>JARLTB010000166.1:11085000-11685000 GCA_030141615.1 Unio pictorum | reverse complement strand
TGGAACATCTTGATTGAACCAGACAGTTCGTCGTTGACATACATTTCCGAACTCTTGTAACACTACCTCCTCCTGACATTCCAGATCCACCCGTCGTACGCGGTTCTTACAGAGCAACTGCCATCATTCTCAGTGACAAATCAATGCTACTCAAAGGTGTTGGTGGACAAATGAGGGTAGTTGATGCGCCAGTAGAATACATGTAAATGTTTACCAAAAACACGTAGGCAATTAGATCAATCTCTTATTAAATAAAATGTCATATAGTCATGTTAGTGTTACTCTGACTCCTTGTCAGATTAAAAAGTTGCAATTGGATTCAGCTTAAAAATGTGGAACTACAATATCGTTAAAACACAATCAAACGTCTGGTGGTAAGAATAAACTATCACTGACAGCTCGTCAGCTTAAGAATTTCAATGATGCTAGCGAAGAAAAAAGTGTTCAGATAACACTCTCTGCGTCCGCAATCAAAGACATGATAAAATCAGGTGGTATATTTCCACTTCTCGCTGCGCTACCAGCGCTAACTGCCGCCGCTGCCAACGTGGTCGCGAAAGCTGCCGCTCTCGGAGCTGTTGGTACTACCGCTGGGATGCACTAAAGAAGGCGACTGGAAGCGGATACAAGGCAAGAGACGATCCGTAGCGTGAAATGGTCTAAGACTACCAGGAACCGGGTACAGTTTACTAACACCATTTTCAAATTTAGATTTACTCGATGCTGCTAAAAAATTAGCTTGAAGAAACTTTAGAGGTGAATTTATGTGAGATCAATTACCACAACAAGCCAACAGCACTGAGACCGGTATCATTAATATCAATAACAGCACCGGACCTGGAACTCACTGGGTTGCATACGCGGTTGATCCACGTGTAATTGTTTATTTTGATTCATAGGGGTTAGCGCCACCTAAAGAATTTATGCCTTATATACATCAATTAAAAATTTCGATCTGGTACTCCACGCTACCAACACGAAAAATGACCGACCCACCAATCTGTGGCCAGCAGGTATTAAATGTAATCCGCTATATCAACATCAAACTAAACCACCCATAAAACCGTACACGAATATAAGAGTAATCGCTTTTTGGAGAGATCTTAAAATATAATGGTTGATCGCATAATGATTGATATTTGGGGAAGATCTCTCTCAAGCCTGCAAAATCCCACCGGGGAAATATCTGCAACAAAAGATGTAAAAACAAAACTAATTGAAGATGAAATATCCGAGATATTAAACCTCGCAAGTGTGGATCCAAACGAAATAGTCGTATTTCAAGACAAACGAGGGAAATTGAAAACGAATAATGTTTCCTTGAATAATATTCTAGTTAAAATTAATGCAGTAACCGAAAATTCCCTAGCGGTGTTTGCTTCCACCGCTAAGATTAAACCAGGAGTTCTTTTCACAACTGTGATAGATAGTATTAACAATCGAGTAAAAACGTCTGTTGTCACAATGACAGGTACCCTCGATATGAACTCAAATAAAATAACCACACTTGGCGATCCAACGTTGGACACTTATGGTGTGACAAAAAATATGTAGATGTGTTAGACAATAAACTAACGATGCTATATGGTGAGCATACAACCACGGATGATAAACGAACGACGCTATATGGTGCGCATAAAACACGGATGATAAACTATCAACACTGCGAGCTGAGTATGATGTTCATGTAGGTGCGTTTGCAAATTTGGAAGGAAATTTTAGAAAATCGGATGAAACCATGGATAATTTCATTGGTACTCCGATGACTGTCCCATTAAAACTTTCTGACATTAAAACAACTATTGATAAAATTAATATACCACATAAACAAAATATTAATACCGTGCACTCGACATATCAAGGATCTTTCGACTGGACACCTAAAAATAATATTATTAATATTATCTCTGAATTCAGAGGTATCTACAGATTGACCCTGTTTTTAGGAGTACAGTTTAGTGTATCATCAGATACATCTACAGGAATTAATACGGCAAGTACAATAATAGATAAGGGTGCCATGGGAACATTTACAATAATCTCTGTCAGTGGTAATTTAGCTCGGGCATCAATGCCATAAAACGTAGAATTTGTAATTGATTTAAGTAAATAGTATAATGAATGTATCGATATAATCAAGTTCGTGAGTTTCAAACTAAAGTTAAAAAAAATCTTATTGACGAGTATAGCGCGAGGATACAAAAAATACCGCAGGCGAATTATCAGAGTTGATATTATTGTGTATTAGGTCTCAGGTGTAATTGCTGGAACAGGTATATTGATATCAGCAGTAACATCACTGGCACCTGTAGTTGTCATAATTTGTGTCATCGGCGACAACAATTACAGGGATTTTTAGCATCAACACAAAACAAATGTCCACATGCAGTCAGAATAAACTACACGAGTATATAATTAAGTTACATACTGCATCAGCCGCGTATTCCAAATTGTCGTCGCTGATATCATCCAGTCTCGATGACACAACAATATCAGATAACAAATTCTCCGCGATGATGAACATATAGCACAGTGCAACACCAAAATTAGAAAAACAGCACAATAATAACAACAATGGCAACGCCATCAACAATAACATCAACATCAACAACGGAAATACTTCAGAAAATAGCCACAAACATAAATCCACCAAAGACAACCATGATCTCAATAACCTCAACCAACCCTGAATTCAGTGTGAATTTCCCCACTGCAATTCCTGTTAAAAAGATAGCGCTAGCAACATTACGAGTACAGTTTACGAGTACAGTTGGCCGAATATTATATCAAAATCATTTGGTGGTAAGCAATCGAATAATTCCTTGGTGTTTGTGAGTAAAAATGAATAAGCACTGGGACGGATATACATATTTGTTATTTAGGGCTAGATCTTCTAAATGCTGAAAATCAGGAAATAAATCTGATCACAAACTAATTTCCGTGATAATTTGATTCCCTGATTTTTTAAATCTGTAATTGCAAAACTTATGTCATTTATATTGTCGTAATTCATCATAATATATATATATATATATATATATATATATATATATATATATATATATATATATATATATACCAAACAAAAGTTACTGTAGCTGTTATTGACTGGGTCCATTTTATTGGCCTTTGTGTTTTTGTTGTCTTCTTTTTTCTTTGATTTGAAATCTTTGAGATTTTATCTTCGATATGACTAATTCTTTTGGCCGACAGTTTTTTTTTTAACTCTCTTCTGGGTTTACTTTCAGTGTGACATAGAGCTGTTTGCATCCACGCTACTGTTTATTTTCGGGGCCGCCCATAGACATATCTTCAATGAATACTCTAAAGTTAGCATATTCAGAAGACTTTTATGTTCTTGTTATGTATTTCATGTACACCTACCCCAAGAATCGAATTCTGGGGGGTGAAAATCACACCATTACGTATTTGGCGTGATTAGACACCTTTGTACTAGAACCCCCACTATATATAGAAAAACCCTCAGACCTGTATCGTCGACAAAGCCTGCCACGAGATTTGAACGCTTGGCCTCGGGACGAGATCCTACCGCCTAACCTATTACGCTAAATGTCCAAATCTACAAGTATATATTTTGAAATTAACATATAGTTACTGAGACATATACAGTATATACACCCCTAGCTAAAAATCGTAGACTTTCAAAATAAACCGAACAATTGCATACTCGTAGATGAAAATCGTAGACTTTAACATAACCCCACACGAATATATTTGTAGTTAAAAATCGTAGATTTTCAAAAATAATACATTCCAGTACAACCGCGTTTGGTATTTTCTCTCTGAGTGATAGCTTGAAGATTAGTTAAAGAATTATCAGTTCTTATACAATTTATTTGGTCAATCACAAAACCATCTTTGCTCACCACAACGAAAGACTCATATTCAAATCTATCATTAAGATCTATTTTCCCCGTAGCAATAAATCTGAGATATCCATGAGTGTTGACAATACCTATTGGTTTTTTTTAGTATGCGGTGTCAAACTACACCATCACGTGACGCTTCATAGCTAATGATCACGGGATGTGGTAGAAATTCCTGATTCATTTATATACCCAAATTTTATTTGTCTAATTAATTATTTGGTTTAATTATTAATTATTGAGAATCTTGTAATATATTCTTGGGGTGTTCTTATGATTTTGTCAGAGCTAGAGTCCTTGATTCGTTTATCATAATAGCGCTTAAGCTCCCTGTATCGTTTACCACCACATTGGAGACACAACTGTGTCTTCCTTCGTACTCCAACAGCACATCGGATACATATATAAATCAAAGGGAACTCTAATCAAGATCATTGATCATAATGCACACGCGTGGTCTAACGCAGTAACAATATTTCCGAGGCAGAGAACCATAAAATATCTACCCGTAGAGTTCTCTGGGGGGAATTTGATTGATTTTATTCACGCGGAGAGTAAAAATAATCCTGTGTCAGTGTGGTTATTTCAGAGTTTTGAAGACGAAGAGTGTATATTTGACAAGTTTGTAAGACCTAAAGGTGAAATATACCGTACTGAATCTCTTCACGACGCTATGAGAAAATTAACTTGGAATTTTTCACCGGATAATAACGAGGAATTACTAACAAACTGTTTTACAATCCCGTCAGTTGCAGCTCATTTCGCGAGAAAGAAAAATCTGTGGAAACTAACTAGAGCTGAATTTCTCTCAGATGTTCAAGCCAGTTGTGTAACATACGGACACAGTGGATTATGGAATACCAAATATTATCCTAAAAATGTTTCTTCGGTTGATATGGTTGCGTGTTTTCCAGGGAGTTTTCTTGGGTATAGCGGGTGCGCTCGGTATTTTACACGATTTGGGCATCCCACCCACTCAATGACACGAGTTGCGATTAATGAGCCTTTACCCGATTTTGATCTAACCGGTCCCTCTCGTGCAGTATCATTCGAAATTCGGTACAATTATTAGCTACATAGATGACGAATGTCCCTAATACATTCATCTAAGTGCATCTATGCTGGCTTATGCTTATATCAATTTGCTATCGATAATAAATAGATTTCCTTAATTGGCGGTTAGAGTCGCCACTGATTCATTTTATATACATATCAAACATAGCGATGCAGTGGCTGAATTTACAAATTCCGACGAGTGTTGGGGATCATGGAGAATTAAAAAAAGGAATGTTACATGAATATTCTAAATCAGCAGATTTTACGATTGAAAACAATGACATAAAAATAATCAAATATAAGAACTATCGAAAGCCCCTTCGTTATCTGATTCAACGTGTAGATATAAAACCGTTTACATAAACGGATGTGGTGGGTCTTGGAAAACAACACGAGTGATCGAATTATTTCGAGGAAAAACAAAACATAATTGTGCTAACACCCACACACAGACTGGCAGGAGATATGAAACAGCGAGGAGTTAATGCAAGCACTTATCACAGTTTCTTTCGATGGAAAGGTGACGCATGGACTCCTGATCGAATGGGTGAGAAATCGATTCCTCAAATCATTATTTGGGATGAAATATGCACAGTGACGTTAAATATATAAAAAATGTTTCTCGGGTGGTTGTTACTAAAAATACAGCTGTGATAATTTGTGGCGATCATTGTCAACCACCACCATTTGTCTGTTTGTCTCCGCATGATTGTTTGAAGAATTTTGTAGATTATTCTGAAGAAATTACACTGATCATATATCTCTTGATCCAGAATTAAGGGAATTCAAGTAATTGATCAGATTACAACCGGATAAAATCAAATGTGAAATAGCACGTAAAATAATTTCAGAAACCCCATTAAATGATTTTTGGGAAGCGTGGACACCAAACGATTTGATAGTTGCAAGTAGAAAGATAGAGACACACTCCAGATGAAGTTATTTGACAGTTACAAATAAAAACTCGCAACACTTCCAGTGCCATTGTGTTACAGACCTACGGATTCACGAAGACAGGATATTGAAGTTGATATTCCTGGTCAGGGATAGAGAAGAAGATTCTCGTGTTAAATGATTTTGTGTTGGTTGATCTCAGTGTTATTGAAGATGCATTGCGCTAAAAAAAATCTCCGTGGACGCTAGGATACGCAATGACGATACATTCTTCGCCAGGATTGACTATATCCGAACGATTGCTTGGATCGTAGATGATTTCATCGAGTGGTCGAATTTAGTTTATCTCCCAGCATCCAGATTTAGAAGAATAAATCAAGTTCGAAGAGTTGGTTTAGATACTAATGGCACCACAATCAGTGATGCTGTCAGCGATAATATAATAAGAGAAAAACTTGTTTATTATAAACAACAGGATAAGAAATATAAACGAGAATTTAATATTAATGTTGAATTTATAATAACGCTGAAACAACACCAGAATAATCATTGCGTGAGCTGTAATTGTATAATACATTGGCAGTATTCGGATAAAGATCCTCGCCAATTTATCGCAGACAGAAAGGATAATAGTTGTGGGCATACCAGAGATAATGTGATGTTGACCTGTCTTGAGTGTAACAGACGCAGAGGTGTTAGTTAAGACCACGCGGCAGTAATTGAGTATCCTCGGGTATCACTTGTAATTGTTCACATGTAAATCCACGCTGAAGAGTAGTTGAATCTAATCTATAAATTGTGGGTCTACCCGTGGATCTTACTATCTTAGATATTTTGTGAGTAGTGACATTCCAAATAGGATCAGTAGCTCTTTTTTTACCACCTTCAAGTTCACAAAGCTCGTACAAATATCTTACAATGACATTGCCAAGTATTCGTTATTTTGAAAAATCATTTCGCGTTTGTACGGGTATATACTTTATTTGATCGCGATAACAGGTTTCATATTAATTGTTCGAGTAATTTCATTATTTAACGCAGCTATCACACCTGATAATCTCTTGACCCATTCACGAGATCGTTTATCTTCCATGAACTCCTTCGCGTATTGATATCCAAATAACCGCTCAGCAAGTGTCCGATTAAATCTTTCAACAATTGCCTGATCGCAATGTATTGCAGTATGTCCTTGTCGTAGCGTGGTATTACGATGCTTCATTGTTGATAATACTGCACCCTGAAATTCTTTGCCAGGATCTACCTGTAATAAATGTGGCCATTGCATAGGACCTCGTCGACAAATCCTTTCAATTGCAGAAGCTACTTCAGTTGATGATTTGGTCAACAATGATTCAGCTTCTTTGTATCTACTCGCAACATCAACTACGGTTAGCGCGTAATGTATGTCCGTTTATTAACAGTATTATGCGGCAGAAATAATATATCAGAAAGATGAACTTCATTAGGGACGCTGACATCAAAATGTGCGAAGTTAATTTGTTTAGGTGGAGGTAGATAAATCTGCAATATCGCCTGTTTAAATAACCAATTTGCCGCGGTGGTATTTTTTACGTTTGCCGCAATGGCGAGTTTATTGATTGCTGATTTACCCCGCCAGTATCCTCTTGGGGAATAAAAAATATATTCCATATTGTTATCAGTTACGAGCACCCAGCATTAATTTACTTTTCATCGCTGATTTTATCAACCACGAAGATAATTTTTCTTTGAAGGATTTATCAGTGATAGAATTTAACGCATGAATCAATTTCACATCTGCGATATGTCTATCTTGCAGATTTCTACTTTTATAAGCAACATCATGAGCATGACACGCCTTATCAATAGCGTCTATTGGATATTCGCCGGGTCGGGGTTGGTCTAGGCTATAAAGTCTGAAGTCGAGCCTGGTTCCAAGGCCACAATAACTATACCCTGGAAGGTGTTTTTCTCCTGAATATTTCCCCATGGAGTCCCAGGAAGTTTTGTCAATTTTGCTGCAATATCACCTCCTTGTTTCTTTTTAAATCATTACCCGATTTCCTAGAAACATATCAAATTTTGTATACCACATTGTACACACCTACCAGCAAGTGCTGATCTGTTATTGCTTGTTGTAATTGTTGTCAAATCGTTTGTGCTAGTACGCGTCTTACATTTAACACAATATAGATCCATAATTTATTTATAATAAAACAAATGTAATTTATTTTTCGGCGAAAAAAAGACGAGAACCCGTTAAGCATCATGCAGCGCTACCCAATTATATTCGCATGATTATAATTGGACCATCTAGAAGCGGTAAAACACAATTGTTACTTAATTTGATCACGAGATGGATGAAATGGGATAAACTATATTTGGTAGCCCCGAGCATAAATGATCAGTGATGTTACAAGGATTTTAACGAGAAAGCAAAATTGAATTTAACACTGATATTGAAGAAGCGCCGAGTGTTGATTCTCTTGTTGAAAGTATTAATAATTTAGTCGTATATGATGATGTGATGCTAGATAGACTAGCAAACTCTGCCAGGATATTTTCCAGAGGTAGACATAAAAATACTGATGTGATTTATGTTACTCAGAGATATACACAAATACCAAAAGTGATCAGGGATAACTGTAATATTCTTGCTGTGTTTAATGGAGTTGACACTCATACTCTACCAAAATATTCAAGAGACCTGGTGCAGCGGAGATATGGATTTTAATATCTTTAGAAATTTCTTTAGTCATGATAGGTCAGTCCCACATGGATTTATAACATTAAATTTACATGACCCTGTATCAAGATATCGCATCGGACTTCATAAAATATTCATTTAAAACCATAACAGCTAACAAACCCAAGACAACAAAATATGCATCTGTGTTTCAAACCTTGGTTGGTTTTGACATTTTTTTTTCGGTTTAGAGAAAGCCTTAACTTGACAAACATAGCTCTAAAATTGTTAAGACTTAATTTGGCAAACAGAGCTTTAAAATTGTTTGCTTGAAATCTAACCCAATTAGAGAAGTCCGATTCACCCTTCCATCGCTCACACACACACGCACGCACGCACGCACAAACGCACGCACGCACACACACACACGGAACGAGATATAAACAGACAGAGCGAGAGTCTTTCGAATACAACGGAATAAAAGCAAACTATAAATTAAGTATAATACGATCGAGTGTCTTGAAGAAAAATCGATCTGTCTTGATCACCTCAATGTTGTCAAAATGCAAAAGATTGTAGAACTTCGCAGTTATTAGTTTCTTTGAATTATGAAATCAAGAACTACACGTTCTAGTCAGCAAAGCAAGCGATAGGGTGCGATTGCTTGTACTTTCGTTATGCTTCTCATTCAAAGTAACACAGTGGATTATTTTTTTTAAAGTTTATCAAATGAATATATTGACGTGATGATTGAATTAATTTCAATAATAATAATAATAATAATAATAATAATAATAATAATAATAATACGATTTTATAATTCCTACGAATTTATATTCGTACATTTGTTTTATATTGCACAAATTATATGGTGGTAATCATTTATCTGATTTTAAACAGCGGTATATCGCCGAATATCCAATATGATATGAAACCTAGATGTTTCTTTGGGTTTACTTACGTTCTTTCAAGAAAAGCTGGTGTCAAGTAAAATAAAGAAACTAGATGGCAACAATAGCAAACATGAGTTTAAACAAGGAACATAAACACTGAATTAAAACTTAAAATAAAGTCATATGAGTAAACTAATATTAATCCATAAAAAATGAATATAAACGAACGTGTTACTCTGCACATCTTGCTTGATCTTATATGAAATAAAGCTTGTGTACGAACACTCAACGTTACAAAAATGTCTCATCATATGTTTAGTTTCCTCATTTTTTGTTTAGTAAATTTTAAAAAGGTATCCCGCCTTTTACTACGTGTATGAGTCTACACATAAAGAGAATTCATAAAAGAAAAGATACATCCTATTAACTTTTCTTTACATCAATATCGCATGCTCCCTTTATTTTTAAGTTGTACGTTTGTAATATTAGATATTCGATCTCATGTTGCCTTCGAAGACGTCTGCCCACAACCCAAAAGGAAAACAGAAGATTCTTCAAAAGAGGAGGGCGAGATGAAAGAAAGAAGGTAAAAGATGGATGAAGCATGAATCCAACCTTTCAACGAAATTCAAACAAAGAAGCTAGCAAGTGATCGTTAGACGTAGAGAAGAAATGGTCTTTTTTTCAAATGACGTGTTTGCAACTCACTTTAGTTGTGATTCACCATATTATAGCAAAATTAATTCATGAGCAAACAGTCATGCGTCGACGGTGTCACGCCAAATAAAATTCATCCAGCGTTCTGATTCGTCGATACAAAACATGTACTTGATGTGCCGCACAAGATGTCCTTTTAATCTACTAAGCAACGTGCCATGAGTAATTTCAATCTCCTTGCCACCCTATATAAAGTGCTGACTATGTCCAGGTTTACCGGGCCTTCGGTGCAGGAATATGGCTCTCTAGTAAAAACAAGCTGGTGTCGACAACAATAACAAACATATTGTATGTATGCTAACTAGTTGTTGTTAACATACCCCCAATCAACTTTCTGGAGGCACAGGATTATTATCTAAAGTAATACTGATCATCAGTATCGACTTCCATGATGATAGTGATGGCAAATGTGTATCTGTCTTTGTCAGCCTGATGTCAGGATAATGTGACTTGGTGAGACATGAAGTTTTATGCATGTGGCAATAAGCCCACCCCCATCACCACCCACCCCGAGCTAGACATTACTATAAACTGCCACATTGTAGACATCGTAGAGATATAACTGAGACAGTGTTAAATCTACTTTAAACATCCAAATAACACACACACACACACACACTATTAGTTTTGTTTCTAAAGGTGTGTGTTGGATAAATGGTATATGTGTTTTAATAATTATTCGCTGGTTCTGTTTGTCTTTCTTTCTCCGTGTTTAGCTTTGTCAGATTTTAAATTTTAATCTGGTGAGTATGGAGAGTAGATGTTGGAAATATATTTTTATCTTCAGGTAACCGTGTGTTCTTATCCGATAAATTATGTTATAAGTGCCTTTTCCAGGAATGCGTCCGATATATTTTAAGCTTGCAAATGGTATATCAAGTACAACGTTAACACAGTCTGCATACAGCAGGATTGGAATACTACAAACTTTTGTTTTCTCAAAAGCACCGAATTATTACTCAAATTCTACCTGCCATTTTGATACATTAGCAAACAAAAGAATACTTCTTGCCTTTTACAATAAACTCATTTGTACATAATTTAATATATCGTCTTTCCAAGAATGATATTAATAGATCAGGATGTAATATTAGACGAAGAAAAACAAGATTAACTGGATCGCCCTCCGATTATTGTGGGAAACGGATGGGAGATGCTAACATACAGAGGACAGCTATTACGTTTGATTGATGTACTTTAAAACATGTTTAGAGGTGAAATCGGACACCCACTACCACCACCACCCCTTGCTCTATATGTGGGCATCCATAAGATTAATGCAAAAGAAAGGTTATTTGATATAGTGTCTGTAAATGAAAGGTAACCACTTTGAAATAAAATGTGTAGATTGAGGGATTTTATTGTAAATATGATTTCTAATGTTTGTAGCATTGAATTTCATTAACATTACCAAAAGCCAAATTTAGATTATAATTAAAACATTGTGCTGCTACTGATTTCATGGCCTCTCGTGATGCTCCACACAAGAGGACAGGCACCCACCGTGGAATGGCCAATACCAGTGGAGCTCTTCAAGATGGCGGAGGCAATCAAACAATGCGCTGGCAATAAAGAAATTACATTAAATTAACTATTTTTAGCAGTGCCGCCATCGAATTATTTGTCGGTCAGATTAATAACAACTATGTACGATAATGAGGTTTGCTTTATCGTATCACTATGCAGTACTGTGACTTTCAGCCATTATGTGTGAGTTGAGGGAGGGGTAAGGTGAGAGATAGCTAAACCGTATGGTTCTGCTTTTCGCGTACGTTTGTCATAGATACTGTATTTAAATGAAAGAGTGGTCGAGTCTGTTTTAATGTTATTTCACGTAAGTTTCAACACTTTATAATGTATTGATTTTCTTGACATGTGGCATGCATGAACTTTAGAATGCTTTATCTGAACAGATAACGGAATCAGGATGGGTAGGGTTACGTTGATAACGCAACAGATACCTATTTAAGCAATGCATTTTTCTGTAGAAGAATGCTTGGGCACCCACCCACATTCACACACACACACACTTCCTCTACGTAGAATATACGTCAATTCATATTGATGTGCACAAGCCAGGCGACGTTTATACAAGAATGGGGGAAGATATCTTATAATATCTAGAGAATAAAATAACTAATAAAAAAAATGTAAATAATAAAAAAAATAAAACCTTCGTATAAGTAAGATATATCTGTAAACATGACAACTTAAAATAAACATGTACACTGAACCTACAAAATAAAATAAATGTAAGTATCAAGGACTGCTCAACTATTGTATAGATAAGCTCTATCTATGGTGGGCCAACATGACAACTTAAGAAATATCTATACTGACCTGGCTCCACTGTAAGACCTCAATTTAACAGGAAACTGGAATAATCTTTCTTTCAAAACTAGTGCTTAGACTTCTAATTATTACTAATTTTCTACCTACCATTTTGTCACCTTGAAAACCAATGGACATTTCCAGTGTGAACTGGTTTGTGCGTGCTGTGAATGCTTTATAGGAACAGATAACGGAATCATGGTGGATGGGGATACGTTGATAACGCAACAGATACCTATTTAAGCAATGCATTTTTCTGTAGAAGAATGCTTGGGCACCCACCCACATTCACACACACACACACACACACACACACACACACACACACACACACAGACACACACACTCCCTCTACGTAGAATATACGTCAATTCATGTTGATGTGCACAAGCCAGGCGACGTTTATACAAGGATGTTGGAAGATATATTATCTTCAGAGAAAAACACCTAACCTACAAAATAAAATAAATGTCAGTATCAAGGACTAATCAACTATCGTATAGATAAGCTCTATATATGATGGGCCAACATGACAACTTAAGACAAACATGTACACTGACCTTGCCCCTCTGTAAGACCTCAATTTAACAGAAAACTGGAATAATCTTTCTTTCAAAACTAGCGCTTAGAATTCTAATTATTACTAAATTTCTACCTACCATTTTGTCACCTTGAACAGCAAATGATATTTCCGATGTGAACTGGTTTATGCGTGCTGTGAATGCTATTTAATAGACCAGGAAGTATATATTGAGCAAACCACAACACAATGAATGCCGATCAAAGGAAAGTTGCACAAAGTGTCTTTAAAAACAAAGGTTTCAACGTGTAATTAATCGGTTCAGAGTGAGTTTTATTCTCTTTTAGGCATAGTTTCAGATCTTTTATATAACCCTTATAGGAAAGAAATTTTTACTAACTTTATCAAAGGAACATTTTTAGTTGTAGTGAAGCATGTCATTGTTCTTCTAATGTAATGAGTGATGAGCATGACGACGACGACGATGATGGTTATAATATTAATATTAAATATAAAGGAATTACTTTTTATTACACTAACGTTTGTTCACATATAAAATTGACGTTGCTCTCTCTCTCTCTTTCTCTCTTTCTCTCTCTCTCTCTCTCTCTCTCTCTCGTAACCGAAAGTTAATTGCTGAGACGAAATTTAATGTTTGCTCTTTGAGAGTTTATCGGTTTATTGACGGTTTCGTCGACGTATAACAAACATGTCTCTTTATAAACACTTGTGTCACGAGAGAGAGACAGTGAGAAAGAGAGAGATAGAGAGCGAGACAGACAGAGACAGGCAGACAGACAAACAGAGATAGTGTTTAATTTTACGACTTTACTACAATTCAATCGGAAATGATATTCCATTGCATAATGTTTAAATCATCCGCATAATTCATATTGTTTCTAGGACAAATTCTTTTCCCAATTTCTTCAACGTATATTTTGGCAAAGATTCATACTCTTTGATGGAATGAAAGTGGTGTGGTGTGGATTGGCGTAGAAAACAAATACCAATTATATAATCATAGAAGAAAAGTTTAATGTATGTTATTATTAGTTTAAGATTTATCATTGGGTACTAAATTTAATTTCTTTGCTTATGAACTTAAAACTTACATTGTACTGCAATGGTTGCGGTGCTAGAGCATCAGGGTTGTAATTCTAGGGTAACTAGTTCGATACCTATCCAGGCTAGTCAATAATGTGTTAAAAGTGCTTGTAAAACCAACAAACACAGAAAATAAAAAAGCTTTCTCGATTTAATAAAGTTTTAACTTTATATAACAACACAATAAATAGAGAAAGCTAACCTGAATTATTCGTATTCGTGCTAAGAACTTCATTAGCAGACTAATCCTTTCTCTTCTGACTGTTAAGATTACCCTTTGGGACAAGTGAGCGATATTAACACACTGTCCCAGATAATCTACAACGCAAAAAGAAGACCACCCGTTATACATATTTTCAGCTCCTACTAACATATATTGTCAGTTGCTGCGAATCTGCTACTGACGAAGAAATCGGCTGACCGTTAGTCTGTGCGGTCTGACAATTTGTATCAGCAGCAGAGATAAAACCGCGCACAATGTATACTTCTGTGACGCAAGCACATAAACACATTAGAACTTTCATACCAAGCGCTTTTTTTGCAGCAATTTCGGATTACTTTGAAACTGATAGTACGATTCTAGGAAGTCATACTATTTTTATGAACATTTAATTTGTATTGTGGGTTAGTATTTTCCCCATGATTATGTCCTATGTATAAGTGGAATTTGTAATTGACCTTGTCCAAATACAAGTTTATTGTGTACCTGGCCAGTAACATTGATTTTTTGTGTGTGAAGAAATGAAACAGCTAACATTTTTTTCGATGACAGTGGATTAAGGATTCAATTCATTTTTAGTATAAACATGTTTATTTGGGGTTTTGTCCAAGACATTGACATTCCCACTGAATAAGCGAGTTGTACCTGATATTTACCTCAATCTGTATTATAAGCATAATAGAGGCTTGTGTTTTGCTGACAACTTAGAATTGTCTAGAAATAAGATCTTCTCCCTCGCCATGCTTTTACTTTTGTGTCCTAACATTTTATATAATCTTGTTTACGTGAAAAAATTTACTCATTCAAGCGATTGCATCGGGAAAAGAATTTTTTGCTGTTGCTGTGTTTAGTTTTGATTTGGATTTATTTAATTATTTATTCAATTATTATTCGCTGGAATTACAAAGCGTTAAAATAATGTTCTTAAATATAGGCATAACTTGGAATTTTAGTGAATTCAGACAACGACGTCGTTAAATATATTAATGAAATTCACGTAAAGACTGTTGACACATCAAGGCACATGCCTCCACAGGCACATACACATATTCAAAATTTAAACTCTCTTGGAATACCAATGGAATAGCAGCAAGAAGGGTGAACAGACCAAGTTTTGAAACAAAAATAACGCCTCTACGGAGACCGAAACTATTTCAGACCGAAACTATTTCAGGCAGACGAGACTAGAGAGAGAGAATGGTAAATAGACAAGTTTTCACACAAAAATAAGGCTGCTACGGAGAGAGAGAGAGAGAGAGAGAGAGAGAGAGAGAGAGAGAGAGAGAGAGAGAGAGAGAGAGAGAGAGAGAGAGAGAGAGAGAGAGAGAGAGAGAGAGAGAGAAAATAGATAGAGTTTTCAAGCCTCTACGGAGACAAACTATTTCAGACAAACTAAAACTGTTAAGGTTTTAACCGAATATTTTATCAAGTCCGATACGATACCTTGATATAAGGTCATGTAAATTTATCGTTATAAATCCACGTGGGACCGACTTATCATGACTAAAGAAATTTCTAAAGAGATTATAATCCATATCTCCACTGCACCAGGTCTGGTGAATATTTCGTAGTGTATGTGTGTCAACTCCATTAAATACAGCAAGAATATTACAGTTATCCATGATCACTTTTGGTATTTGTGTGTATCTCTGAGTGACATATATCACATCAGTATGTGTATGCATTATCTCTGGTATCCCACGACTATTATCCTTTCTGTCTGCGGTAAATTGGCGAGGATTTTTATCCGACCAAACACCAACGCATTCTACAATTGCAACTCGAGCAGTGATTATTCTGTTGTTGTTTCAGCGTAATTATAAATTCAGCATCAATATCAAATTCTTTTAATTTTTTATCCTGTTGTTTGTAACCAGCATCTTTTTTCTGATTATGTCATCGCTGACAATATCACTGATTGTGGTGTTATTAGCATCTAAAACAACTCTTCGAAGTTAATTTATTCTTCGTACTCTGGATATTGCCAAGTAAACTAAATTTGACCACTCGATGCGATCATCTACGATCCAAACAATTGTTTCGGATATATTCAATCCCTGCGAAGAATGTGTCGTCATTGCGTATCCTAACGTCCATGGAGATTTACCAGCACGCAATGCATCTTCGACAACACTGATATCAACCAATATAATATCATTTAACACGAGAATCTGCTTCTCTGTCCCTGTCTCTGTCTGGCCTGGAATATCAACTTCGATATTCTGTTTTCGTGTATCCGTAGGCGTGTAACACAATGGTACTGAAATTGTTGCGCATTTTTCCTTTTGCTTTTTAAAAACTTCATCTGAAGTGTGCCTCTGATTATCTTTCTACTTGCCACTATCAAATCGTTTGGTCTCCAAGCTTCCCAAAAATCTACAATCGATGTTTCTGAAATTATTTCACGCGCTATTTCACAGTGTATTTTATCCGGTTGTAATCTGATCAATTTCTTAAAGTCACTTAATTCTTTATCAAGAGATCTGTGATCAGTATTAATTTCTTCATAAAAATCATGCAAATTGTTCAGCCTATCATGTAGAGATAAACTTACAATGGGTGGTGGTTGACCGTAATCGCCACACATTATCACAGCTGTATTCGCTAGGAATAGCCAATCAAGAAACATTTCAATATCTCTAACGATACTGTGCATATCTCATCCCAAATAATAATTTCAGGAATATATTTCTCGCCCATTCGATCAGGAGTCCATGCGTCACCTTTCCATCGAGAAAAAAAACTGTGATAAGTGCTTGCATTAACTCCTCGCTGTTTCATATCTCTTGCAAGTCTGTGTGTTAGTGTTAGAAAAATCATGTTTGATTTCCCTCGAAATAATTCGATCACACAAGTCGTCTTCCCTGACCCACCACAACCGTTTAAATAACTGGTTATATATATATATATATTGGATCGGAACATGGTGGGGCTTTCGATAGTTCTGATATTTGATTATTTTTTATGTAATTGTTTTCAATCGTAACATCTGCTGATTTGGAATAATTGTGCAACATTTCCTTTTTAATTCTGCATGATCCCCAACACTCGTCGGAATAAATTCAGCCACTGCTTCGCTGTGTTTTACATCTATATAAAATGAAATTAGTGGCGAATCTATCCGCGGATTCAGGAAATCTATTTATCATCGATAGCAAATTGATAGAAGCATAAACCAGCATAGACGCCCTTAAATGTGTTTATTGGGGATTATATCTATCTATGTAAGTAACAATTGTACCGAATTTTGTTCCATCGGATAAGAAAGCGTCTTTACGATTGACATATATACCTCAAGATGTAGTGTCTGCGATTATAAAAATCGTATTCAGCATCATCTAGAATTAATCGTGAATAATGTCGCTTGTGATCATATTTTCCACCCTGGGTGAATTTACAAATTATTCTTCTACCGAGATCATTTGCCTATTTATTTCTGACTTGGAAAATCTCCTTGGACCATTTCTATTCTTCGTCGAGGGAGGGAAATTTTTCTTTGTTATTGCTAATTATACTATCTAGGCTAACGGGGTGTGGTAGCCAAACTTCAGATTGTTTCCGATATGATATAAATGCTTCACTGACTGACAATCAGGGATATCAGTATTTTAGAATCGATCATATACCGTAATAACACTATTGACATCCAGTGTTTTTCAGATATGTGTCTACCAAAATAAACATAACAGCACGGATGAAGTCCTTTAGCGAATTCGAATGATACCACACGAGCGAATCCGGTTAGATCAAAATCGGGTAGCGGCCCATTAATCGCAGCACGGGTCATCTCGCGGGTAGGATGTCCAAATCTTTTAAAATACCCAGAGCATTCAACCATCCCGAGAAAACTCCCTGGACAACACGCAACCATATCAACCGAGATAACATTTTTATGATCATATTTGGTATTCCATAATCCAACGTGTCCATATTACACACAGTTTGCCTGGACATCTCAACAGCTCTTGTTGGTTTCCATAGGTTTTTCTTTCTCGCGAAACGAGCTGCAACTGACGAGATTGTAAAACAGTTTGTTAGTAATTCCTCGTCGTTATCCGTTGAAACACCACAAGCTAGTTTTCTCATCTCGTTGTTCAGAAATTCAGTACGGTATATTTCGCCATTAGATCTTACTATTTGATCGAATTTACACTCTTCGTCTTCAAAACTCTGAAATAACCACACTGAAACAGGATCGTTTTCACTTTCCGTGTGAATAAAATCTAAAAACTTCTCCTCCCGCGTATAATCCAATTGCCTGTTTTTGAAGGGATAATAAATTTCACTCTAAAAAAATACTTTCTATGGTCAACATGTGATATTATCGCTGCAACTTTTTTGTCGTTCATGGTAGCATCAAGATCACCATCGATTCGTAATGTTGACCAACAGTGAGATGCACCATCGGGCTTAAATTCATTAAATCCTTCATGGATTTTATCTATCATGCTTCTATCACTTGTTCCACCCTTATTTGATACATCTATGGATACTCTATCGAAATTGAATTTTGCATTTTTCCAGGGTTTGATTTTGGATAATCTCTAGAACTCCATATTATAATTAAAACAAGTATTTAAATAAAGAATTTATATATAATGAATCACTGTAAGTGGCTTATGATAGGATCATTAACCGTTTGTAGCAAATCATGCAGAAATGAATTCTGTGAATATCATTCACAGATTGTACGACGTGGAAGCTTAGATCCACTATCCTGCTTACGATGTGGGGTGGATGTGAGAGAAAAATCGCAGCTGTGTCTCAATTGTGGTGGTAAGCGATACAGGGTACTGAAGCGCTATTATGATAAACGAAATAAAGACTCTGACAGCGTCCTTGACAGAGTCAAGGACAAAATCATAAGAACCTTTCAAGACTACATTGATAGATTCTCAATAAGTAATAATTAAACCAAATAATTAATTAAACAAATAATATGTATGTATATAAATGAGCCAAGAATTTCAACCACATCCCGTGATCATCGATTATGAAGCATCTCGTGATGGTGTAGTCAGACACCGTAGATTGAAAAAACCAGCAGGTGTTGTCAACAATCAGGTGTATTTGATATTTACTGCTGGAGGGAAACGTCATCTCAACCATCGGATAGCAATTGAATGTTTCAATGGATTGGTCAATGATTTTATTGTGATTGATCACAAAAATTGTATAAGAACTGATAATTCTTCATCAAATTTACAGGCTATCACTCAGAGTTAGAATACTGCATTTGGGAAAACCGTTACTTCTAAAACAGTTGGAAAGAGACCTGTCAAATCTCACAATATAGAAACTAACGAAGAAAGAATATTTCAATAAATGAATGCGGCCGGAAAGTATTTTGATAATTTGTATGCCCTCGGTACAAAAAGTAGCATGTATATAATTCAGCTATTTTGAAAACATATTTGAATTTACTTATATCTAAATTTTATTTTTGTACTGTGTGTTGTAACACCAAGGGGAATAACTCGTGTAGGCATGTGTGTATAGTCCTGTAACAGAGATAACTCTTTTGTTGTTGTTACGGAAATCTCATGGGAATACATGTAATTACGTATTCGTTCTTTGATCTATTCTGTTAAAAAACGAATCAAATAAATTCAATTTACAAATATGATATTCTTTTTTTTTTGATACCTTTTTAGGTATCTTGATTTGTTTCGTTGTTGTCAATAATCACAATTAAGTTACGAGAGAGTAAAAGTCACACACCACGTTATTGATTTTCACATATCCTATATAATCCTTTGTATGTACCGTCATACATGCCCTTGGGGCTGCTTAGATGCGAAGGCACTTTAGGGGCCAACATGGGGTTGTGTTTGTGGACTTCTAACATGTTAAGACATTTTAGGAGTTCATGGTGTCTTTAATATATACCTTACATGTATATCTCTAGGCGTAATAACATGCGAATGCAACTTAGAGCGACAGAGGTAGTGTTTTCATATATATTTTAATTAAGTTTACATTATATCTCTAAGGGTAATAAGATACAAAGGCACCTTAGAGCGAATGGAGATTGTACCGATATACCTTACATGTATATCTCTAGGCGTAATAAGATGCGAAGACACCTTAGAGCGAATGGAGATTGTACCGTTATATATACCGTACATGTATATCTCTATGTCACATGACACCTTAGAGCGAATGGAGATTGTACTGTTATCATATATAATAACGGGTCAAAATTGACTCCCAATTTTTTTGTATATTAGATATATAAATATCATATAATGAATTTCAAAAATATAAATGACATAAAAAATGAGATTTCAGATTTAAAAAAATAAAAAAATACAATTAGAAGATAAATTAGATTGTAATCAGATTCTCTCTGATTTTCAAGATCTTGATGATAATGCTCAAAATAATAAATATGTCCTGCCTTCTCAATATGCACTAATCAAAAGGATACAGCAGGCAGTAAATGAATCATTAGCTTAAAATAGCGATGTAAATAAATTCATTCCGTTATTTACCGCAGTCGAAAAAGTTAGAGCTGAACTCGGCAAACAATATGAAATTAAGCGTACAATAAATTCCAGGATTAAAATGATAAAGGAAATCATTCAACAGAATCATACACAATGAAACACTAAGGAATGAAAACATAACACATGTACATGCTTTTATAAAACACACAAAAGTTTTCAATCAGGACATGTGATAAATTTAGTTTCAATACAGGTATGGGATTACTCACACACAACGAAGTCATTTTAACAATTTGTATGGGTTTGAAATTCTATAACACTAGTAAGGTGAACAGGTATGATCGTGGCTTTTCTCCATATAGTTTTCCTGTTTCGCTGAAAATTAACAAAAATCGATGAAAAATGACCACAAATCAGAGTAAATTTGAGAAAAATCAGTGAAAATTAGAGAAAAATTAGAGCAAAATAACTAAAATTGATCAAAATCAGCGAAACAGGAAAATTATATGGAAATTCTCATGTAAAATCGACCCACTTGACCTTATTTATTTTTCTGACAAGCAATTAAAAATGGTCAAAAATTTATGAAAAATGGTATTTTTTTATGAAAAATGGTAAAGAAAATTG
This sequence comes from Unio pictorum, assembly GCA_030141615.1. Classification (NCBI taxonomy): domain Eukaryota; kingdom Metazoa; phylum Mollusca; class Bivalvia; order Unionida; family Unionidae; genus Unio; species Unio pictorum. The sequence continues at coordinate 11,663,637 of JARLTB010000166.1, read as the reverse complement.
ATGAAAAATGACAAAATGTTATAAAATTTCACAAATATAAAAAATATATTCACTGTTATAATATAAAATATTTCTTTTTTGCTAGGACCCTGATTTATCACTGAGCACGGAAGTGAATTTGTCGAAGTGGGTTAACCGCTACAATTAAATCATATCTAATATATTTATATATCAAACAATAATGGTAGGAGAATCATTGACAACCAGACTGGCTCGCGAGCAATTAGAAGCAATAAAGAGATTTATACCCGTAAGGGATTCTGTTAGACAAAAATTACTAGCACGACCACAATTTCAAACTGCTGTGCAATAGGCGCTGAAAAATTATTCAAACCGGTAACTACAACCACCAAGGAGGTTATATACGGAAAGCAAGGAGAAGAAATAAGTAGAGGTGATCTTCCTGAACTCGAAAAAATAGCAAAACAAGGAGAAGAAATAGCAAAGGAAACTAAACAAACATCAGAACTGTTACAAAATCTTCCTCCTGCAATAACACAACCGGTAAGACTTCAAACTGGCCAAAAAGAACCGGTGAAGAAATAATCCAAGAATTAAGTGAAAGATTTACTGAGGAGGGTTTAACAACAATCGATAAGGGTGACCCAAAAGAATTTCCTTCTCTTGTTGTTATGACTTATTAAAATAGGGGGGAAATGTTGAAACCAGGACATTAAACATATGTTACGTATATTTGATTTAAATAATTTATTTATTTTTAACAGATTCAAATTTGACATTTTCGGGTTTAAATTTCATTAGTTGGGAGATGTATTTTTCTAAACGGTGGGGTCATCTGGAAACACCAGGTGTTGACCTTTCTTCAAGGCAGATAAATATCAGATGTTGACCTCATTTCTGACCTGGTTTCAGAGTGATGAATAGGCTTTAAAAATGATCGGTTGATTCCAAGGACATAGCTGGTTCTCGTGTGGTGAGTGCGTGACTTTGGGAGCGTGGGTGCTTTCTAAGAGTTTCTGGAAAATTACGTGACCCCTTTCTGTTTACGTAAAACAAGTATTTAAATCATTGTTTGAGAGAAAACAGTCAGTAGTTAGTCTAGATTTGAGATTACAAAGATGTGTGTTATGTTTGAGTGTAAATTATTTCAATTCGTTTGGATCAAGAGGAATTTATAGTGTTATTTATCTGGAAATTACTTGTGCCCATTTGAATTATCAAAAAGCTAAAACTGACTTCATCACGTGACATCGTCGTCCATCTTGGATTACATCGTCAAGATTCGAACCGGGAACTAATAGGACATTTTATTATCAGGACGTTTGCAATTCCAATAGTGGATTATATTGTGAATTCTTTTTGGATTAATTTTTGGACTTGATCTCTAAAACCGTAAGTTTATTTTTCTTTAATGAAAATATTTGTACTCAATAAATTCTTTGTTAAATTTTTACAAGCTTGTTATTCTCACTCTTTCTATGTTACTGTTTATTCCAGCCAAAAATGTGGAACTACGATATCGCTATAAAACAATCAGATGTCTGGTGGTCAAAATAAACTGTCATTGACAGCTTTCCAAATTAAGCATTTCAATGATACTATCAAAGATAAAAAATGTGTTCAGGTCACTCTCTCTGCGTCGGCGATCAAAGACATGATAAAATCAGATGGTATATTTCCACTTCTCGCTGCGATTACAGCGCTAATTGCAGCAGCCGCCTCCACCGTTGCGAAGCTGCCGATCTCTGAGCTATTGGTACCGAGGCAGGGATGACACTAAAGAAAGTGACTGGAAAGGGATATAAAAAAGGGACGATCCGTTCACGGATTGGGTCAAAGACTACCAGGAACTCCGTATTCATGGTACAACGGAAAAAACCTGAGACTACCAGGGATGGTTTACTAACTCCAACACCGAAGGTTCCAATGTCAAATTTTGATCTACTCGATGCTGCTAAAAAAATTAGCGATAAAAGCTTTGGAGGTGTTTTATGCGAGATCAATTACCACAACAACCATACAGCGTTGAAACCGGTATCATTAATCTCGATAACAGCACCGGACTGGAACTCACTGGGTTGTATACGCGATTGATCCGCGTGTAATTGTTTAACTTCGATTCATATGGGTTAGCACCACCTAAAGAATTTATGGGTTATATACATCAATTAAAAATTCCTCGCTAGTACTCCACGCTACCAACACAGAAAATGACCGACCCACCAATATGCGGCCTAGTATTAAATGTACTTAGCGCTAGATCATCATCAACTAAACCACCCCATAAAACCGCACACGAAGATACGAGTAATCGCTTTCTAGAGAGATCTTAAAATATAATGGCTGATATTTGGGGAAGATCTCTCGCAAGCCTAAAAAAACGCCACGGAAATATCTGCAAACAAAGATGTAAAAAAAGTAATCGAAGATGAAATATCCGAGATATTAAACCTCGCAAGCGTAGATCCAAAGACCGACAAGGGAAATTGAAAACAAATGATGTTTCCCTGAATGATATTCTTGTTAAAATAAATGGAGTAACCGAAAATTCCCTAGCAGTGTTTAATTCCGCTTGTAAAATACAACCGGGAGATCTTTTACCAACTGTGATAGATAGTGTTAACAATCGAGTAAAAACATCCGGTGACTCAATGACAGGTCCCCTCGACATGAACTCGAATAAAATAACCACACTTGGCGATCCAACACTGGATAATGATGCTGTGAGAAAAAATATATAGATGGCGAACTAACAACGCTGCACGACGAGTATAAAACTACAGATGATAAACTTACAAAGCTGCAATCCGAGTATGATGTTCATGTAGGCATGTTTGGAAATCTTCGTAAGAATTTTAGAAAAAATGATGAACCCGCAGATAATTTCTTTGGTACTCCGATGACTGTCCCCATAAAACTTTCTGATATTAAAACAACTATGGATACAATTAAACAAAAACAAGACGATATCATAGCTGATTTATCTGCTATCGCGACCCGGCTTGATAAAATCAAGATACCGCATAAACAAAATATCAATACAGTATACTCGATACATCAAGGATCTCTTGACTGGACACCTCAAAAAAATATTATTAATATTATCGCTGAAGTCAGAGGTATCTACAGATTAACCCTGCTTTCAGGAGTACAGTTTAATGTGTCATCGGATACATCTACGGGAATTTTAATACTGCAAGTGCAATAATGGATAAGGGCGCCATGGAAACATTTACAATAACCTCAGTCAGTGGTAATTTAGCTCGGGCATCAATGCCATACTGCATAGGATTTGTAATTGATTTAAGTAAATAGTATAATGAATGTCCAACAGTATCGATATGATCAAGTCCGTGAGTTTCAAACTAAACTAAAAACTCTTATTGACGAGCATACAGTAAAAGTAAAAACATATCGCAAGTGAATTTACCAGCGTCGACATAATTGTGTATTTGGTTTCAAGTGTTATTGCTGGAACTGGTATATTGTTATCAGCGATAACAGCACTGGCACCTGTAGTAGTCACAATTTGTGTGTCATCGGCGACAACAATTACAGAAATTCTTAGCATAATCACAAAAAATATCCACATGCAGTCAGAATAAACTACACGAGTATATAATTAGGTTTCATATTGCATCAACTGCTTATTCCCAATTATCGTCGCTGATATCATCCAGTCTCGACGACACAACAATATCCGGTAACGAATTTTCCGCGATGATGAACATCTATCACACAGCAACATCTAAATTAGAGAAAAAAAACAATAATAACAATGGCGATGACATCAACCACGTACTTACTTCGGCAGATAGCGACAAACACAACGCCGAAAAAGACATCTCAATAACCTCAACCAACCCTGAATTTAGTGGGAATTTCCCCACTGCGATTCCGGTTAAGGAGATAGCGCTGGCAAAATTACGAGTATACCACAGTTGGCCAAATATTAGATCAAAACCATTTGGTGGTCAGCTACCGAATAATTCCTTGGTGTTTGCGAGTAAAAATAAACAAGACGGAACTCCAGACTGGCATATAGTTTCATTACCATCTGGCTCTTACCAAATCGAACAGATCAATAATGAATTACAGCGTAGGATAAAATCCATTACTTGAAGAGAATCAAAAATTGCTATAACAGTACATGAACTAACACTATCATCCGCGATTGAAATAAACTCACCTGGATATGCTGTAGATATCTATCAGAGTTATATTAGAACCGTGCTAGGATAGCCTGAAATCCCCCCTCAGGCACCATCTTATCAAATACCAGAACCATCGAAGTCTGATTATATCACGGACGAAAAATCATATCATGATATCTCAGTTGCAAGCATCCATCCTTATTATATGAAATATTTGACAAATCCTGTTAGTTACGATAACGGGAGTTGTTTTTTTTAGAGGGGGGGGGGCAGAAAACGGTTCGCTCGCATTGTATCTAGCTTGTGTCATGGAATATTTTAATTCCGTAAATAATAGATATAAAGAATATCTAAATATATTACGGCAGAGCTTTCAAGAACATATTATCAATTTATCGTTAAAAACCTCAATTATCAAATACATGTAAATACTAAATCAAATTGCATAAGATATATAACTTTTTAACACACAGCTTATTCAAGTTATATTAAATGCCGAGGATGGTTCCAAGAGAGAATTTGCGAAACGATTTAATATATGCGTAGAAGATATGTCAACATTTAAATTTCCTTGGTATAATGCAACGCAATTACGAAAATCAGTCAGTCATGCTAACGATGAGTATTTTCCGTTGATACCCGCCGCATGGAAAAAAATAACGCAACCACAAACAACCATCCTCAAACATAATAATGACCCAGATGGGGCAGGTAGGCATTGCTCCTCAAAATGTGAATATATCCTCGGTGGTTGCAATAAATCTAGTATGTGATGATATTGATGGAAGTTACCAAGTAAATATCGAAAGATCAAATCAAGCCCAGCAGGGATATATTTTATATTCGTTTGCACCAACGGCTAAACCCGGATTTTTAATAATTGATGAGCCAACAAATCCAGTGTATATGCGATGTCATAATGATTCATTAACGAGAATTAATTTTAAACTCACTGACCAGTCCAATAATTTGATTGACCTAAGAGGAGAGACTTTACCAATTAGTTTGTATGTGAAATCCTAAAGGATTTTCGTCTTAAGACTTTTACCATAACAGTCATTTTTTAGTTTTGTTTGAAATAGTTTGTCTCCGTAGGTTTGAAAACTTGGTCTATCTCCGTAGCAGCCTTAGTTTTGTATGAAAACTTGTCTATTCATCTCTCTTTCTCTCTCTCTCTCTCTCTTTCTCTCTCTCTCTCTCTCTCTCTCTCTCTCTCTCTCTCTCTCTCTCTCTCTCTCTCTGTTTGGTCTGCCTGAAATAGTTTCGGTCTGAAACAGTTTCGGTCTCCGTAGAGGTTTGAAAATTAAGGTTTGTTCACCTTCTTTTAGTTTTGTCTGAAATAGTTTCAATCTCCATAGAGGTTTTATTTTTGTTTAAAATCTTGGTCTGTTCACCCTTCTTGCTGCTGGAATTTAATTAGAACTTTATACATTAGGACTGGTAATATAACTTTTTGTACTATTTGGGATTTAATTCACAATATTGTGAGTTATTTTATACATTTTCACTTTGTATTCTAGAGAAATAAATTATTTGTTGAATTTAACTAAACTTGTCGCTTTCACTCTTTTTGTTACTTAATTTAAATTTATAGAGTCGTGATACCATACTGTGAATAGTTTTTAATTCTTTCACTTTGTTTGTATTTTATGTTAGGAAAATAAATTTATATTTGGATTATATTATGCTTGGTGAGTTGTACCTTTTCTTGTTACCTTGTTTCAGCCCCTATGACCAAAGTTCCGTCTAAGATGTGCGCGTGCGCGCGCGCAGCTACTCAGACATCCCTGCGCAGCTGAATTGTCAGTCCAGCGTTCACGTTTGCACGTCTCTGTAATGCTTGCACAATGCAGCGAGCATTGCGCGCACATCTACCATTCGCTTAGAGGGAACGTTGCCTAGGACGTAACAGGTACTAATTGATGTGCCCAGTGCTCGACAATCAGTGACAAATGACTATCACTTCACACATTACCCGATGACCAGCCCCTGTTCACAGAGACCGGTGACCGGTAAACAAGCAATGATGGAGGATGTATACCTTTTGGAGGAGTCTACGTTTGGAAAACTCGACTAAAACTATGAAAGAAAATTCAAATAATAACATAGTAAAAAGTAAAAACAATTGGATAGGAAATACTTATCCTAACAGAGGTACTACTAGATGAGTGAAACAGAATAAGCACTGCTTTTCCATTGAGGTACTCAGAATCAATGAAATTGCAAAAGGATGCCAATAACAATTAGCCAATAAGAATGGAGAGGAAAAACAAATAAAACACGACAGAACTCAAACAACGATATGATTGACTGCAGAAATAACAAAAGATTACCTAAATGATGAACCAATGAGTGACCATGAGACGCCTGTACAAGTGTACAAAGTCAAAGAAAATAAGGATAGTATTCTGATTTTTGGAAGTCGACTAAAGTCTCAGACTGGGATCATAATGTTCTTTATTTTAGACTTCCAGTTACTAATTGGATAGAAGGATAAATCTCCAGAGACTGGAGTTATATTTTTCTTTTTTTTAGACTTCCAGTTACTAAATGGATAGAAGGATAAATCTCAAGAGACTTGGATCTAGCACCATGAAGATAACTATCGAAAAATCTAAACGAGTGCATTAATCAACACATTCAGCTATCTCAATCACACGCACGCACGCAGGCACACACACTCATACAGAAAATGAATACCACCTCAGTCAATTTGCAATCTGGACCGATCCCTATTTGTCATGCAACTGCCCTCATTTTGAACCAGGTGCGTTTTAATGTAGGGCGGGTCGAACGGTGTGGTTGCAAAGGACGCCAGAGGTCTTGGGCCATTATCGTCGACCCGGGGGCCATCTACTCTTAGTACGCCAATGTTTTCAACCCAGATTTATCACTAACTTTATTTCCTAAGCGTGGACCATTGATGTATTGTAGAACATTAATCATCCACATGGCTGTATGTATGTATGTATGTATGTATGTATGTATGTATGTATGTATGTATGTATGTATGTATGTATGTATGTAGGTAGGTAGGTAGGTAGGTAGGTAGGTAGGTAGGTAGGTATGTATGTATGTATGTATGTATGTATGTATGTATGTATGTGTGTATGAGTGTTCGTTCGAGAATGTATGTTATTTTTAGTTAGAATTGCACTAAATAGGCCAAACATACACTCTCATAAAGGAGACGACTCGCCTGGCTTATGCCATAGTGCTTTCAAACCATGTTCAGTAGTCTACTTTCAGTTGGTACACTAAACGTCAACCGAAGTGATAGGATAATGAAGCTTTAAATCAGTGACCTTGACTCTTATCTTATGGGAGTCATTTGGTTGATCTTTAATGAAATAATGGGATATTCCCAAAGGATAATTAGAATGATGGGTACTCGCACTAATGAGTCGGGAAAAACACGTGCATGTCTAATGGAGTTAAAAGATGCTCCGATAACACTTCTCGCCCATAACATCAGTTACGATGTTGTCGCAGAATCCTTTACTGGCGTGACAAGCTTAAAAGGATATCTAATTTCGGAAAGAAGCCATAGAAGGCAGACACAAGTTATCCTCTTTGAACTTATAAACTAAACTCCGATGACCTTGAACAATTTCAAAATCACAAAATGTATTATAATATCACCCGTTATATGACTCTGACGGTATGATTGCAAAAATATGTTAGTACGGGTGATAAAATATTACCGTATTATATGACATTGACCTTAAAGTTTATGTGTGAAACATCTCCAAGAATGTCTATATTCCACGACAAGATGTTGAAACACGCTTTTCAGTAATTCCAAGCAACAATCAACATTACAATGGTAACAAATTCTAGCTTTTTTAAATTTATTTTACTTGTGCGGGTTTTTTTTTAATTGTACAGCAACACGAGTAAGTTATTTAATGCTCAGTCAATTGGAGAAGTGTGCTTTGCCCAAGGACAACCAATGGTAGAAGACCTGGGATTAGCAAATGGTATGATCAATACCTGCCTGTACCCTTGACACTGCTTGTTTTGCATGATAATAAATGAATCACCACAGCAATTGTTGCCATTAGTCACCTCTTGTAACAAGAGAAGTGGGTGAGTCAGTCCTACTGTAGATCATCAAGTCCTCAATTGGGGGATACAAAAAAAATGGTCTGGCATACACTGAATTATTACCCTCCAAATAACACATGTGGAATGTAGAATATTCGGATCTTGTGTGACCTAGTTAAGTCTACATTTTCCTTTCAACTTTAATTCCAAATGAACGCAAAATATGTTTATCGTTTATTGTAGAATTTTCACGAATTTGTAAAGATTTATTAATACACCTGAATCATTCGCATGTACTGAAACAAATCATGATATCTCAAAACATCATGGATGACGATGCACATGTATAAAACAAATTTCCGAAATCACAGATAGAAATAAAATTGTACCAGTCAATATTGTTCAGTGCGCATGTTTTGATCACATACCAAAATAATGTCTCTTGATCTACAGGTAAACCTATGATGTGTATACTACTACTGCTACTACCACTAATAATAATAATAATAATAATAATAATAATAATAATAATAATAATAATAATGATAATAATAATAATGATAATAATAATAGATGTGTAGTGATTGTGATTGTTATGATAACAACGATCATGAGGATTTTGACGAGGCACGGACGATGATGATGATGGCATAGTTATGAAAATAATTAAAAGTGAGGATAACTGTAGCTGTAACAGTGATGATGATGATGATGATGATGATGATGATGATGATGATGATGATATCAATGACATTAATAATGATAATTATGATCATGATGCTGACATTCAACTCCATCTCTGATGTATATCTATATTTGTTGTAACTCCGTGTACATGATTTCATCTAATTTTTATAATCTTTATTCATGGCTGTAAATTGTACAGAACATCTTTAATTACATTTAGCCTTGCGTGATCTCTTCTGTTAAGAGTACAATATTGCATTGGATCTTTAAACAGATGTTAACGTATATATTGACTACATGGTTCCTTTGGATTAATTTCTCGTTAGCTGATGGGGTTTCGACGTTCTAAAATAATTCAATAACTTCCTATTAGTCGGGCTAGGTCACATGACAAGGTAAGGTCGACGCAAAATGAGTAGTGTGATCAGTCACTTATAGTGTATTTTGAAATAAGAGTCGTTATATTAGGTGCATATTTGTAGAGAACTGAGCAGCCAGATTAATTTTGGAGGCATTCTTATTTCTTGTGTTCCTCTTGTAAATCTGCAGACATCTTTTATGTTGTACTTAGATATTATTCGAGATGAATACCAACTGGTTGGACTGTTCAGTGGAAATAGAAAGTGCTCATTATTCGGAACTGTTTTTAATTATTCGATGGAGTTTTCGGACCACGCCATCTTTACAATGTCATGATTCTTGGCGGACCGGTACACCTACAGTTTTAAAAATTGTATAGAACATTTGTTTAACATTAGGACTTTCATAAAATTTCATCATTATTAATCTGAATTCACATTATAAAAATGTACGTTCCTCTCACATTTTCATTTGTGAGTTAAATAATTAAATATTCTTTGATACGTTTTACAAAACTTATTGGTTTTGTTTTTTTCTGTTACTTAGTGTGTGACCATAGAGTCGTAACATAATCGACATTAAGCATATCACCGTCAACGTAAAGCATATTACCGTCAACGTTAAGCATATTACCGTCAACGTTAAGCATATCACCGTCAACATTAAGCATATCACCGTACCTTTCGCACCTTGCCGACACTAAAGTCCATTGGACAGGGTAAGTAAGAAGTCCAGACACTACAATCTAATCCTCCTCAAGCCCATTTCAGTAACCTTCGAGCAAAAGAATTCAAAATCCAGGACAATAGTCCCAGCTAAAGACAATAACAGAAGCTGTTTGTCCCAAATCAAACACAAAATAAAGACAGTCACACAAGAAACCGACACTGAATTCTCTATCTAAACAAACGACACTAAAATCCAACCAAATTCGTACCGAAAATAGTCGGCGGTGACATGGAGACACTAAAATGCATCCCACCTCAAGCTGATAGTGGCCTTTGCACGAGAAAAGCTACACATAAACTACCTCTCAACTTATCCCCAGAATAGCTACCGTCGCAAAGGATAAATAACAAGTTTAAAACCAGTCCAACCTCCCACCAAGAACAGGGTCCATTGCTCAAAGTACAAGATTGCATGAGCTTCATGTGTCTTCGCCACACCTCGACTTGGGCTTCTGTCCACAACTTCTCACATGCGCGATATATCTTGCTTGCCACTGCGATGAAACTGGCGAAATCGAGGAGAGAATTGCCATTTGACAAAATTTAAATGGAGAGCAGTCACACTAGGAAAAGATTAAGACATTTATGAAAGTAACTATTTAATCTCACCCGATGATTTGTTTTTATTGTAGAAGTACATGAAATACGTGCATATTAAATTGAAAACTGGGTACTAAATGAATAGCGTATTACCTTTACATCTTAACACCAAATTCCTGCCGATAGTGTCATTTAAATGTGGAAAAAGGGTAAGATTTATTACAGTTTTGCTTCATTTAGTTTCAATTTGAAGAGTTATAAACACCAAATCTCCACAAATGTTAGCATTACAACAATATGCATCATGTCAGTCTATCAACATACTAGGACACAACACAAATGTTATAGCTTGAAAACAAAAACATCCGTTACACTTTCCTTATCAAATAGGTTCATACTCTAAACAAACATGCAATAATTACACTGCATCTAACCAATCAGATGATGTGGGCTTGTAAACAGTTAGCTGTATTTAAATGTAATTCATGAGATTTTAAGACTGGGATAGTTCACATTTGATCACTTTATTAATATGTAAACAAAACATCATGACTTGGCGCAAGTGTGCTTCTCTTCAGACCGATCCTAACGAGTTCCTCCAGTTTACGCCATCTCAAAGAGAAATTCTATATGTACGTAAAGTGTTCCACCGAATAACATCCATCTCAGAGAGGAGAATCACTATATGAACCTAAAACGTTCCTATAGCTGACAGTCATATATGAGACGAGAAATAGTGTGTTTAACGAGTTCCTCCAACTGACATCTATCTCTAAGAGGAGAAATAATATATGTACATAAGGAGTTCCTCCAGTTCACATTGTCTCAGTCAGGAGAAATACTACATGTACTTAACGAGCTCTTTCGCTTGACAGTCATTTCAGAGAGGAAAAATATTATATGCATCTTCTTTATACTTGTACAAAATTACAATTTAATTGTATACATGTGGGCGTATATTTAATGGCGTCTATTAAATACAAGATTTTGCATCCCTCTGCCGGTCAACCACCAAAATAGAATAGAACAGTGAATGCAAGTGCAATCTGAGTCAAGAACACGTCCAAGTAGATGCATAATCAACAATTCTTGTCGCCTTTCTGATTTTCTCAAGGCATCGTACAATTCTTGTCGCCTTTATGAAATTCTCAAAGCCTCATACAGTTATTACTCGTTGTATTAATCATTTAATATAATCACTTGTAAGAAAATCATGTCAACGCCGGAAGTATATCTGCGTACGAAGATCCGCCTTGCAACACGAGGACAGTTGATTTTAGAAGGGGAACTGTTTTCATCACACAACTAAGGAAGCTTTGCGCAATAGCAAAACGGTAAATATATTACCTACTGTTAAATATGATGTAACGAAATAAACTGATTGTTAAAAAATAGAAACAAAATTGATGAGGATATAGAGTTTTTCATTTATGATCAATGGATATTGATCAGCTAAGGAAAACAAATAAAGAAATAAAAGCTTATAACCCTATCTGCGATATGAATAATTATGAATTTATTTAAGTCCATAATGACCTCTTTATTTTCCGAAAGCACACCTTGATTTATCCTAACATAAATGGTATGTTCTCCTTTCAGGCTGTTGTGTGTTATAAATACTTTTTTTTATTGACCAGTTAAATCGCTGTCCTGGATTTTGTGACCTTTAGATTCTTTATTTTGACCTATTATGGAATAGATGCTTTAGATTTGCTTGAACCAAATAGGCCTACAGTGCATTAGGAATGGTGAATGAAAAGCTCTACAATTTTCAGTTCAAATAATTTGACTATCCCGTATTTACGCGCGTGTTCTTTAGCACTGCAGGAAAAGCTACCGTTAAATTTAACACTGCATAATGTAGCCTACTCACACTACTTAAAAAACAACTTTAGAAAAGAAGAACCTTCACAAAGGAAGGTAACGCCACATTTTCCACCACTTGTTTGTATTGATAGAAGAACTTGTTAGGACCTGTGGTTAGGACAATTAATGACTGTAGATGCCTAAATGCATTTAAAACAAAACTGCTAATAAATTCTTGCGTACACAGATGTGCAGACTTTAAAGATTTTAATAGAAGTGGTAATAGAAGGGTTCTGGCTGACTGTTTTGCTCGTATCAAAGAGTGGTTTTTGACAATTGTTTAAACGATGATCGTGATTTGGCACTGTTTTCTTTGGGTATCAACGCAATGAAAAGGGGCTTGTAGCTCTTTGTAGATTTATCAAATGGGGTTAAGGCTTACATTTTTTATTCGTTTTGTTTAGGAGGGGTATCAAAGAAGACAAAGGGGCTTCTGTCTCACGTTTTGACTATTTTATTTAGATATCAAAGAAGACTAAAGGGCCGTCAAGCTCACTTTTGTTCGTGGTATAAAAGAAGTTCAAATGGGGATTGGCTCAGTGTTGATGGTATCAAAGTTATAATGGGGGTTCTGGCTTAGTGTGATCTGTGCAGCGAGAGGTGAAAAGGGGTTTTGGCTCGGTGTGATATATATGCAGAGGGTTTTGGCGCGAAGGTGGATATATGCGAGGATGTGTATGCCATCGTTCGAGTCTCGTTTGAAGCCTCCATGGATTCACTAGTTATCCATCTGTACGGTACCTGATGCTGACTCCAACCTCTCCGTCCCTGAAAGCATTAGCCAGCATGGCAGAGAAAAATAGACTGAACAATGTCGGTGCCAGAACACAACCCCACTGGTTATTGAGAATCACTCAGATGTCTATCCATTGTCCTGGACCAGTGCCTGCAATCCATCGTGGAAATGCTGCACCGTGGATATAAATTTTCTTGGCATCCGTATTTGGCCATTAACTTCCACAATCCTTCTCTGCTGACAGTAACAAAAACCTTTGTCAAGTCGACGTAGATTGAAAAAAGGTCGGTGTTTTGCTCTTGATATTTTTCTTGTAGCTGCCTCGGAGCAAATACCATGTCGATGATCCCACGTTCTTTTTGGAATCCACACAGGCCTTCTGGCAGTAGTCCCTTGTCCAGGTTCGTTGTGAGGCGGTCCAGTAGCGTTTTGGCGAGTATATTTCCTGCAATGGAGAGTAATGATATACCCCGGAGGTTGTCGCAGGCTTGGCGGTTCCCTTTGCGCTTGTGGATTATTGAAGCGTCTTTGAAATAAATCCTGGGGGGTCGTCTCTTGCTGCCATATTAGTCAAAACAGTTGGTGAAGCCTTTATGCAAGTGTTGTGCCCACTTCCTTGTAGACTGTAGCTAGGGTGAAGTTTGAACCAGGTGTTTTCCCACTGGAGAGCAGATTATCACTGTATGCGTCTCCACAACCAAGGTTGGAGGGTCAAAGGTATATATATATATATATATATATATATATATATATATATATATATATATATATATATATATAGCTTTGACATCGATAAGTAACAAACCTCCAAATCTGCAATTATTATCTTATTACGAGATCTTTTGTGATAGAGTAAAGATTATAAGTTTATTTGAGTGTTATTGGCCTTTGCTTGAAGTAATTCAGTTTATTTTACGTAGGCTCTAATTCGAGTTGCGATTTATTGTTGTTGTTGGCTTGTTGCTTTTATTTCTGTTAATATTGCTGCTTTTGTTTTCGAGACAGTTCTTTATTTTCCGAACCTAACCAATTTGAGTTTACATATTAGTCCTTTACCGATTCGGATACCTTTGGGCTTCTTCTAATTAGTATTCCTTCCATTATTGAAACAAGAAAATGGCAACTAAAAGCGGCAAACAAAAGAATTTGACCAAGAATGAAGAGCTTCTCCTTCAAGATTTCAGTCGAAACGTCTCGACAAAATGATCAGTATTATTTATGGAAGTGCCCTAATTGTTTCTGCAATTCCAATTTGTAAGTTGCGAATTTAAAGGGGGTGTTTTAGGTTGATGCATGGTGCTGCGTATGCAGACCGGCAAAGTTACTCATATTGTAAAAAATGAAAAAATTGGTCCAGTCAATTGTGAACAACATATAATTTCAAAAGCGCCATGCGGCAAATTCAGACCAAGGTCTAGGTGCAAATACGCGTCATGTTTAACTATACTGAGATTCTTTTTAATTCTCTCCTGCTCCTCTCATTTTTATATTTTCATACGTTTTTTAAAGACAATTTTCGCAATTTTAATTCATGATATCCTGCTAGGCTAATTATCATTCGGACCATTGTGCATGCATTTTTCTTTACAGAATTTTCGTATGCTAATTAACGTTTTATAGGTACATATTCTGCGAATTATTTTGGGCATAAAATGTTAATATTGTTTAAATTTTTATGATGAATATATAGTTTCGTTGTTGCTTTTAGTTTAAAGCCATTTCTCTGTGCATAATTGGCTATACATGGCAGCCAGTATAACTTGTGGAGGAAAAACCCAGTATGAAGCAATGACCCATAGGAAGCTAATGACAACGTTCTCACATATCCACATTGGCTAATCCTGAGACTCTAACCCATGTGGACAGATTATGGTAGTATTCAGTAAAAACAGTTGTTTTAGACCGCAAAGAGCACTTAGGGCCACCCTCTCTTATCATGGATACCTCACAAACCATGCAACTGGAATCCCAGGTTTTTTTTTTGTTGGATATATACCAATGTTGGTATTTCATTGTATCTGATATAAATATATGCTATCAATGTGCATGTCCATTTAAAAGTTATAATTGTTCTATATTGTGTCAGGTGGATTATTGTACACAGGGATAGGACACTTTATCTCTTCAACTGAATATCAAATATAATGTTTCCGTCTGATATATACATGTAGATACTTAATAGCTAAAGAAACAGAAAGGATTGCTAGGCTTTTATGTGCAAAAAAAGGCATGTTTATTTCGTAAACCACGATGATTTACCTGAGAATATGAAAGCAGCATATTGTTTGCAAATGGTGTCATAAAACATTACTGGAATGTATTTTAATACCCAGAAAGACCCAGTGATATACTTTAGTATAAGCACCCATCAAATTATCAACTTTGCTTTTCAATATTGTGTTCTTTTCCAAGTGTAGCCAATTAAGTAGTATATGTGACTTTCAAATAATGACATGTTGAGAGACAAAATGCTGTTTGCAAATTTGGATAAGTATTTGGGGGTTAGATGGCAGCAGAGTCTTTGAAGTTGCCATAACTGATATTTCGCATGGCACACTATGTGATGCCTTCCTTAGTGCTTGGAATAAGACCTTTCCTTGGCATGACATATTTCACTCTGATTCTAATGGACAAACACAAGCTATATGTTGCGAGCCCCAAGTGGCAGAGTATTCCAAAGCGTTCTACATTACGTATCACTGCCATCTCATCTCTGTCTGTGTGGGTTTAAGTCTCAGATTAGGCCCATGTGGTTATGTGAGAAAACTTGCCAGTAGCTTCTCGTGTGTCTGTGGTTCTTTCTGGGGGGTTTCCCAGATTCTTATTCTACCATTAATACTGATTGCCATGTATATCATGTGCCGAGAAATGGCGTAAAACCCTACAACAACAATAAGCTATACGTCCGTGGTGTGAAAATTAAGCTGAATGGCAACCACTGGTTCTACTCATCTCGAAATTTAGCCACTTAAGGTATGTCCGACTTGCTTCTGGTAGGGGACTGCAACCTTTATTGGTGGGACTTCTGTTTTTCCCAAAGTAAGAGTCCTGAACTCCTAGTTTTAAAATCATAGCGAGACCTCTGTGAGTTATTATAAAAGTTGTTTTAAGCATGAGATGTGATGAGAGATTATATAATGTATAACCTGAGGTTTTTATGTTTTTGGTCCAAACCATTACCACACAAAATATTTCAGTTTGTCAAGCTCGCAGGCATTGTTGGTTGAACATTTGTTTGCATCGCTGTTGTTTTCAAAATTGTTCTTGTAGAATTCCATTTTCTTTAGAATATCTGAAGCATGCATTGTTCCTATGCCACCTCCCCCCTCCCCATTATTTTCTTCAGTGTTGATTTTGGTGCAGATTATTCATTGAACAGACTATCTTGTAAGGATAGTTAAACCCTTCAATGCTTAGCTGGCTATCTTGACATGCGAGTGAAGAGAAATGACTTTCATAGCTACTGAAATGTATGTATGTAATAATTTTTTGCAAATGAAAACCAGGCTTTTAGAATACTGGTTTGTTGGTCTCTGTTGGCAAGGTATCAAAAGCAACACCACATATGTCTGGTTAAAAATGCAACTTACAGAATATATTTTTTATTTTGCTAAACCTATTGGTTTCGTTTTTCGTTCGCTTCATTCTCTAATTTAGTTTAAGGCTTAGATCCTGATTAAACTATTAAACCCTTTTGGACCTTTCCATTCGTTCTCACATCTAGCCCATGACCTATTTAGCTAATAAGTGATCGGTACACTTTAATGTTTTCCACGAGAGTGCAAGCACGCCACCCACGTGACGTGAGTAAGCCAGTCATAGTGGTAGTGTCTTGTGATTGTGATTGTAGAAATGAAAATCCCGCTGAGTGATGTACTTATTCTAATACTTGTTGAGAAGCAAAGTTAGTGTTTCTAATCGCAATGACCCGCATAAAACAGATGTGAAAAAAGCTTTCAGTTTGCCAAAACTTGTGTATACAACAAATACGGAATCATGGAAACGAAATGGAAAGGAAACGGAAACGACTCATCTAAATAGAATACAATTATATAATGCTGTAAACTGAAATAATGAATGAATCGGAAACGAAATGACACTGAGCTCTCTAAATGGATTCCCAACATGCTATGGAAATATCACTATATTCATCTCTATAATAATACAACGCAACAGACATGGAACTGTAATGAACTTTCAACCAATAAATTATTAGAAATATTATATCGAACTCTACAAAAAACGAAACTAAGAAAGTATGGATCTTAGAACAGGTAGACTGAAAATTCGTGATTATATTCAACTGAAATCTAAACTACTCGGAAATTTGAGTACTGAGAAATAGAGATGGATATGCTGCGACTGAAGTCTCTTTGATCGTGGAAGTTTTTACTGTGGAAAAGATGGATATGGGGCGTACTCTCAAAATTCTGCAAGTTTATCCTCTACAAGTCCGTATGGACGGCATTGATAATGAAATACTAATTCGCTTAGAATTAAATGAATTTGGAAAGTATGGACGCTTTGGAACGAACAGATGGAAATTTCTTGATTATCATAGCCTGAAATCTGGAGTATTATGAATTTTGAGCACGGAGAAATAGAGATGGATATGCTACGATTGAAGTCTCTATGATCTGGAAAGTCTTTCCTGTGAAAAAGATGGAATACGACTATTCTAGACCTTTGAACGTATCCTCGTTGAAAGTCTGTATGGATGGATGGGTGTATGTACCCACATCAAAATTACTAAAATGAACATTCATAAAATTAACTACATACACGCATCCTATAGTGGGTAAACAGACAAACATAAAAATGATTCACTTTAGACAGTGTGTGTTTTTTTTTGGGGGGGGGGCGTCAAATAATGTAAATCTGATACGGACCACACAAGAAAAGTAATTATTCAGGCAAGCTTATCGGAGCGATCAAAACACATGCTGACACCAGACCAAGGCTAATTAATTAATGTACTGGTAGCAGCTAATGTGTTTTCGATCAATATTTCGGCTTTTAATTTAAATTTCTCTGTACGTGTGATTTTCCATTTCCTTTTGTAATTTCATTTCGCAGCTGATGTTCCACTTCAATTAATTTTTTCATGACTGTAAATATGAGGGCCCGTCATTGTTCTTCTATTAATAATTCAATCGCATATTTTAACTGCACGACAAGTAGACCTAGTCTTTTGTCATCAACACACGCAAGTTCAATGCGCACGCGCACTTCAAACCAGTTATTCTTTTTAATGGCACACTTGTCATGCAGTTATTAAATAAAACTCTGATTTGGGAGTACATAAATCTCCGGCGATTGTACTTTTTTGTTTTTTCCCCGAGTGGCCGAGTGGTCTAAAGCGCTTTCCGTTACGGATCAATGCCGTGTCACCTCTGTCTGCGTGTGTTCGAGTCTAAGATTCGGCTGATGTAGTTATTCAAGAAAGCTTGGCAGGTATCTTCCCGGGTTCTTCCTCCACCAATAATACTGGCCGCCATTTATAACCTATCGTGTGCTGAAAATTGGCGTTAAGCCTTAAAACAACAACAATAACTTTGTTGTGGTTTGGCAGACTCTGATTCAAAAACACCCCAACACTTCCAGCTATTGTTACATGTAACGATCGTCTTATGCTAATAACTCTTACCCGGACAAGTGCATCTTGCTTGAATAACAGTTGAGACCTTTCTTTCTCTGTTAAATAATTGTTGTTTTAAAATATTATGTGGTGTACGTAACTGGGGTGGATGCATCGCCAAATGTCATTTCCCGATTGCTGAAACAATTGTGGAGTGCTTTTGCATTTGTTGTTGCAGTTAACGCTTCAGCGTTTTCACGTGGAGGTGCGATGATTCTAATATGTCCTCTAGTTGGTTGTGATACATCAGGGTGATTCTAAAGGTTGATTTTAATTCGGCCCTTAGGTACATTGTACTGAGCGTATATGATGGTCTATTAACACCGCTTTGAAGCAGATATTGGTCGACAAGTGGGATAAAATTACTATCGACATTAACATGCGCTGACAGTTGGTTTAAATTCTTCAAATTCCTTGCCGCGGTCAGAATCCATAATTTATAATGATAAAACTAATGTTAAACACAAAAGCGAAAAACGTGTAAGTTTCCGACCGGACTGATGTTTAGTCCTTCTAGATGTATTTAATCTCCGACAACCAACAATCCTAACACGGCATGGGATATTATTTGCTATTGAACCCACCCACCAGAAAAATCGGATGCAATAATAAATAAATATGATCCAGCCTCGATGTCGCGGCACTAATTATTTCAGATGCGTTGTTACCAGCAATACTTAATGCCACAAGTATTTCCAGTCGATCAACAAGGTCATTATGGTCACATAATCCATCCAGTCCCTCTCCTTTCCTTGTGGGTATAAGTCTTGGTATCGGTTGCTGTGCCAACCTTGGTGCCTGCTTGTTTATCCATCAGAGATCACTGGAACTTGTATGTGGGGCAAAGACTTTCATGTTTATAAAATGTTACCAGAAACACCATGGTGTAAATATACCGGTGGAAACATCTTCCTGACTACAATTACTGTATTTGGATACATCTACTATTTTATTTTAAACACCAAGCACGGCCAGGCGAAGCACCTATCAAATGAGTTTGAGATCAAATACATGTCCATTACTAACAAGTTGCTAGTCCAGATAGATAAGGTCGTTATATCTGGACTTTTTCAAAACGGGACGTGAATATGACGCAGCATGATGACATAAATATTGACAGACCGTTCAACCTATGATACATATCTAACCACGACACTATTTCCTGATCCACCTGAAATACACACAGCAAATCTAATTTAAAATAGTGTGCTACTACTGTACTCAAAATAACTCCTACCAACGTTAGTGGGGTTCGAGTCTCGGGCTCAGCCAATGTGGGTTTGTAAGAAAGCTTTCCGGTAGCTTCCCGTAGGTCGGTGGTTCTTTCTGGGCTTTTCCCGGGGTCTTCCTCTTATACTTAGCCCATATATAGTCTATCTTGTGCTGAAAACTGGCGTTAAACCCTATAACAACAACAACCAGCGTGAGTAAATACTACCTAATTATTACTTAGTACCACTATAAGCAGCAGAAAACTCACAGACTTATAATGCTTGCCCGTAATGGGTGGGAAAAAAAGCCAAACTACACAGAGCAGATGGGATGGTTATCGATATCAGGCCCTGGAAAATAGACACATCGATAAAACAAACAGTACATACATGACAGTCGTGATGTAACTAATTGAAATTACCTCAGTCTGGAATAATAATAATAATAATAATAATAATAATAATAATAATAATAATAATAATAATAATAATAATAATAATGTAACTCAGTCACAAACAGGTATCATGTTCTTCGTGATATTTGTTCTGATTGTCTTTCTTTCAAAAATACTTATTCGATTTGTACATGTCTAGGTTATTATGTCTCTTTTTCTAGCTTGGGAATAAATAATAAACGAGTCCTCCATTTTACATGGGCTGGGAAAATTGTATACTGTAATATTTTGGCCTATAGCTTTGCAACTTATCAAAGAAAATAAGGACAGTATTCTGATTTAAGAAAATGGACTATGGTCTCAGACTCGGATCATGTTGTTTCTGTTTCACATTTCAATTATATTTTTTTTTAAATTTTAGACTTCCAATTAAAAATTTAATGGAATGATAAATATCCAGAGACTGGGATACAAATTACGGAATTGCAAAAACAGCAGGTAATGTATAGCTGTTATTAAAGTTACTATTTTTTGTTACTTGTTTGCTTGTTGCTGCTGTTGGTTTGTTTTGTGGCTTTTCTGCAGTACGCAGTTTTTATTGTTATTGTTACCATATGCAGTTAAATTATCATTATTATTAAATTGAAGAAGATTAGGCACAAAAATACAAATGCAAACACCAGAGTAATCCTATTGCATTTGGTTGTTGCTCCAACCCATGACCAAACATTAGAACTGTAGAAAAATCTGAACGAGTGCATGGATCATTACCAATTCCAAAATATCAGTATCCAAATAAGTTTAATTCTCTCTCTCTCTCTCTCTCTCTCTCTCTCTCTCTCTCTCTCTCTCTCTCTCTCTCTCTCTCCAGTCCTAACACCAGCCTCTTAATGCTGAGCGCCAAGCGAGGCTGCTGTTAGTACCATTTTTGTAAATCTTTTGTGTGACTATGCCGGGGATCGAACCCATGACCACCCGCTTTCGCTGCGGACGCTCTTACCACACTGATCGACAGTGAAATATAAGATTATAGCAGAGGTAGTCCTAATATAAGACTGCAGCTAGTTCTGTAAGATTCAATTAAAACAAGAACCGTGAACGTTATTCAATTGTTAAATATATGCCACCATAGCAGAGTAAAAATGTGAAAATAAAGTGAATTACTCTCAAAATTCAGATGCAAACAAATTCATTGCATATAAGAAAGTTACAACGTTACAAATTTTTAATCTGGCAGTTTATCACAAGTTATGTGACTTATAGGGGTGGGGCAATCAGCTGAACAAGAGTTCCAAGTACACGCGTACTAAATATGCCATAGGAACACATATATAAGGGAGACAATTCAACTATCTTCGTTCAACGTGTTGACAGATTAGGTTCAGTAATATACTTTGAATTGTTCTGTAAAACATCAAGTTTTTTTTAGTGATAGGATAGGCAAGTTCTAAACAGTGATTACAACAACAGCAACAACAATAATAACAATAACAAGACTAATAATGTTGATGCTACTGGCTAGGAAAATAACAGTAATCATAGAGGTGGTGTTGTTGGTCCTGGTGATGATGGTGGTTGTGGTGGTGGTTCTCATGCTGCTCATGACAGTGATGATGACCCTTAATATCATGGTTGTGATAATGACAGTCATGGTAATTTTGACACGGTACACATGATGGTGATGATCATGGCATAGATAAGAAAATAATTAAAAGTGAGGATATTCATAGTTGTTATGGTGATAACGACGACGATATAAATGATATTCATGATGATAACGGTAACGATTACAATATAAATTGCATTAATGGTGATAACGATAGCAATATAATAACGATGACGATGTAAATTACATTAATAGTGAAAATGATAACGATGACGATATAAATGGCATTTATGGTAAATAATGATGACGATGCCGATGAATATACTTATGACATTGAGATTAATAGTATGATGATACGCAAAGTGCAATATATTAACCCCATAATGAAAGATTGGTTTGTAATGCTGCTGATTGCAGATAAATATTTTCTGATGACAAAATGTCTTATATTTGAAACTTTAAAAATGTTACAATTACAATGCAGCCAAAGGCAAAATCTTTTGATCTTTTCTCATAGTAATTTGATATGACAACTTATAAGGTATAAAATAATTAGCAACAAAGTTAGAAACTACAATGAAATAACATCAGTTTGTTGTTGTTTGTTCGACGAGGACCACTCTAGTCATCCGAGGGTTGGAGAAGCTGGTTCTGTTCTGTGCGTGCGCAGGTGGCTGATGAAGCCAACACTTGCACGGAATGTTCGTTTGGGACATGAGATGAGTAGAACGTCTCCAGGAGGGTTGATGGCACGTGCTTTTCTAATTTGCCTCTTCCGTTCTGCAGCTGAACGCCAAGTGACTCGATCGCTTACTGTTTGCTACCAGGAATCAGGGTTTATGTTGAACCCTTTTAATGCAGCTTTGAGACTGTCCTTGAAGTGTTTCTTCTGACCTCCGTGGGATCGCTGTCCTTGTTGTAGTTCGCCATAGAAGAATCTCTTAGGCAGCAGATGGTCTTGCATGCCTATAACATTCTAAGCACAGCGTAGCTGGTACTGCATCAGGATGGTGTAAATGCTGGGGAGACCTGTTTGGGCGAGTACCTCAGTGTCTGGAACATTGTCCTGCCACTTCATGTTGAAGATTTTCCTGAGACTTGTGGTGTGAAAGTGGTTCAGCTACCTGGCGTGGCGTTAGTACACCTTCCACAATTCGCATGCGTAAAGTAGTGTGGCGAGCACTACTGCCCTTTAGACCTTTAGTTTTGACTGGATGTTGATGCCTCTTCTATTCCAGACGTTGGCATACAATTTTCCGAAAGTTGCGCTGGCTCTGGCAATGCGAAGGTTCACCTCGTCATTAATAGTGACGCTCTGTGGCAGTGTTCTGCCAAGGTAGGTGAAGCGGTTCACGACGCTGAGGTTTTGGCTGTTACCGGTGATGTTGGGCTCAACATAGGGCTTTCCAAGGGCCGGTTGATGCAGGAGTTCAGTATTCTTGGTACTGATGGTGAGACCAAAGCGCGTGCAGGAGCTGTAGAACTTATTCCAGGTCGACTTCTGAGCCAGCATTAAGGCGGCATTCATCATCAAATCACAAATCACTGTATATAGTGTGGTTGACCTTGGTGTATAATTGAGTTTCATCTTTACCTGACTAATATTTTATTATTTTGTGAAACAGAAATTAAATAACTAATATGTATCTATTACTCTAAATTATATATTAAGAACGTTATGAATTGGACATAAATATGTTTACAAATGTTGAGTTCCAAGGTCTACATTGTAAGAAATTAGGAATTTTCAATTATTTTATATAAATCAAAATCCTGGCTCATCATTTTTTTCGGATTATTGTGAATTCATTCATGGACATTTTGGGTTATGTCATTGTGAAACATCAAGACTGTTAGCACATAAAGACCATCCCACGCTATTGGCATATCAGTACTTCAAAAATAGAATTAATGTAGAACACCACTGGGATTCATTCGGAATACTCTTTACCTTTTGGAATGTGAGTGAACTTTTGGGATTATTTGTTCACCATATGGTACGTTCTTTTCAAATTTTCACCTTGTATTCTCGGCAAATAAATTATTTATTGAATTTTGCAACTTTTTTGCTTTTTTCTGTTACTTAGTTTTTATATGTTACAGCACATGCCTTCTATTCACAGAATAGACAATACAAGTCCTGTATTAGTTATTTTTAAAAAAATTGGTTTTAATTGTGCGAGAAGTTGATAAATGGAGATAAATACATTTCTTCTGCTTTGTTACACCTTGCATAAACACTAAAAATACATTTACTACAGCTATAAATAATACCATCAGTGCATTATTCTTCTGCATGTATACATTGATTATGTTTACATTCAATACGAATGACTTACTACCACATATATGTATTAATTATCCATGTAGAAAGAGAGTGGACCAATTAAACCTAAACACAACAAGCAGAATGTAGAGAAAATGTTGAGGGCAGACAGACAGACAAGCGTATGGAGAGAATGATAGGATATCGTCAAACAGAATGAACGAACGCCAACACTAAAAATTAGATCCTGTCAGATACCCTGAATACTAAAACATCATTATATCTAAATATCAAAATGATGCATTTGATCCCTTCCCTAGCAAAACAGTGACTAACATGCAGCGCAATTGTCAATAAAAAAGATATCATTAAAACTCCGATTCAGAACATTGCTACCGGACCAACATCAAAACAAAACCGCATATCATCTGATGCTGGAAACCGTGGCATTTAAAACAAACGCTGTCACTAAAATATATCGCAACTCATGCCCACAATTCTAACATTAACATATATCCACCTCAAGCACATAACAGAAGCGTTCGTACGCAATACACGACCCTACCACTCTAGAAAATTGAGGCAGTTGCACTGAATAAATGTCAATATATGAATCCATCCCATCTCAAGCCAAGAACATAAGGATTCACAGCGTAACAAGGGATTAACGCCGACACTAAGCCTGATTCCATCTGATGTGCAGAACATCAGCCGTAGGAGAGAAGAAATAACAACACTAAAACAACTGACGCAGTCCAACACAAACACACAACAATGATAATCATATGTCACATGTTACGGAAGAAACACCGACATTAAAACCCTTCACAACTTACTCAGATAACAATGGCGGTCATACAAAATGCAGACGATATAATCCATAACAACTCATGCCCAGGCCAGAGGCACATAACAATGGCAGACACAGAAACTAAAACAACACAGTGGCACAGAGCAACTTCTGACAGTAAAATACATCCGATTGAACCTCATCTTAGTGGCCTTAATATGAAACAAAAGACAAGGTCAATCGATCGAAACTCTAGCACGGAACAAAGACCATCGTACGAAATAAATGTAAATATAAAATTCTATTCATTTCAAGCCGTGTGGAGGGGCCGTCATACGGAACAAATCATGACAACAATCTCGAATTATCACATGCCCAGAACAGTGTCTTCCACAAAACAAGAAAGATTTCACCTTGTGTCTATATAGTCCGAGTTTTCCCTGAGTTTTCTAACCCAATTTTAGAATATTTTGACAGGTATGTTGCTGTGTGAGGTCAGAGATTATATCTTTATTTTTCATAAACATAGAATTCACCGAAACGGCACTGTATCGATAAAAGATACCTACCAGCCCTATCTGATACAGATCTATAGGATGTTGATTTTACTTCTCAAATGTTCACAAACGAGACGAAGATACAGAGCTTACCAAAACTGACCTGGTACTCTCATTTTGTATTGCTAGTCATTTGACTACCCAGATCATGCAGCCGTATGTCCAGGAAGAACAGAGGCCGCCACACGGAACAAATGTCGACACCACACTCGACCGCAGAACAGGACCGTCACAAAACAAGTGCCAACACTAACAATCATCCAAGCTGTATCTCAAAGCAGACATAGTCCAACCCAACCCAAAGACACAACAGTTGTCATCCCACAGCTGACGAGCTGACAATAAATTCCATGGAAACTCAGGCTTTTAACATTACGATGGAAAATCTCAGAAACTAAAATTCA
Source organism: Unio pictorum (assembly GCA_030141615.1). Taxonomy (NCBI): domain Eukaryota; kingdom Metazoa; phylum Mollusca; class Bivalvia; order Unionida; family Unionidae; genus Unio; species Unio pictorum. The sequence goes on along the minus strand of JARLTB010000166.1, from coordinate 11,637,691 downwards.
TCTCTAAATGTATTAGTGATATATAAAATCTATAATATTACAATCCATAACAACTCACAGCCAGATTAGAGGCACAGAAACAAATGATCACCATAAACTTTTTCGACCTCAAGCTCATCATAGTCATGTTCATCAGAAAGAAATGACGCTGAAATTCCATCACAACTTAACCCCGAGACAATGACCATATCAAAAACCAAATATCAATACATAAATCCATCATAAATCAAATTATGAATAGGGTCAGTAGGATGTAGTGCTGACAGTAAAATCTTTCCCAACTTACGCCAAGAGCAGTGGTCGGCACAAACAACAAAGCCGAGAGTAAATATCATTAGGTGAAACCAAGAACAGAGGCAGTTTAACCCAATCCAAACACACAACACTTATGATCACACTTCACAAGAGCGGGCAATGAGTTTCATCGCATCAGGTTTTAACAGACAATAAACCAACATTTCATACCAAGACATACACGGACGTAGTCTCCTCAGTTCCATGTTTTTCATTTGATGAACAAACACGAATTTTTCCTCAATAAATGGATTCACACAGTAAACAAACGTAACAGAACTACTTTCTATAAATGAAGCATGTGAATTGGATTTGTAAAAAAAATGTATTTAAAATGTAATTCATCAGCTTTTAAAGATTTTAAAGATTAAAGATTTTGCTTTGCACTTTTGATAAATATATTATATATGATAGTAACAACTCGTGACGCCATGCGTCTTGAGTACAATGAGACTCTTTGCTGATGATTGCTCACCGGCGTATTCATCTGATGATACTTACGAAATGGACAGAGATCTATAAAAGTTTGACGATTAGTCAGAGCAGTGGTAAGTTGACTTTAATCAAACCAATATTATTCCCGAGATAGCTAGAGCCATTTTTTTTCCCAGAACTAAACTCCATACACAAAATGGTATATTTTATTGTGGTCTGTTATGGAAAGGTTGTCTTGGGTTGTCTTGTAATTACCTCCTTCTCATTTCTTGCTATTAGAAGGAATTACTCATAAGTTAAGGAATATCAATGCCCATGAGTGAGAGAGAGAGAGAGAGAGAGAGAGAGAGAGAGAGAGAGAGAGAGAGAGAGAGAGAGAGAGAGAGAGAGAGAGAGGCTAAATCTTGTGGAAACTGGCAGTGCGATAAGTCCAGGGATACTGTAATGATAAAAGTCTTCTTTGAGTTCCGTCAAAACTGGCTCATTTTATTGAATTACTCAATATATAAAACTGCATTCAAATCTACATAAAATAAAATTACAGATATAAGAGATACATATAAAACTACAATATTTCTTCACTTACCAACATCAGATATTTGCAAGATTTCTTCATTTTAGAACATAATACCAATAATTAAATTTCGAATAAATTTACAACGGCTCGAGGATCTAAAATTCAATATTTCAGACTAATACCGCAATCATTTAGTACAAATATATTTTACTGAATTTAAGATGCCAACATATTAATTTGTATTATTTAAGGAGTATTTTATTTCTGAATTAACTATTACTGAGTATGAGGTTGGTAGCGAACATATGTAATTTACTATAATCAATAATATAATTACAATTAAATATAAATTCTAAAACAATTACACTTTCTAATACATTATATTAAATAATATTAAAGACATATTAAAACAAAACATGTTAGATTAACATCCTAACACTAAAACTTCCTATACTGCATATAAAATTGTACGTAGTCGGTATCTTAAATGTAATGATAAAAAGTCTCTTTTGAGTTCTGCCGAAACGGATTAGCTCGTTCCCTAATATCCGCTATTTATACACAGTATCCTAGGGCAGGGTCAAATAGGGCCGTATGTCTAGCTCTTGTGTTTCGCCAGAATCTCAAAGTGAGGCTTCGTCGTTTCTTATAGACTACCGACTGGGACTATGTACGTCATTATATAAGCAGTTTTGCCACATCAGCGCCTTACTCAATAGAAAATAAGTTAGGAATTCGCTAGTTCAGCGACCTGCACAATTTACCGTGTGTAATTTTGCTGACTTTACGATACAAGAGAAATGTATAGTGCAAAGGAGGTTTGCCTTTGCTCACAAAGGCACAATCTTTATTACAATAGTATATAGTTGTGATATAGAAATAAATGAAATTAATCTTAACATATTTTAGTATGAAATTACATTCAATTTAATTTATCGACAATTTACGGTTAATACAATTTAGAGAAATTTTCGGTCTTATTACTTTTACTGATTATATTGTCTTCATAATTCCACAAACATCTTCGTGTCACTTTCAGTACTCTAGGAAACTGGACCAAACTTAGTGATATAAAATTTATTTCGAACTCTAAAATGATAGCTGCCTTGAAATCACAGTGGCATGCTAAATTCATAGATTAAGATAGACATGTACTTTGACATTTAAGGTTTCCTTTCTGCCTGAATACTGGAAACTATTGATATCTAAAGACAACCATTACCTTGGTTTTGCCTACAAATTTCGCATCTTAATGAATACGTGTTTTCCAGGCAGAACTTATTAGTGCATCATATGATCTATGCAGGAAAAAAAGAATGATGATGACGACGCTGACAACAACAACAATAATAATAATAATAATAATAATAATAATAGGCACTCGTTACAGCCTCAAAATGTATTTACAGATGAAGTTGAAGTTATAATGGAGTTGCTGTTTAATAATAATAATAATAATAATAATAATAATAATAATAATAATAATAATAATAATAATAATATGGATCTAAGCGCATTACAGTATTAGATAACACATAAATTCACATACAACTGCAAGATTACAAAACAAGCACCATGAAATTACAAAACAAAAACACGCTGGCAATAATTAAGGAATAAACATTATTAAGTCTTTAAGTTAGATCTTGTAGTCAAAATGGGTACCTTTTAAGAACACTCTTGAATGAGATGGTAGTTTGCTTGTGTCTAACATCAATGGGCAATTCATTCCATGCAGCTGGGCCCTGGTACTCTAAAAGAACGTTGTACGCACCACTTTACAGAGTGAACAATGAGAATACGAGTGTGGGAAGATGAGCGTAAGTATCTACATGGGATATATACATGTGTGAGGACATATATGTGTATTTGACTGTCGGTCAACGAAATGTAGCTTACGAAACATATTGTGTGTTTAATCTAACGGGTAGCCAGTGAAGGTTACAGGGAAGGGAGAAGTTTGTTTATTTCTTCGTACTAAATTTGTATCAACAAAGACTGCTAATTATTCAACTGAAGAGTACGTACTGACCACTCTCAGATTGCTCGTTCATAAATTTTAGGGAAGTTTTGAGGGCTTCGAGGGGGAGGGGGTGAATATAAGTTAACTTTTTTATGTCAAGAGTTGCAATCATCAGTTTTATGATTATAAGAGACAGACAGTCGGTGGTTCTGCTGGGAATAGTCTACGATATAATCAAATTAGGGTGATACTTTCGTATTCATCTTTTCGATTGTATCCAGTATAACTTGTAATTATCGTCTTAGAAACAAAGAAGAGAATTATGTTCCTTCTGATGATTAAAAAGATCACGTGATCATACATCATATCATGCATGCATATTTGCATATTGGAAAAATTGCTTGGATGGGTAGTAACAGGTCTCTAAATTTACTCAATAAATAACCCAAATTTAATTGAAATTCCGGCGACTATGGGCATATGATTTGAATTATTTATATATATTTTTACTTGTAGTTAATTCATATATTTTCTACTTGCTTACTAGAAAATTAGTTGATCCAGATGATGACAATACTAATAAAAATGACTAATACTCGTTACAACACCAACATTTGTGAAGAGATGCAATTAAAGGTATAATAGTATTAAGGCTATAATGTGTTCTCATTTTTCCTGGACCTAGGGTGGCTGGATGGTATAATGTTTTAACCATTACAAAGTACATTTCACCTCTGACCGCGTGAGTACGAGTCTCGGCTCGACCAACGTGTGTATGTGTGAAATTGTTTCAGTTTCTTCCCGTACATCAGTGGTTTTTCACAGGGTCCCAGTCCACTAAATAAATTGTATCATGTGCTATAAAAAGGCAGTCAACCTCACATAACCAAACCCAAGACTGGTCTTACCTTTGGTTGCCACATGGACTGTGTTTAGAATCTTTGGTCTTACATTAAGTAACAGAAAGGAGCGAAAACTATAAAGTTTTGTGTAATTCAACAAATAATTTATTACCTCTGAACACAAAGTTAAAATTTAATAATAACTTACAGTATTCCGTCCCAAATTGTACTAAAGCTTCTATCACAAGTTTAAAGGTATACATTATTCTAAATGAGTTCCAGAGTGTTCCGACTTAAATCCAATCCAAGCTTGGTCAGGTAGAAATGGGCAAGAACCTCCACAAAATTACTGACTCGTTAAATTAATTCAAAAGCGCTTTCGAGCATCAATAACGTTTGGAGAGGACGCCTCGAAAATTCTAACCTGCTCTATATGCCACAACTAAGAGTTGCAAACACACACACACACATATATATATATATATATATATATATATATATATATATATATATATATATATATATATATATATATATATATATATATATATATACATGCAATAATAAATGCCTTTTCCTTGTTAATGTTCGAACAATAACCTCTTTATTAAAATTCTCCCGATAGTTCATTAGTTGTATGAAGTTAAGAAGTAGAATTTAACTGACGTGCTGAAGTGCAACATAAACCATTTTCAACAATCATATTTACAAACAGAGAGCCTGACACGCATTCATCCCTACTTCACGATTGATTCATGAACCTTTGGAAGAAAAATATTAAAAAATACTGAGGAGGGTATAGTAAACGTAGGAATGTACACATTACAATATAGATAATTATTTGTAATTAGTATTCTTAGTACTGAAGTAGGCAAATTAATATTATGTCCAGATTATCTTTGATGAAGTCCCTTTTTTTTAAGATTTTACCATGTTTTATTAAAGAACCCTCCTCTAATATTGTCGTCCATTTCGTCCACTTTTGAATTTCTGAGGAACAGGGTTGGATTACATAATGTCTTGATCAGAAACTGTCCGAATGATCTATTACTTCCTGTCCTCTCCGTGTGCCGCTGTTTCCTTAAAAAGTTATACGTTCCCGTCTCTATTATGATAGCAATGGTAACACCTGAACTTGATTGTTATTTATAGTGTCACTGATCAAAATAAAGTTACATGAACAAATAACATGAGTGATAGATGACAAAACGTATTCATGGCTATATATAAATGATGTCACGCCATCCAAAATGTGCCATAACACCTGACTGTGGACATGAATACATTCTGTTATAGCATTCTTGAAGAAGACTTCTACATGTTACAATTAATGAAAAATTTATATCTGCATTAATTAAAGTTTAAAGAGGAATGGTCAATCATCACAATTATTCATATTTCAAGAACTGATGTTGTTATTATTAGACTGGGAAACGCTGAGATGACATAATGCAAGCGTTAGTTCCATTACGAAAATGTTATACGTCCAAGTACCCACCCGTTTAGAGTCTCAAACGTTCAAATATCATCTATAACAGTCTGTATGTTGTGGGGGAAAAAACTAGGACCATATTACGAGGGAATTGTTCGTGTATGTATATCAATGTATAATTGTACATTTACGCTATGTGTCTGTATATGTCGGTACAGCCAGAACCATCTCCATTACAAAACAATCAAAATCGATGAAAACAATTGCCAGTGACGTGTATATCATTAAGTAACTTTTCCTATTGCCTATTATGATCCCTTTTGTCAAATGACATTAACACAGATTGTATTTTTCAATTGCGTATATATAATGCTTTGTTTAGGACACTGTGGCCTTATTAAAATGCTGATTTAAATTAATCATTTACAAGTAGTAACATGTTTGATATTACATCATATTTGCTCACATATTACTAATCCATGTGGATATTTCAATATGTACCAATTATGAATCTTCACATATTATCGTGTGCAAAAGAGTACTATTATGCTTGTTTCTATTTAAAGACAAATGAATAAATAAAAAAACAAGTAGATTCCCTCCAGCCATCCACCTATATACCCAACTGTCAATTGCCATCCTTTCATTATGCCAGAACAATAACTGTCAATGTCATCCATGGTCTAATTCAGTTTAGAAGATCTATTGACGCTTCATGTTTTCTGCCAGATATTTTATCTGTAGCATATATATGCATATCCGTGCTTTCATGAGTAATTGTAAAACATACCTTACGATCTCTACGAGGTACATCGATATCGAGATCACCAACAACTAGATTTCCCAGGAAGACGCATGACTCGTCTGTTGTGAAATGCGCATCCTTCTTGGTACTTGCATAAATAGGAATTGTCACTGAATTACGTGTAGACAGTGCTGGTGTTATTGTACAATTCTTTAGTAAGATTTGGCCATGCTTTATTACAGAATCCTCCTCTAAAAATATTTCGAAAACATTGTTACACATACGATTCCCATCTTCATCCACTCTCAACTTTTCAACTGGGTGCTTCCCGTCGATAAAACGTTTACTGACACCAATACCATATGTATATCTAGCCATTCTATAAACAATGGTTGATTGGTCGTGGCCATATAGCACAGCTCCCTTCAGCACCACGAGACCCGCATCGTGAGGAACCAAAACATTCCACGAAGTAAATTTGTCTTGAATGGCACAGCTTAGCATAAGAGATTCAGAAAAACCTCCCACTAAAATGGCCACCGATATCCCATACTTCTCATAGTTGTCGTAAAATACTTGCAGGTGTTCTAATACGCTTCTCACTGAGTTGTCAAAAAAACTTCTCACTAGGGTCCGATCCAATCTCATTTTGTTCCCTTTCAGCACATTAATATTTGCTGCGAATGAAGTTTGATTGATCGCAGCTGTTAGGGTTTCTCCGGTTTCACTCTGAAAAGTTTCGACTAATGTTACTGGCAATGTTAATGTGAGATATTCGGTCCCATCAGGAGATGCCTTCCTCTTCTTTACTTCAAAATCACGAAAGAGTCCAATATAATCTTCTATAGTATCCACTTTGAATTTCTGAAGAACGGGATTTCCGAATATCTTAATCAAAAACTGTTTGAATGCTTCATCTACTTCTTGCCCTCCCCATGCGCCGCCCGTCGCCTTATGAATTTCTTTTAAGTTCCCATCCTCCATTACTTCGTGGATCGTTATATCAACGGTGCCACCTGGAATTCAATTATTTGTAGTGTTATTGATGGAGGATTCACACACTAATTGCATTATATTACTAGATAATTCAGTAATTGGCCTTGTGCGATAAAGTCTTGACGAAAATTTACATGTAAACTGCAAAATGTTTGTAATGATTACTATGCAATACTACTCTCACCCCAGTGACTAAACGAATATACCAAAACCTTATATCAGGATGTAGACAGGATGCATATAAATCATGACTCTCTATATGTCTACATTATATGTAAATGTTCGATGGTTTAAGTGAAACATAAATCAGAAAACTTTTGTCATCACTTATCCGTAAAGGTCGACAAGTTAAAACGATAAATATACTATGAAACATTGCTCATCCTTACCGAGTTGTGTGAGAACAACTACTAATTTCTGTTATGTTAACAAATCTACAAGACAGTAATCTACTTTACCAGGAATAAATTTAATTCGACTATATCAATAGCGGTATGTGTTCTTGTGACAGTATACGCTTCATAGAATATGATTTTAACTAATTCATGTATGTATCACATACCTGATCTGAATACATTTAATGTATTGCCAAACAAATCACGTGATTAATAATGATTCCAAAAGTATGTGATTTGTACAATAGTCTTTAATCTGCCAAAGGATGTCTTTACCGAGCGAATCCAACACTTGCGTGAATTCTTCTAGAAGTCATTTGTTTTCCTCTTCTTTCTAAGCAGTTGTTGACAACAACCGTTGTCTACTGGAAGATCTAATAACGCACCAAGACTATAAACAATTTTCCTCTAATCATTGAATGACCAAAAAATATCTAACTTCACATTAGCATCACAACTTCACAATTGCTTAGTAACCTCAAAACTGCAAAGTTTCTCATTCTTAGAGTTTCGTATCGTAGCTCCAGATCTAAAATGCCATAAAATATAAATCACCACTCATCTACTATCATAGCAACAATGAAAGGATTCTCCAGATAATGGAACAATCCCGTCTATACTATTCCATCGTACAAAATATCAGTACCCATCCCAAATATTTTTCATGGAGATACAGAAGCAATCAATACGATTAGATTTTAATGTGAACTTTCTTGGTTAAAGGCCCACTTATCAGCTCTGACCTAAACCTCAAGATGAAATGTAACCGTGTCATCATGAAATCTCACTCAACACTACATTATGTTATATTTGCCCTTAGATGCTGTCTAATTACTAGGTCTGAGGAATATTTCCCCAACACCAAATTCCCATAATCAAACATTGAATCACAAAAATCTAATAAATCTATCAAATGGAGATATAAATACAATTGCCTCATACGGTGCTATTTCTAATAAGGGAGAAGATGGACAATTACAATTTAAATAGCTTCGAGCTCCCAGTCAGCAACGACGATGGCCTATGTGTATAAAAACTCAGGGTGAAAGGTATGACAATTTAATAAAATATATCAACTTATTCAAATATTTCATCGAATAATTTCTCAATTGCAATTTTTTTCGAACAAATACAAACAATAACCTATTCACAGTTGCCAATTAATATCATCATAAAAAATTAAATTAATAAGTGAGAGTGTTTCCCTTCTCAATACAAATAATGATTTTAGTACTAGTGTAATTGAGCAGTATGGTGGGAGATAGCAGCGGATTTATAGAATATTACACTATATAATTATAAGGCATTTACGTTCAATACCAATCATGTAATAAATCTACTTAATATTTCTTATAACAATTTGATTCAGGTTTTGGATTTTAAAGTACCAAAGTTAATATCGGTTATGAAAATTACGTAAGTGATAATTTTAGAATACAAGGCCGAAATTCTTTTCTACTTAGTTTCTACTTAGATGTTCATACTTTGCCGCTCTGACAGCTATCTGCCAGTGCACTGTCTGCACGCGTATTTATAGACTCCTATTCACGTCACATGACCTTAGTTAGCCAATCAATGTTTGTCTTTCTCAGGGCAAGCCATGGCGATAACCAAGTCAACTGTTCAAACTGTAAGAAAAATCCCTGTGAACGTGTAATTTAGACGGAGTTAAGTTGTCCTCACAATGTCCGTGGTGTGCGTTTTTACTGTTAATCTTATAAATATATTCATACCTATGATTCCGTATAACTGAAAGAAACGGACAAGTAAATTTCAATGCGAATCGAGTCAAAGTAGTGTGTACTGATGAGTCGTGATACGGTTAGAAATAGTCCCTATCAACTGCATACTACAAGTATTTTGCACACTAAGTAACACAACAATTTCTACATAACCAAGAACTTTCAATAATGAACAGTAACATTAGTTCTAACGTATTGTCCAACAAAAGTCTGACAAGAAAAATGTGATTCTTCGGCTGGGCACATTGATTCCGTCAATATCCTGCATCTCTGCTGTTCTCGTAATAAAACTCCACCGGATGGCTGAATTCATAAGTTTATGGGCTAACATCATTTTTCTCGCTTTGATATTCCAAAAACATGGAAGGTAAGATAATACATCTCCTAAACTATTCATGTCAAATTCCAGCATGACACACCTATGGTTCAACATGGAATGACTATGGCACAATAACTGCGAACATGCGAACTTCTTTCTACTTAATGTTGCTGTCCCAGTTTGTAGAACTGTTGACGTCTTTAGATGACTTCCTTGACGAATTCGTTAATATTCATGATAACAGCATGACACTTCAGACCAGGGCAAGGTTTTACACTCACATTTAGCATAAGACGCAGGATACATATTTATAAAAGATGCAGACGGTGATCTAAACGATGGTGTTTGGGTGGCGTACATTCAGGAACGGAATAAGAAATTTACACACGATACACGTTTTCAGTGACAGATAAAAATGACATGATCAAATAAGCCAAAGTCTCATAGTTCATCATCATCTCACATCTCAACGTTGAACATCAGATAATCTTGACACATTAATATTAACTGGACAATGTGCATTCACAATACCAATATGGTATTACAGTATTGTCATTATTCCAGTGTTTTTACTATGTATTTTCTATTAGAAAATATCTGTAGCATGAAAGCATCAGCAAATTGTTAGCATGACGTGACAGGTACATATCCTAGATTTAATACAAAACAACTGTAATTCAGTACATTTAATTGAGTTGCCAGCACCCCATGTATACACATATCATCAGAAAATAATTTTGAAGATATTTCAGGTCTAATTAGTGTACGTGTTTATATCGAGTGTTCTTTTTATCATTATCTTCGAAAATTGGCAATAAACAACAATTATTTAGATATAAAATCAAAGCAGTTAAGTGCAGATTTTCTATGCATCCATCTCCCGTTTGTTACATAACGCTCAAGACGAGATATCTACTTCAATCAAATCAACTAATATATCGATTCTTGTGCTATTTATTTGCATTTTTTTTTTAAACGTTTGAAATAATTTAAATGAGTTTAAAAGGAATTAAACACAAGTTTTTTTTTAAGCAATAATATTACTGGTTAATTAGAGTGAATATGTTTTAATTTAAAACTTGGAACGAAGGATGAAGAACTGATTGTATTGTAAAGAACAATGCGTTTGAAGCTTCTGAAACTACTTGCGTTTATAAGTATGAGTATTGATATTTCTCTGACACGAACAGTCTTAGACAGTTCTTGGTGTGATGTTTTAGTATTTATCAAAACTTGTGGTGCCACGAACTAATACCTGACACGAACAGTCTTACTTAATTGTATATTAGTTACGGATTTATCAACTTGTTTGTATCATTGACACGGAGTCTTAGTCAGTTATTTGTGTTGTGATTAAGGATTTATCAAATTTGACTGTACCACTAATTTTAGACTTGTTGTTACTCTAAATGTGATCGTGTAATATATCTAGCCAACAGTGGCCATCAATTAAAAATTGACACGTAGAAAAACCACACAAAGTGCACATAGTGTGTGTGTGTGTGTGTGTGTGTGTGTGTGTGTGTGTCATTGCCTCCTGCATCGACGAGGATGTAACGAGTTCCGGGACACAATGGAACGTTCCATGTTTTACCATCCGATGATTTTCTTGCGAGAGGAATGTGTCTGCAGTATAAAGATGCCGCTTCTGGCTCCAAGGCTATGAGTAGCCGATCGCTTCTGATACCAGCCTGTGTAAGCAAGAAAAATAACTCTAATTATTTTATTCACCAGAAAAAATTAATTAAGTTGTTGATTTTTAGTATGTTTGTCATGTCTTATTATTTATTTATGTATTATTATTATTATTATTATTATTATTATTATTATTATCATTTGAGTTTTTTCATCGCATAAAGATAAAGGCACTATTTCGTTCTTCACAGAAATATTAAACCATGAGTCAAAAACATAAATTTCACCTAAGTCTAATTCTGTCCGTACAATAAATGTCAGACATTCTTTAATGTTTATTCGTGAAACCAAAAAGTTATCAAACAATACAAATTGTTTATTTTCTTGCTTTTTCACATTATAGGACTGTTAAAAGTACAATAGGTGTTCGAAACTTGCTGCAATGAGGAACTGAAATGTAATTCTACAACGAAATAGTTCAGTACATTAGAGGTTTTTAACGATAAAGGTGTTTACAGTGGTATATTCTCGCTGATACGTACCACGGAACCTTTTCCTTGTATCGGTACGTCGGAAATTTCCGTCAATTATGAATGTATGGAAATTCAGTGAGTGTTACGACTTTAATTATATTAACAGCTTATTTTCATTATTCTAGTTCAAGCAAATTATCTTATTAACAAAACGTTTCTGTTACAAACTAATGGTAAATATTACGAACATAATTGTAGTTATGACCCTTTAATAACAAGTTTAACACGTATCACGTACGCCAGCCCGGAGGCCAAATTGAATGTTATGAACATTCGGGCCAATTCAAACTTTCGGAGAAGAAAATATTTGGATTTAAGAAAGAAAAAGATAAAAACATAAACACATGTCATGCTTTAGTTATTTCCTGGCGTGCATATGTTAAGTATACGTAATCCTTTGAATGACTGCCAATCATCCATCAAATTTCAGAAGCTCACTTGTTTTCTATCTGAACTTTACGTAATTTCTCAAGTCCACTAAATATTTCCTTGTTTTTTGGCTAAGTATGTTTTATGATTAATGGTCCAATCTGTGCCCGGGTTATAGCATTCCATTCCAATTTTTCCCCTGCGTATTATATTATTAGTGTAGCTCGAATATTGTAGGCTCAAGGATCTTCTGTTCATATTTTTATCAGTAGGCTCTCTAATATCGGTACGATGTCACACAATAGAACACAATCACTCATAGTACATGCTTAATCATCCTCCTTCAGTTAACAATACCAGAAGATTGAAACGGTCGTCCTTAGTATAATTGCGATATACTGTGGTACGCATATCGTGGTAGGTTCGGAAATAACGCGATATTCCTATGTACAATTCTTTCGTGGTCCAAAGCTCAGGTACGTGAGACATGATCAAGAAAAATGTCCCCAAAATGGATGAATATGCTGTAATTATATAGTGTATACACATGAAATAATTAAGTTTTTACCTGTACAGCCGCCTCACGCATAAAGCGTCTGGCTTTGTCGTTCCATATAGCTGGAACTGTTAGAACCCACTGGATGTGTTCTTCATAGGAAAGTTCACAGATATTTTTAGATACAAGTTCTTTTTGGAGATCATCTTTCAGATATCGAATAACAAGACTTATCACCTTCATTGCCAGCATCTTCTTCCCGGATTCATCATCTATGTTTGTTTGGCGACTAAGATTCTTCAATAAAATAACAGTTACATATCCATATTTATGATATTGTTAATTTGATTAACTTGCCGTTATTTTCTCTACAATATCTGATGAATATTGCAATTCAACATAATTTAGATACTGTATAACTATTATTTTACTGCGATTTACATTTGATGGCATTTTCCTTTGCTAAAACAAAATTTTATTTTGATAGATTGCTTCTAATGTCTGATGTATGACTGATTCAAATATACATTTTTAATTGATATTTTCAGCTTTAATTTTGGAGTAGAATCTAAACCAGAAGGAGCGCGAAAATTAGACAACAACTGAAAATATTTATGGTTGTACAGTATTTTAGTATGTCCTGGTTTACTCAAAAGTAATTTGCTTAATATGCTTTTATTATCCTCTATAGAACCCTAAAAGTAACGTTTGTCTATACGGATAATGGCATAGTTCATCTACCAAATTACTACTGAGTAAACCAGGGCATACTAAAAATACCGTACATCATTAAAGCCAGAAACACAACTTCAATTGACTCGTCGTCACTTTACAGTTGCGATACAGAATTGCAGCGACAAACGTTAGCAGCATTTGAACCTGTCTCTATTGATTTAGTACGGACAGTCGTGATGAAGAGTGCACCAGAGTCATGTGAACCTGATCCAATTCCATCATCACTGCTGCTTGAGTACTTAGATCTAACATTGTCTTCACTAACTGATGTCATTAAAACCGCCCCCCCCTCTCTCTCTCTCTCTCTCTCTCTCTCTCTCTCTCTCTCTCTCTCTCTCTCTCTCTCACATCAGGGGAATTCCCATCATTCTTCAAAACTACCATTGTAAAGCCTCTGCTGAAGAAACCAACACTGACCATAACCATTTAACGAACTACCGTCCAGTTTCTTACCTCCCGTTCATATGAAAAAAAAATCTTTGAAAATGTTGTTCTAACCCATTTTGCATTTCATCTGAATTCAAACAGTCTTTTTTTAGCAATACACAGTCTTCATATCGCCCTTGCCATAGTACTGAAACTAATCTTCTCAAAGTTGTTAATGACATTCTCTCTACTTTGGATAGCGGAAAGATTATAGTCCTCACCCTCCATGATTTGTCTGGAGCTTTAGCCACACTACAGCATGATATATTACTTCACCGTCTCCAGCATGTATTTGGCATTCACAATACAGCCTTACTGTGGTTCAATTTCCTATCTAGTCAACACGACATCAACTGTGTCTGCAATTCGAATACACTCCAGCTAAGTTGATCTATGTTGTGGCGTTCAACAGAGGTGTGTTCTTTACCTGTTCTCTTCATTCTACACACTCAGTCGCTCTCAGGTGTCATAGATCTTAATCCAGTGTCTCACCAATTGTATGCTGATGACACCCAAATATATACCAATATAGCCACCCAACTGAAGTTGATGCTACCATCCAAGGAGTAGAGAGGTGCAGTTTCTATGTGAAATCATGGCTGACATATAACAAGCCGCATATGAATGATGATAAAACTGAGGCTATTCTGATCACAACACAAAGACTTTCTCATTCACATCCTTTACCTCAAACAATAAATATCAGCAACACCAACATTAAATTCAGTCAATACGAAACCTAGGAGTTACTCTGGAGAGTACTCTAACACTGCACCAACATGTCATGAACATATGCAAGGTTACATATCTTGAGCTGAGACGCATCAGCTCCATTCGCAAATATATTTCAGTTGATGGAACTAAAACACTTATGTGTTCAGTAATTCTTTTAAGACTGGAATATTGTAACTCGATTATGTCTGGTTCGTCTCAATATCTACTCCAGAAACTTCAAAAAGTTGAAACCACAGCTGCTCGGATCATCTCTAGAGTACCTCGATCAGAGCACAAATACCTGCTGTCTGCTCTGTACCTTACACTGGCTATCCATTCGATCCAGAATCAAACACAAAATGTGTTCCCTGTGCTAGTTTGCAACGACGGACTCCAGTCCAACATATCTATCTGGGCCTCATCCATGTGTATACAACAACAAGATACTTACGTTCCTCTTCTGACAAACGTATACTCATTATTCCCACTACGAAAACGCAGTCATAGGGTCCAGCAACGTGGAACAAATTGCCCATTAAAATTAGACACAAAAACACAGTGATCTCTTTCAAGAGTGCTCTAAAACACATTTCTCGACTGCAAGAGCAAATGTAAAGACTTAATAATATTTCCTACCTTAAATAATTTCAGGATATTTTATCTTTTCCAATTGCATCATGTTTGTTTTTGTTTGTGGTATTTTTGTTGGTTTTTTGTGTGCTTTGTTGATTTGTTCTTGGAGTCATATCAATATAGATGGGATAAAGCGTTGAGAGCTTCTAAAGATTAGGCGCGATACAAAGTACTCATTATTTTTATTGATAATTATTATCATAGCAAATATTATTTGCTGCTTACTTACCCTGTCTTTCAAAAGAGCCATCTTGAATCTTCTAAAATAGTACCAGTCTTTGTGCTCATTGTTCTCAGCCAAGATGGCGTACTTGTCCTCTGCATCATAGCCAAAGGCATGCAGTGTTTCGCCATCTGGACATATTAAAGTTGTTGTTGGAGCTTTAGAAGAGATACCTACTCCACTGTTCCAGTGTTTGGCAAATACATTTGTTGGTTCCTTCGCGTAATCGTCTATGAATGAGTACGCCCAACTCGAAAAAGTAGTTCCGAAGTCGATAGCAGCCACCAGAAGCTTTTCTGACTTCAAAGAAGCCTAAAACAATGAAGCTGAAATTCTTAACATTCTGATAATTTCTAGACATTTGCTAACGACAAAACCTTTAGTCAATGCTATTTGTCAAGTACACAATAATAATATGTGTGATATGCTCACAGAGCAAGTAACCATTATTAACTTTGATTCTTTTAGAGCTAAATATGGTCTTAACACAATTTCCTTATGTTTCAAGGTCTGGTTCAATGTGTCAAGTTCTTATGTAAAAGTTGCAGTAAAATACAATCGCACCGGTTAGACCAGTTATCCCTTTCCATTTGAAAATTGTATTTCATAATAAGAAACGGTGTAAAGAAATATCAGTCTTGAAATCGGATGTTAAACCAACCCGTGAATGGATCTGGAATTAAACTTTCAATTTAAATATAAATGTGAAGCCTATTATATATATATACCTACGCGTTATATACATCAATTAAAAATTCCGATCTGGTACTTCACGCTACCAACACAAAAAATGACCAACCCATCAATCTGCGGGCAGCATGTATTAAATGAACTTAGCGCTATATCATCATCAACTAAACCACCCATAAAACCGTACAAGAATATAAGAGTAATAGCTTTTCAGAGAGATCTTAAAATATAATGGTTGATCGCACAATGATTGATATTTGGGGAAGATCTCTCTCAAGTCTGCAAAAAACCGATCGGGGAAATATCTGCAACCAAAGATGTAAAAAAAAAATTAATTGAAGATGAAATATCCGAGATATTAAACCTCGCAAGTGTGGATCGAAACGAAATAGTCGTATTTCAAGACAAACAAGGGAAATTGAAAACGAATAATGTTTCCTTGAATAATATTCTAGTTAAATTAATGGAGGAACCGAAAATTCCCTAGCGGTGTTTACTTCCACAGGTATAATCAAACCAGGAGTTCTTTTTCCACCTGTGATATATAGTATTAACAATCGAGTAAAAGCATCCGTTGTCACAATGACAGGTACCCTCGACATGAACTCAAATGAAATAACCACACTTGGCGATCCAACATTATACACTAATGCTGTGACACAAAATATGTAGATGTGTTAGACAATAAACTAACGACGCTATATGGTGCGCATAAAACCACGGATGATAAACTATCAACACTGCGAGATGAGTATGATGTTTATGTAGGTTCGTTTTCAAACCTGGTAGAATTTAGAAAATCGGATGAAACCAGGGATAATTTTATTGGTACTCCGATGACTGTCCCATTGAAACTTTCTGATATTAAAACAACTATTGATAAAATTAACATACCACATAAACAAAATATTAATACCGTGTACTCGACATATCAAGGATCTTTCGACTGGACACCTCAAAATAATATTATTAATATTATCGCTGAAGTCAGAGGTATCTATAGATTGACCCTGCTTTCATGAATACAGTTTGAAGTGCCATCGGATACATCTATAGGAATTAATACTGTGAGTGCAATAATAGATAAGGGTGCCATGGGAACATTTACAATAATCTCTGTCAGTGGTAATTTATATCGGGCATCAATGCCATACTACGTAGAATTTGTAATCGATTGAATTAAATAGTATAATGAATGTCCAACAATATCGATATGATCAAGTCAGTGAGTTTCAAACTAAACTAAAAAATCTTATTGACGAGTATAGCGCGAAGATACAAAAAATACCACAGGCGAATTATCAGCGTTCATATCATTGTGTATTCGGTTTCAAGTGTAATTGCTGGAACAGGTATATTGCTATCAGCGATAACAGCAATGACACCTGTAGTTGTCATAATTTGTGTGTCATCGGCGACAACAATTACAGGGATTCTTAGCATCATCACAAAACAAATATCCACATGCAGTCAGATTAAACTACACGAGTATATAATTAAGTTACATACTGCATCAGCCGCGTATTTTCAATTGTCGTCGCTGATATCATCCAGTCTCGATGACACAACAATATCAGATAACGAGTTCTCCGCGATGATGAACATCTACCACAGCGCAACATCAAAATTAGAAAAATAGCACAATAATAACAACAATGGCAACGCCATTAACAATGACATCAACATCAACAACGGAATTACTTCAGAAAATAGCCACAAACACAAATCCACCAAAGACAACTATGATCTCAATAACCTCAACCACCCCTGAATTCAGTGTAAATTTCCCCACTGCAATTCCGGTTAAAGAGATAGCGATAGCAAAATTACGAGTACAGTTGGCCGAATATTATATCAAAATCATTTGGTGGTAAGCAACCGAATAATTCCTTGGTGTTTGTGAGTAAATATGACGCCGTACTGGGACGGGGCAATACATATTTGTTATTTAGGGCTATATCGTCTAAATACTGAAAATCAGAAAAAAATCTGATCACAATCTAATATATCTGATAATTTTATTTCCTGATTTTTTAATCCGTAATTGGAGAACTTATTTCATTTATATTTTCGCAATTCCTTATTATTATTATTATTATTATTATTATTATTATTATTATTATTATTATATAATCACTGTAGCTGTTATCCACTGGATCCTTTTTATTGGCCTTTGTGTCTTTGTTTTCGTCTTTCTTTTCTTTGATTTGAAATCTTTGAGATTTTATCTTCGATATGACTAACGCTTAGACTTTCGAAAGAAACCTAAGAGTTGCATACTCGTAGCTGAAAATCGTAGAATTCAATACAACCCCATACGAATATATTTGTAGTTAAAAATCGTAGATTTTCAAAAATAATACATTCAAGTGCGACCGCGTTTGGTATTCTCACTCTGATGTGATAGCTTGAAGATTAGTTAAAGAATTATCAGTTCTTATACAATTTATGTGGTCAATCACAAAACCATCTTTGATCACCCCATCGAAACACTCATATACAAATCTATGATTAAGATATATTTTCCCCGTGGCAGTAAATGTGAGATATCCATGAGTGTTGATAACCCCTACTGGTTTTTTCAGTCTGCGGTGTCTAACTACACCATCAGGTGAGGCTTCATAGTTAATGATCACGGGATGTGGTTGAAATTTCTGATTCATTTATATACACATATATAATTTGTCTAATAATTTATTTGGTTTAATTATTAATTGTTGAGAATCTAGTAATATAGTCTTGGGGTGTTCTAATGATTTTGTCAGGGCTAGAGTCCTTGATTCGTTTATCATAATAGCGCTTAAGCTCCCTATATCGTTTACCACCACATTGGAGACACAGCTGTGTCTTCCCTCGTACTCCAACAGGATTTTGAACCTAAGCTTCCTCGTCGCACACTCTGTGAATGATATCCACAGAATTCGATTCTGCACGATTTGTTAAAAACGGTTACTGATACTATCATAAGCCATTTACAGTGATTCATTGTAAATAAATTCTTTATTTAAATACTTGTTTTAATTGTAATATGAAGGAATTTGATAGATTATCCAAAATCAAATGCTGGAAAAATTTTAAATTCAATCTCGATATAGAGTCTCCGTAGATGCACCTAATAAGGGTCTAATAAGTGATAGAAGCATGATAGGTAAAATCCATGAAGTGTTTAACGAATTTAAGCCCGACGGGGCATTTCATTGTTGGTCAAAATTTCGAATTGATGATAGTGTTGATGCTACCATGAACGACCAAAGGGCAACAGGAATAATATCGCATCTTGACCATCAAAAGTATTTTTTCAGAGTCAAGTTCATAATCCGTTCAGTAACAGGTAATTGGATTATTCGTGATGAGTTAGATCCTATCTTGAAAAATAAAAAGACTGTCACCGTGAGTCAGGATTCCAAACCAAGAGTGTTGACTGGAATTGACAAACCGTATTACGAAAGAGCTTATCATGTGACCGCGGTTGTTTATGGGATTTGTCCGATAAATGACAAACCGACTGTTGAGAAATTAAAACCTATGAAACTGTCATCGCTGAATTGTGTAGTCGAACGAACAATATAGCATTTTATAAATGCGTTACGTGGAAACAAATTGACAGATCTTAGACTAAAAAAAATGAATGGGCACTAGCAGTCAGGGATAATGGGGCAACACTTCAGAATGTGGCTGCGTTAGAAACATCATTAAGATTCCCAATAACCGTTGCTACGATAACAGAAGTATTATACGAATCGAAATATAAATCAAAGGGAACTACAATCAAGATCAATGATCATAATGCACACGCGTGGTCTAATGCAGTAACAATATTTCCGCGGGATATCACCATAAAATATCTACCCGTAGAGTTCTCTTGTTTGATTTTATTCACGCGGGGAGTAAAAACGATCCTGTGTCAGTGTGGTTATTTCAGAGTTTTGAAGACGAAGAGTGTAAATTTAACCAATTTGTAAGACCTAAAGGTGAAATATATCGTACTGAATCTCTTCACGACGGGATGAGACTAACTTGGAATTTTTCAACGCATAATAACGAGGAATTAGAAACAAACTGTTTTAGAATCCTGTCAGTTGCAGCTCATTTCGCGAGAAAGAAAAATCTGTGGAACCAACAAGAGCTGAATTTCTCTCAGATGTTCAAGCCAGTTGTGTATAATACGGACACGGTGGATTATGGAATACCAAATATGATCCTAAAATGTTTTTTCAGTTGATATGGTTGCGTGTTATCTAGGGAGTTTTATTGGGTATAGCGGGTGCGCTGGGTACTTTACACGATTTGGGCATCCCAACCACTCAATGACAGGAGTTGCGATTAATTAGCCTTTACCCGATTTTGATCTAACCGGATTAGCTCGTGTAGTATCATTCGAGATCGCTAAAGAACTTCATCGGTGCAGTTATGTATGGTTTGGTAGACATAAATTAGAAAAACACTGGGTACCAATAGTGTTATTACGGTATATGATCGATTGTAAAATACTGATGTTGTTGACTGTCTCCGAGGCAATTATATCATATCACGCGCAGCCTCAAATCTGGTTACCACAACACGATAGACTTGATAGTATAATTAACGATTACAAAGAAAAAATTTCTGATCTCGACGAAGAAAATATTGCTAAAGCATCCAAGGAGATCTTTGAAGTCAGAAATAAACATGCAAAGTATGTCGGTAGAAGAATCATTGGTAAATTCACTCAGGATGGAGTATATGACCACAAGTGATATTGTTCACGATTCAATCTAGATGATGCTGAATACGATTTTATACTCGCGGATGCAACATCTAGAGATATATATGTCAATCGTAAAGATTCTTTCTTGTCCGATGGAACAAAATTCGGTACAATTATTAGCTACATAGATGGCGAATGTCCCTAATACGTTCATCTAAGGGCGTCTATGCTGGCTTATGCTTCTATCAATTTGCTATCGATAATAAATAGATTTCCTTAATTGGCGGTTAGAATCGCCACTGATTCATTTAATATAGATATCAAACATAGCGAATCAGTGGCTGAATTTACAAATTCCGACGAGTGTTGGGGATCATGGAGAATTTAAAAAAGGAATGTTACTTGATTATTCTAAATCAGCAGATTTTACGATTGAAAACAATGACATAAAAACAATCAAATATCAGAACTATCGAAAGCCCCTTCGTTATCTGATCCAATGTGTAGATATTAAACCGTTTACATAAACGAATGTGGTGGGTCTGGAAAAACAACACGAATGATCCAATTATTTCGAGGAAAAACAAACATGATTGTGCTAACACCCACACACAGACTTGCAAGAGAGATGAAACAGCGTGGAGTTAATGCAAGCACTTATCTCAGTTTCTTTCGATGGAAAGGTGACGCTTGGACTCCTGATCGAATGGGTGAGAAATCGATTCCTCAAATCATTATTTGAGATGATATATGCACAGTGACGTTAAATATATTAAAAATCTTTCTCGGGCGGTTCTTACTGAAAATTACAGCTGTAATAATGTGTGGCGATCATACTCAACCACCACCAGTTGTCAACAACAGGATAAGAAAAATAAACGAGAATTTAATATTGATGTTGAATTTATAATTACACTGAAACAACAACAGAATAATCACTGCGCGAGCTGTAATTGTATAATGCGCTGGCATTATTCGGATAAAGATCCTCGCCAATATAACGCAGACAGAAAGGATAATAGTCGTGGGCATACCAGAGATAATGTGATGTTGACATGTCTTGAGTGTAACAGACCCAGAGGTGCTAGTTAAGACCACGCGGCAGTAATTGAGTATCTTCGGGTGTCACATGTAATTGTTCACGTGTAAATCCACGCTGAGAAGCAGATGAATTTAATCTATAGATTGCGGGTCTACCCGTGGATCTTACTATATTAGATATTTTGTGTGTAGTGACACTCCAAATAGAATCAGTAGCTCTTTTATACAACCTTCAAGTTCACCCAGCTTGTACAAATATCTTACAGTGACATTGCCAAGTATTCGTTGTTTTGAAAAATCATTTCCCGTTTGTACGGATAAATACTTTGTTTGTGATCGCGATAACAGGTTTCATAATAACTGTTCGAGTAATTTCATTATTTAGCGCAGCTATCACAACTAGTAATCTCTTGACCCATTCACGAGATCGTTTATCTTCCATGAATTTCTTCGCGCATTGATATCCATATAACCGCTCAGCATGTGTCCGATTCAATCTTTCAACAATTGCCTAATCGCGGTGTATTGCAGTATGTTCTCGTCGTAGCGTGGTATTATGATGCTTCATTGTTGATAATAATTCCACCCTGAAATTCTTTGCCAGGATCTACCTGTAATAGATGTGGCCATTGCAGAGGACCTCGTCGATAAATCCTTTCAAGTGCAGAAGCTACTTCAGTTGATGACTTGGTCAACAATGGTTCAGCTTCTTTGTATCTACTCGCAACATCAACTACGGTTAGCGCGTATTTGTATATCCGTTTATTAACAGTATCTTGCGGCAGAAATAATATATCAGCATGATGAACTTCATTAGGGACCCTGACATCAAAATGTGCGAAGTTAACTTGTTTAGGTGGCGGTATATAAATCTGCCATATCGCCTGTTTAAATAACCAATTTGCCGCGGTGGTATTTTTTACTTTTTTCGCATTGGCGAGTTTATCGATTGCTGATTTACCCCGCCAGTATCCTCTTGGGAAATAATAAATAGATTCCATATTGTTACTAATTACCAGCACCCAGCATTTACTTTTCATCGCTGATTTTATCAACCACGAAGCTAATTTTTCTTTGAAGGATTTATCAGTGATAAAATTTAACGCATGAATCAACTGCACATCTGCGATATGTCTCTCTTGCAGATTTCTCCTTTTATAAGCAACATCATGAGCATGACACGCCTTATCAATAGCGTCTATTTTATATTCGCCGGGTCGGGGTTGGTCTTGGCTATCAAGTCTGATGTAGAGTATGGTTCCAAGGCCACAATAACTATACCCTGGAAGGTGTTTTTCTCCTGGACATTTTCCCATGGAGTCCCGGGAAGTTTTGTCAATTTTGCTGGAATGTTACCTCCTCGTTTCTTTTTAAATCATTTCCCGATTTCAAAGAGACATATCTAATTTTGTGTACCACATTGTACACACCTACCAGCAAATGCTGATCTGTTATTGCTTGTTGTAATTGTTGTCAAATCGTTTGTGCTAGGACGCGTCTTACATTTAACACAATATAGATCTATAGTATTTATACTAACATAAATGTAATTGTTTTTTTCGGCGACAAAAAGACGAGAACCCGTTAAGCATCATGCAGCGCTACCAAATTCTATTCGCATGATTATAATTGGACCATCTAGAAGCGGTAAAACACAAATGTTACTTAATTTGATAACGAGATGTATGAAATGGGATCAACTATAGTTTTGGTAGCCCCGAGCATAGATGATCAGCGATGTTACAAGGTGTTAAAGGATTTTAACGAGAAAGCAATATTGAATTTAACACTGATATTGAAGAAGCGCCGAGTGTTGATTCTCTTGATGTAAGTATTAATAATTTAGTCGTATATGATGATGTGATGTTAAATAGACAAGCAAACTCTGCCAGGATATTTTCCAGAGGTAGACATAAAAATACTGATATGATTTATGTTACTCAGAGATTTACACAAATACCAAAAGTGATCAGGGATAACTGTAATATACTTGCTGTGTTTAATGGAGTTGACACTCACACGCTAAGAAATATTCACCAGACCTGGTGCAGTGGATATATGGATTATAATCTCTTTAGAAATTTCATTAGTCATGATAAGTCAGTCCCACATGGATTTGTAACGATAAATTTACATGACCCTTTATAAAAATATTGCATCGGACTTGATAAAATATTCATTTAAAGCCATAACAGCTAACAAACCCAAGACAACAAAATATGCGTCTGTTTTTCAAGCCTTGGTTGGTTTTGAATTTTTTTTTTCGGTTTCGAGAAAGACTTAATTTGACAAACAGAGCTCTAAAAGTGTTAAGCCTTAATTTGGCAAACAGAGCGTTAAAATTGTTTGCTTTAAATTTAACCCAATTAGAGAAATCCGATTCACCCTTCTTGCGCTCATACACACACACACACACACACACACACACACACACACGGAAAGAGATATAAACGGACAGAGCGAGAGTCTTTCGAATACAACGGAATAAAAGCAAACTATAAATTAAGTATAATACGATCGAATGTCATCAAGAAAAATCGATCTGTCTTGATCACCCAAATGTTGTCAACATGCAAAAGATTGTAAAACTTCGTATTTATTAGTTTCTTTGAATTATGAAATGAAGTACTCCACGTTCTAGTCAGCAAAGCAAACGAAAGGGTGCGATTACTTGTACTTTCGTTATGCTTCTCACTCAAAGTAACACAGTGGATTATTTTTTTTAAAGTTTATCAAATTAATATATTGACGTGATGATTGACTTAATTTCAATAATAATAATAATAATAATAATAATAATCATAATAAGATTTTATAATTCTTACGAAATTATATTCGTACAATTGTTTTATATTGCACAAAATCTATGGTGTTAAAATCATTTATCTGATTTGAAACAGCGGTATATCGCCGAATATCCAATACGGAACCTAGATGTTTCGCGGGGTTTAATTACGTTCTTTAAAGAAAAGCTGCTGTCAAGTAAAATAAACAAACTAGATGGCAACAAAAGCAAACATGAGTTTAAACAAGGAACATAAACACTGAATTAAAACTTAGAATAAATAAAGTTATATGAGTAAATTAGTATTAATCCATCAAAAAATGAATATAAACGAACTTATTACTCTGCACATCTTGCTTGATCTTATATGAAATAAAAGTTGTGTACGAGCACTCAACGTTACATAAAATGTCTCATCATATGTTTAGTTTCCTCATTTTTTGTTTAGTAAATTTTAAAAAGCTATCCCAACCTTTACGACGTATATGAGTCTACACATAAAGAGAATTCGTGAAAGAAAAGATGCATTGGTCACATCCTATTAACCTTTCTTTACATCAGGAATATGGCTCTCTGGTAAGAAGAAGCTAGTGTCGACAACAGCAACAAAAATATTGTATTGTATGCTAACTAGTTGTTGTTAACATACCCCCAATCATCTTTCTGGAGGCAAGATGCCCTCTAATCGACTGAGCAGCGTGCCATGATAACGGTATCAGGGTGGGTGGGGTTACGTTGATAACGCAACATATACCTATTTAAGCAATGTATTTTTCTGTAGAAGAATGCTTGGGCACCCACCCACATTCACACACACTCCCTCTACCTAGAATATACGTCAATTCATATTGATGCGCACAAGCCAGGCGACGTTTATACAAGGATGTTGGAAGATATATTATCTTGAGAGAACAACACCTAACCTACAAAATAAAATAAATGTCAGTATCTAGGACTAATCAACTATCGTATAGATAAGCTCTATCTATGGTGGGCCAACATGACAACTTAAGACAAATATCTACACTGACCTAGCCCCTCTGTAAGACCTCAATTTAACAGAAAACTGGAATAATCTTTCTTTCAAAACTAGCGCTTAGAATTCTAATTCTTACTAAATTTCTACCTACCATTTTGTTACCTTGAAAAGCAAATGACATTTCCGATGTGAACTGGTTTGTGCGTGCTGTGCATGCTATTAACAGACCAGGAAGTATATATTGGGCAAACAAGAACAAAATGAATGCCAGTCAAAGAGAAGTTGCAAATAGTGTCCTTAAAAAGAAAGGTTCCAACGTGTAATTAATCGGTTCAGAGTGAGTTTTATCCTCTGTTAGGCATAGTTTCAGATCTTTTATATAGACCTTATAGGAAGTAAATTTGTATTGACTTTATCAAAGGAACATTTTTAGTTGTAGTGAAGCATGTCATTGTTCTTCTAATGTAATGAATGATGAGCATGACGACGACGACACCGGAATGGACAATTCCAGGTGAGCTACTCAAGATGGAGGAGGCAATCAAACAATGCGTTAGCAATGAAGAAATTGCATTAAATTAATTATTTTTATCAGTGTCGCCACCGAATTATTTGCCGGTCATATTGGTAAAATATATGTACAATAATGAGGTTGAGTGTTGCTTTAACGTATCACTATGCACTCCTGTGACTTTCAGCTATTATGTGTGAGCTAGAGGGATGGGTAAGGTGAGAGATAGCTAAACCGTATGGTTCTTTTTTCGCGTATGTTTGTCAGAAGTACTGTATTTGATTGAAAGAGTGATCGAGCATGTTTTAATGTTATTTCACGTGTTTCAACACGTTATAATGTTCTGATTTTCTTGACATGTGGCATGCATGAACTTTAGATACCGGTATCATGGTATGTGGGGTTACGTTGATAACGCAACAGATACCTATTTAAGCAATGTATTTTTCTGTAGAAGAATGCTTGGGCACCCACCCACATTCACACACACTCCCTCTACATAGAATATACGTCAATTTATATTGATGTATAGAAGCCAGGCGACATTTATACAAGAATGGTGGAAGATATATTATATTATCTTGAGAAAAAAAATACGTATCCTACAAAATAAAATAAATGTCAGTATCTAGTATCAAGCTCTATCTATGGTTGGCCAACATGACAAATTAAGACAAACATGTACACTGACCTTGCCCCCCTGTAAGACCTCAATTTAACAGAAAACTGGAATTTATCTTTCTTTCAAAACAAGCGCTTAGAATTCTAATTATTACTAAATTTCTACCTACCATTTTGTCACCTTGAAAAGCAAATGACATTTCCGATGTGAACTGGTTTGTGGGTGATGTGAATGCTATTAATAGACCAGGAAGTATATATTGAGCAATCAAGAACAAAATGAATGCCGATCAAAGGGAAGCTGCACATAGTATCTTTAAAAAGATAGGTTTCAACGTGTAATTAATCGGTTCAGAGTGAGTTTTATCCTCTTTTAGGCATAGTTTCAGATCTTTTATATAGCCCTTATAGGAAAGAAATTTGTATTAACTTTATCAAAGGAACATTTTTAATTGTAGTGAAGCATGTCATTGTTCTTCTAATGTAATGAATGATGAGCATGACGACGACGACGATGATGGTTATAATATTAATATTAAATATTGTTACGGTTATTGGATTTAAATTATTTATTTTTTAATTGTTAAATCCAAATTTGTTATTTAGGGTTTAATATTCATTAATTGGGAAATTATTCTGGAAAGTTTAGACTGATCTACACTTTAATTGTAAACAAGTTTTGACCTTGTCTCGTGGATCTAATTCCTGACCTTGCTTGGGATATAGCCAACAAGTCTCTAACACTATTGGTTAATTTCAACTACAACATTTTATTTTTAGTTCTTAGGGGTAGGAAATATCTAGAGTATGTGATTTTTTAGTAAAGGCAGTCTCTTTCTGTGACCTTCCATGAACCTCTATCAATTTCTAGAAAATCATGTGATCACTTGTTTACTTAAAAAAAAACAGTAATATAGACTGTTGTTTTGGATAGGAGTTCAGTAGATGTTTGGGCTTCATTATTATTAAGTTGTGTATTTCATGTTTGAGTGTTATCTTGTTCTGGACTTTGTGTCAATTAATTGAAGAAAGAAGAATTATCTGGAAAAGGACATATGTTTCATAATTTCATCTGGATGATATTAAAACAAGAACTGCATCACGTGACATTGTCAGCCATTTTGGATTACAACGTCAAGATTCGAACCTGGAACTATTAGAACATTTATTTATCAGGACTTGCAATTACATTAGTGGATTATTTTGTGAATTTTATATTTGTTGGATTTGATTCTCTAAAACCGTAAGTTTATTTATTTTATGAAAATAATTGTACTTAATAAAAATCATTGTTAAAGTTTTACAAGCTTGTTAGTTTTCACTCTTTCTGTGTTACTGCTTATTCGAGCCTAAGCACGTGACAAAGAAATTGGGATCTCGTCTTGGGATTTAAATAAATTAGAATTTAAATTTGAATTTCCCCTGGTTTTTAAAAATTTAAATCTTTAGTGAGACTAACACGCTTGTATAAAAATGACATCTAAGGTAGAAATAATTCTTTATAATCCTACCCAGGAGCAATTAGATCTTTTCAAAAAAGACGAGTTGATTCAACTTGCCAGGAAATATGATCTTTCTGAAGTGAAGGCTTCTTTAACGAAACAAGATATTAAACAAATTTAAGTTCAATATTTGGTAGAACAGGATGTTTTGGAACAAAGTCCTTTGATTCAAGTCAGTAAGTCTACACCAGACTCTGACATTACACTGAAGGAATTAGAATTAAAATTCAATATGGAATTAGAGTTGAAGAAGCTGGAATTTCAGAAAAGGGAGAAAGAAAAGCAATTAAAATATGAGCGAGAGGAGAAAGAAAGACAATTACAATCTGATAAAGAGGAGAGAGAGAGACAATTTGAATTACAAAAAGAGCAGATGCAGACTGAGAGAGAGGAGAAAGAAAAACAAATTGAATTACAAAAGAGCAGATGCTAATTGATAGAGAAAAAGAGGAGAGAGAGAGACAGGAAAGGGAGAAAGAAAGACAATTTGAATTACAAAAAGAGCAAATGCAAATTGAGAAAGAAATTAAAATGAAAGAAATAGAGCTGGCAGGTGAGAATCACCATCATACTTCAAATCAAAATTTTGATTTAGCAAGGAATATTAGATTAGTGCCCCCTTTTAAAGAAAAAGATGTAGACAAATATCTTATTCTTTTTAAAAAAGTTGCTGAAAATTTAAAGTGGCCAAGAGAGAATTGGACTCAGTTACTACAATGTGTACTTACTGGTAAGGCTAGCGAAATTTACACTTCACTGTCTGTTCATCAAGGTAGTGACTATGATGTAGTTAAAGAATGCATTTTAAGAGGTCATGAGTTAGTTCCTGAAGCTTATAGGCAAAACTTTAGAAATTACAGAAAAGAAGCTGGACAAACTCATGTCGAATCTGCTAGACAAAAAGAGCAGTTGTTTGATAGATGGTGTTTAGCCAAGAAAGTCGAGCAAGATTATCAAAATCTCAAGCAAATTATATTAATTAAAGAGTTCAAAAACTGTGTCCATAATGATGTTAAAACTTATCTTGATGAGCATCAGATTGAAACCTTGGAAAATGCTGCTCGAGCTGCTGACGAATATTCTTTGACACATAAAGTTCCTTTTGTTATCAAGACTTCTACTCAACAATTTAATGGCAGAAAAGTATTTCCGCCTAATTCAAGCCCTTCTAAAACTCAAACTAACACAACTTTCAAAAATCAGACTTCAGAGAAGTTTGATTCTAGATCCTTGTCTCTTCCGACGTGTAACTTTTGCAAGAAAAAAGGACACGTTGTTTCTGATTGCTACAAATTGAAAAATAGGCATCAGAATCAAGACAGACCTGTTCCAAATGCTCTTATTTCCAAGAGGTCAAGGTCACAGTCATATATTGAAAGCAATACATTTGTTGGATCTAATAAACCCCGGTCTGATTTTATTATGGAGAATTATGAACCATTCATATCGAAGGGTTCTATATCACTCTTGGGTGATTCGGCCAATCCCACCCCTATTAAAATTTTAAGGGACACAGGAGCTTCTCAGAGTCTTTTATTATCAGGTACTTTGCCTTTTTCTGAGAAGTCTTCTTCTAATGAAAATATTCTTGTTCAGGGAGTAGAGTGCGGCTTTGTTTATGTTCCTCTCCATTGTGTAAATTTGTCATCAGACTTAGTGTCAGGACCTGTGACAATCGGAACAGTCTCGGTTTTACCCGTTGAGGGAATAGATTTATTGCTAGGCAACGACTTAGCTGGGGACAAGGTTGTGGTTAATCCACTTGTAACTGACAAGCCTAATTTGGATCAGAAAGTAGATCCAATTGAAAAAGAAATCCCTGATATATTTCAAGCTTGTACAGTTACTAGAGCTATTGTAAAGAAAGCTCTTGAGAATGAAGTTGAAAAGGGCAGTATTCCCTTCGTTGACACATGTATGGGTCAGGTTTATGTTATTGAGGGCAGTATTCCCTTATCTGACATCTGCGTGGGTCAGGCTTATGTTGAAAAAGCCAGTATTCCTTCAACTGACGCTTGTAAAGGTAAGTTTTTTGATGAGGTCACTTTTACTCTTGGTTTAGATCAATCAGAAGGTATTGATCATAGTGATCCTCTTTTGACAACTTTTTCTCTTTCTTCTAATCAGGGTGATGATCTTGAGAATGATGTTACAGGAGGCAGCATTCCTTCAACTGACGCTTGTATGCGTCAGGTTTTTGATGAGGTCACTTTTACTCTTGGTTTAGATCAATCAGAAGGTGTTGATCATAGTGATCCTCTTTTAACAACTCATTCTCTTAATCAGGGTGATAAACGACAGTCACTTATCGTCGAACAGGAAAAAGATCCTGAGATCTCCTGTTTGTTTCAAAGGGTCGTTAATGAGACTGAAGCCACTGAAGTTACTGTCTGTTATTTCATTAAAAATGGAATTCTTATGGGAAAATGGAGACCTTCCGAGGTACAGGCTGGTGATGAATGGTCAGTGAACTATCAAATAGTAGTTCCAAAACCTTACAGACAGGAAATACTTAATCTGGCCCATGAAACTCCTTTAGCTGGTCATTTAGGGATTAATAAAATGTATCACAAGATCTTGACTCACTTCTGTTGGCCAAAAATCAAAACTGATGTTGTCAAATACTGTAGATCTTGTCATACTTGTCAAATGGTAGGAAACCCCAATCAGAAGATATTTAAGGCTCATCTGCAACCTATTCCTACGTTTGATGAAACATTCAGTAGAATTATGGTAGATTGTGTGGATTCCTTACCCAAAACCAAGTCAAGTAATCAATTAAAGTTAAAAATGAAACTATGGTTTGAAAAAACTGAAAGGGAGAGAACTTTTGAGTTTGATAATGGAGTTGTGTTACTCTTGTTCATTCTTCTTACTTTTCTTCAGATTACATATTACGGCCCTTACAAAGTTAAGAAGAAAATGAATTAGTTAAATTATAGTATTAGTGCTCCTGGGATCTAAATTAATTATATGAGTACCAGTATATTGAAGAAATAGCCATGTTAAATATGTAATTAATTTATTACCTGTCCTACTCGGTGAAGGAATATCATCAGATTCTACTGATATTGGAGCGCTGAATTGCTGGAATTCAGAAATTATGAAACAATTCTAGACCAGAAACTTTCACATTTGCATGTGCAAGGAAGAAATGAACTGAAAGTTATTATTATTATATGAGCACTTATGTCCAGATATTCTTACAAGGACAAACAAACTTTTCATGACGTTGAAGTTGAAAATCCATGCTGGACGAGTCCACTCAAACAGGAATACTTGAAAAAGGAAATTCGGTATTTGCTGGAGAATGATTTTATCAAGCCCAGTAAAAGTGATTGGAGTTCACCAGGCATACTTGTTTCAAAACCAGTTAAAAACTTTCCGTATGTGTACTGATTATTGGAAGGTGAACAGAGTGACAAAAACAGATTCATTCCCACTAACAAGAATTGACTATTCTATTGATAAAATTGGGAATGCCAAGTACGTCACCAAATTTTGACCTTCTGAAAGG
This sequence comes from Unio pictorum, assembly GCA_030141615.1. NCBI lineage: Eukaryota > Metazoa > Mollusca > Bivalvia > Unionida > Unionidae > Unio > Unio pictorum. The sequence goes on along the minus strand of JARLTB010000166.1, from coordinate 11,605,914 downwards.
ATTTTGGCAGATTCCACTACGGAAAGAGCAAAGGAAAACTCAACATTGCGACTCTGAAAGGACTCTACCAATATAAAGAAAGTCCATTTCAAAGTCTCATAAAAATGTTCATCTCTGGTCTAAAGATTTGTGACGTCATCATCTACAACGACACCTGGATAGAACATCTAGCAACAATTAGATAATTCTTTGACAGACTCACTAATACACGTATGACAAGTAATTTATTTAAAAGTGAGTTATGCCTTGCTAGAGTAGCTTTCTTAGGACATTTAGTTAGACATGGACAAGTTAAAAGGTTGAGGCTGTTCTTTGATTATATAATTGTAGACACACTTTCCCGTGTATAATTCATTATATTGTGTAATTTATAATCTCGGATGTAAATTGGTTTGTGATAAAAAGAACGTTTTATCATATAAAACTTTCTTTTTATTTTATGGGGGAAGGTGTTACGGCTATTGGATTTAAATTATTTATTTTTTAATTGTTAAATCCAAATTTGTTATTTAGGGTTTAATATTCATTAATTGGGAAATTATTCTGGAAAGTTTAGGCTGACCTACACTCTAATTGTAAACAAGTTTTGACCTTGGCTTGTGGATCTAATTTCTGATCTTGCTTTGGATATTGCCAACAAGTCCCTAACACCATTGGTTAATTTCAAGGACAACATTTTATTTTTAGTTCTTAGGGGTAGGAAATATCTAGAGTATGTGATTTTTAGTAAAGGCAGTCTCTTTCTGTGACCTTCCATGAACCTCTATCAATTTCTAGAAAATCATGTGATCACTTGTTTACTTAAAAAGAAACAGTTATATAGACTGTTGTTTTGGATAGGAGTTCAGTAGATGTTTGGGCTTCACTATTATTAAGTTGTGTATTTCATGTTTGAGTGTTATCTTGTTCTGGACTTTGTGTCAATTAATTGAAGAAAGAAGAATTATCTGGAAAAGGACATATGTTTCATAATTTCATCTGGATGATATTAAAACAAGAACTGCATCACGTGACATTGTCAGCCATTTTGGATTACAACGTCAAGATTCGAACCTGGAACTATTAGAACATTTATTTATCAGGACTTGCACTTCCATTAGTGGATTATTTTGTGAATTTTATATTTGTTGGATTTGATTCTCTAAAACCGTAAGTTTATTTATTTTATGAAAATAATTGTACTTAATAAAAATCATTGTTAAAGTTTTACAAGCTTGTTAGTTTTCACTCTTTTTGTGTTACTGCTTATTCGAGCCTAAGCACGTGACAAAATAAAGTAATTACTTTTTATTACACTAACCTTTGTTCACATATAAAATTGACGTTTCTCTCTCTCTCTCTCTTTCTCTCTCTCTCTCTCTCTCTCTCTCTCTCTCTCTCTCTCTCTCTCTCTCTCTCTCTCTCTCTCTCTCTCTCTCTCTTAACCGAAAGTTAATTGCTGAGACGAAATTTAATGTTTCCTCTTTGAGAGTGTATCGGTTTATTGACGGTTTCGTCGACGTATAACAAACATGTCTTTTTATAAGCACTTGTGTCACGAGAGTGAGAGAGAGACAGTCAGACAGAGACAGAGAGCGACAGAGAGAGACAAATAGATACAGGCAGACAAAGAGAGATAGTGCGTAATTTTACGACTTACTACAATTCTATCGGATATGATACTCATTCCATAATGTTTAAATCATCCGCATAATTCATAATGTTTCTAGGACAAATTCTTCTATCAATTTCTTCAACGTACATTTTGGCACAGATTCATTCTCTTTGATGGAATGAAAGAGCAAGTGGAGTGGTGATGGCGTAGAAAACAAATACCAATTTTATAGTCATAAAAGAAAAGTTTATTGTATGTTATTATTAGTTTAAGATTTATCATTGGGTACTAAATTTAATTTCTTTGCTTATGAACTTAAAACTTACATTGTACTGCAGTGGCTGCGTTGCCAGAGCATCAGGGTTGTAATTCTAGGGTAACTAGTTCGATACCTATCCAGGCTAGTCAATAATGTGTTAAAAGTGCTTCTAAAACCATCAAACTCAGAAAATAAAATAGCTTTCTCGATTTAATAGCGTTTTAAGTTTTATATAACAACAAAATAAATAAAGAAAGCTAACCTTAAGTATTCGTATTCGTGCTAAGTACTTCAGTGGGAGACTAATAGTAGTAGAGAAGGTGAATCGGACAACTTGAAATAGAGGCGTCCTTTTGCCAAATGGAGCCTTAACGATTTTAGAGCTCTATTTGTCAAATTAAGGGTTTCTCAAAACCAAAAGAAATGCAAAAAGATGAATCGGACAAGAGTTTACGGGCGTCTTTTGTAAATCAAGGCTTCCTCCTAAATGCTTAATAGAAGCATCCATTTGGTAAAATCAGAATTAAAAAAAAACGACGCCGACATCTTCGATGTTGTCGTTGTCACCACCCTCTCTGCTGCTATGAAGCTAACCGAATTAGCTATAAATACGGTCTAATCCGACGCGATATCGTGTCCGAGGATCGTGTATATTTATCGTTACAAATCCGTAAGGGGTAGCTCTTGCGCCGCTAAAGAAATTTTGAAATCGATTATAATTCATGTCAGAACACCACGTTTGCCAGATATTTCTTAACGTGAAATTATCAACTCCGTTAAACACGCATAACAAATTGCAGTTGTCCCTTATCACTTTTGGCATTTGTGTATAACGTTGAGTTACATATATCACGTCGGAGATTTTGTGACGTCCTCGGGAAAATATTCTAGCTGGATTCTTTTGTTGGTCCAACATCACATCGTCGTATACAACAAGATTATTAACGGATCCATCCAAGTCTTCCACAGATGGCGCTTCGTCAATATCTGTGATAAATTCAATTACGCTTCCGCCGTAAGCTTCTGAAGCATTTTCGTTGTAATCTTTTAATACTTGATAGCAGTGTTGATCGTCTACGCTAGGAGCGATTAAATATAATTTATCCCACGTGAGATACTTCATTATCATTGTTAACAGCAACTGGGTTTTACCACTTCCGGAAGGTCCGATGATAATCATTCTGATTGAGTTTGGTAACATCGGATGATGTTTTACTGGTTGTTGTTTTTTCAACGCGGAGAAATCGATCACTTCCATTTGTTGATATAACATAAATATAATTATGGATCTATATTGTATGAAATGTAAGAAGCGTACACCAACTATTGACCCAACGACTGTTGCCACAAAAAATAACAGAGAAGCGGTCACCGGCAAGTGTGAAATATGCGGTACAAAAAAATATCGATTTGTGAAAAATCCTCTGAAGGAGAATTCAAAACATTTTCAAAAAAAAGGAGGAGATATTACAACCAAGTTAGCTAAACTCCCAGGCTTACCATGGAGGAAGTATCCAGGTGAAAAACACCTTCCAGGGTATAGTTATTGTGGACCGGGAACGCGATTAGATATAAGACTTGATAGTCATGATAATCTTAATCCGGGAGAAAATCCAATAAACCTCATCGATGAAGCATGTCGGATACATGATATAGTGTATCGTAGTGGTGATTTACAACAACGTCATCTCGCGGATGTGAAATTAATTCATGCGTTGAATGCCATTCCGGAAAACACTAGTGTTTCGTTCAAAGAAAAATTGGCTTCATGGTTGATAAAATCCGCCATGAAAGGTAAATTAATATTTGGTTCGGGTAATTAACTACAACATGGAATCTATTTACTATTCTCCGAGAGGATACTGGAGAGGTAAGGCAGCAATCAGTAAACTCGCTAGCGCTGCAAAAGTAAAAAATACTACTGCAGCTGAGTGGTTATCCAAACAGCCGATATGGCAAATTTATCTACCGCGGCCTAAACAAATTAACTACTCGCATTTTGATGTGACAGTTCCTAATGAAGTTCATCAAGCTGATATATTATTTCTGCCGCATGATAAAGGTTACAAATACGCGTTAACCGTAGTTGATATTGCGAGTCGATACAAACAAGCAGAGCCGCTAAGGACAAAATCATCAACTGAAGTGGCTTCTGCATTTGAAAGGATTTATCGAAGGGGTCCTCTGCATTGGCCAAATCTATTACAAGTTGATCCTGGCAAGGAATTTCAAGGCGCTGTTTTAACAGTGATGAAGCATTATAATGTCACCATACGACGAGGACATACTGCACTACATCGCGATCAGGCAATTGTTGAACGATTTAATCGGACACTTGCTGAGCGGTTATTTGGATATCAATACGCGAAAGAATTCATCCAGGATAAACGATCCCGTGAATGGGTTAAGAGATTACCAGGTGTAGTTACCGCGCTGAATAATGAGATTGCGAGAACAATCAACATGAAATCTAACAACGCTATTAAAAAAAGTATATACCCGTACAACCACAAAAAGATTTCAAAGAACAAATTCTTGGTAATGTCACTGTGATGTATTTATACGAACCAGGAGAGCTTGAGGGTGGTAAAAAAAAGAGCTACCGATCCTATTTGGAGCGTCACTACGAATAAGATATCCGGTATAACACGATCTACTGGTAGACCAGCAATCTATAAACTGGATTCAACTGCCCCTCAGCTAGGATTTACTCGACAACAACTACAGGTAATTCCTGAGGATACTCAATTACCACCGCGTGGTCTTAACTAGCACCTCTTCGTCTGTTGCACTCAAGACAAGTCAGCATAACGTTATCTCTGATATGACCAATGCTGCTATTCTTTCTGTCTACGGTAAATTGGCGAGGATCTTTATCCGACCAACTCCAATGCATTATACAATTGCAACTCGCGCAGTGATTATTCTGTTGTTGCTTCAGCGTAATTATTAATTCAGCATCAATGTCAAAGTCTCTATTGTTTTTTTTATCCTGTTGTTTATAACCAGAGAGTTTTCTTCTGAGTATATCCTTGACGTTGTCAGCGCTGATTGTAGTGTCATTATCGTCACTGTCTTCGCCAACAACAACTCTTCGAAGTTGATTTATTCTTCTCACTCTGGACACTGCAAGATAAACTAAATTTGACCACTCAATGCGATTATCTACTATCCAAACAATTGTGTCTGTGATAGTTAATCCCTGTGAAGAGTGTATTGTCGCTGCGTAACCTAACGTCCACGGGGATTTATCAGCACGCAATGCATCTTCGACGACGCTGATATCAACCAGCACAATATCATTTAACACTAAATTCTGCTTTTCACGTTTTCCAGGAATGTCAACTTCGATATTCTGCTTTCGTGTATCAGAAGGTCTATAACAGACCGGTACTGGAAGTGTTGCAAATTTACATTTATACAATTCAAATAATTTCATCTGAAGTTTATCTCTGACTATTTTTCTACTTGCTACTATCAAATCGTTTGGTCTCCACATCTCCAAAATATCATTCATGGGAGTTTCTGAAATTATTTTACGAGCTATTTCACATTGGATTCTATCCGGTTGTAATCTGATTAGTTGTTTAAACTCACGTAATTGTTCATCAAGTGATCTATGGTCGGTATTAATCTCTTCGTAATAGTCTATCTCTGGTATTCTCCTGTTGTTGCTCCACTAAATATCTCTCTGATAGCGTATTCAAGAAGGTCTTTGTCATGGATAGATACTAGCGTGTGCTGATACATTATTGAAATTACTATGTAATTTAAAGCTAGCTTTCTCATTCTTTTTAAAATGGAAATTGCAAAGCAATTTCACAAAGTGAAATCGTAAATTGCAAAGCAATTTAGGAACTTGAAAGTCCTAGGAGGACTTGAAAATCTCAATGAGATTTCACATCTAGCGTTATTTGTAGTGTTTCCCCGCGAAGGTCAATTAGGTTAAATTCTTGGTCGGTTATTGAAAAATTCATCTTGGTTATGAAAGGATTAATGGGATCCAAGTAAGTTAAATTGGGTGGATTTTTTACTATGAGACTTCCTGGAGAAACGTCTGGAGAAAATGTTTACAGGATATATCCTTGATTGGCGTTGTTTGATTTTGAAGTATCAATTGAGAAACTTCCCAAGATTGCATCACAAATAACGTGTATTGCAATAACAGATGATATATCAACGTTGCCGGGAGATCTGTGTTTGTTGTTTTTATACACTGAATTCGTTGATGTTAAAATTTCATTTGGTGGATTTATTTTAAACCATAACGCGTGAATCTGTGGAAAGAATTCGTCAATGAGTTTTCTCAGTGATGCTTTTAACGCTGGTACGTCCCAACCTTGGAATTTCATAAATACTAAATTGTCATTGGTGCGTGAAAACACTCTTTTGAACTTTTCCCTGTTTGGTGCTTTATCTTCATAGACAAACGAGAGTAATCTATCATTGAGGAAATTCATATCAGCGATAATTTGATTTAATTGTTGTTGTTGTTGTTTGATTGTATCACGCTGAGTTGTTAAATCTAGCAATAGAGATCTTTGCAGATAATCTCGAAGTTGATTTAATTTTGTTTGGAACATTTGCTTCATCGAGTTGAAAATCCCAAGGAGACTTTTCTCTGTGATCACAAATGTACCTTGATCACCAAGAGCAAATCTCCATATTATTTTACCATACTCGTTATATTCATATTTCCTAAGTGTATCAGTTTCTGTTCCGTCGTAGACATCATATGAATATTTTTGATAAATATCTTGAGGTCGTAGAAAACTAATATCGAAGATCTATCGTTGGTAAATCATTGGTGGCGAAGTCAGATTTTTTAGGTTCTGGCAACGCATAATGAACCGCGGGAAGATTGTCTAGCCATGATTGGCGAATCGGTGGGAAGAATTCGTCGATGGTGTCACTGAGTTTTCCTCGCATCCATGGTTCATTATATCCTGGAAACTTAAACGTGGAAATATCTTCAACTTTGATTTTATGTTTTGCTGCAAAATCTCTTCTCGTTGCAGGATTAGTTTCATTTATTATACCTTTAATAGTATCCTGATTAAACGTATCCATGTCAGAAATAATTTGATTACATATTTCCACATATTTGATAATTTCATCTCGGTTAGGTGGGATTGTACTAATTGCTGTTACAATATAACTCAGAAATCGATTAAAATCTTTGTTCATATATGTGAAAGTTTCAGTAATTTTTGATTCATCAATAAGGGGAGGGGTAGGGCCGGATACATGTATAAAAAAAGTATATGTTATCTTAGGTATACCATCGACATCACCAAGATTAAACCCATGATAATCCTCCTTCGTGGAAACATAATCAGATTTCAATGGTTCACGTGGTAGATCCTTTATGTCGACGGTGCCTGGAATAAACTCGGGATACCCCAATAAGGTTCTAATTGAGCTGTTATATATATCCACGACGTACTCAGGTGAATTTACCTCGATGACCGTTGAAAGTAATGGTTCGTGTCCCTTTATCTCAATGGGGTATTTATCAGGTTCATCTTTGATGTCGATTTTATTTGGTCCTGTTATTGCTTCGATTGATTATATGATTGCGTCATTGATATCTTCGATATCGTATGCACCAGTTGGTATATGTATTGTATGTGTTTCTGGTTCGGATTTTGTTCCATCTGGGTTAGTTTTTCTATACGAAAATGTAAAACTGTTTTTAGGAAGTTTACCATTAAACGGTGCTGATCTGACATTAGGCCAACTGTAGTAGCATCTTAATTGCGTTAGCGCTATTGCAGATACTGCCAACGGAGGATTAAATTCAACGCTGAATTCTGGTGTTTTCGTTACCAGCGAGATCAACTTTGTTTTTGTCGTGGTAGTATTTGTTGCTATTCGTTGAAGGATTTCTTGTGACGATGACATTATTATTATTATCACGTTCCAATTTTGAAATCGTTGAATCATACAACCGTACCATTCTAGAGAATTCCTCGTCGGATATTATTTGATCATCAATCGATGACGAGATCAACATTGACAATTGCGAATAAGCGTTTGACGCAGTAATAAGTTTAACAGCGTAATCGTGTAACTTCCGCTGAGAACACGATGATATTTTTTTTGTTATTCCGGTGAATACTCCTGTGATTGTTGCAGTTGATTCTACGCTGGTATTTTTTCTTTTTATTTTTATATTCGATAATTAACGCTTCAAGTTTATCTCGAAACTCTTTGACGGTGTTATAACGATATTGAAACACTGTTATTAATGATGAAATCATTGATGATGATGTTGTTGACATTTTTATCTATTAACGTAGTCAACAATTCTGTGAAAAAGTTATTAAAAATCCTTTCAATTTAACTGTTTACTTAAATCATCTACAAATTCAACATACCATGTCATTGAAACCCTAGCTAGATTATTATCAGTGGATGTAATCGTGAATTGTTTAATCGTATCCTTATCGATAATTGTTGATATCGTATTATTGACTCCAGATGAACTCGACGATGATATATTAAACAACGTTGGTGTTACTAACGTTAATCGATAAATTCCCTTTACGGTTGCAGTAATGTGTAAAATATTATTTGTAGGTGTCCACGTATATGATCCGTGTTGAATCGTGTATACTACGTTGATAGTTCTATCATGAGAAATTTTTACTTTTTCAACTATTGATATCATCCTTGTTGCATCCAATACAATGTGGTCGTTTTAAGATCATCGATAGATTTTTTAATATCAGGAAGTTTTATATCGAGTTTATCAAGTGTAGATCCGAGAAATTTATCAACGATTTTTTTACGAAAAGTTGAAAACTGTTTTACATGTTCTTCATATTTGGATTGAAGTGTTGCTAGTTCTAACATAGAAGTTTTTATCTCTGTAAGCTTCGGTGTAGTCACACGCGGAACACCAAAGAAATTATTTATGGGAGTTTCAATGGCATTAATGATATCCTGTTGGAGCTGATTAAACTTGGTTATATGATCGTTATAATCGTCACGTAGTTTTTTCATATCATTAGTGGAGTCACCAGCAGTGACTTTAACGTCATCGATGGTTTTTTGTAATCCCGTTATAGCATTTATTTGATCATATATTTTTTTAATTCATCTAGGTTTGCTATCGATGAGATAGCTTTGTTGATTATTTTTTTTACTTGTCCAATAGTAACTGTTTCGGTAGGACGTGGTACTGATCTTCCAAAAATATCTGCCATGTTATATATACACGTTTTGTTTTGTTAAAATCATTCTTGAATTGCTAGCAATTTATGATTTTTCATCATCGTATACTCGTGAATGGCCTTGTGAGGTAATTTAGAACTCGTTGAAATAGCCATCAACGCGTTAAGGGTTTCTTGTCCACATATTGGAGGATCTGTTAATGTCTGCGTGGGCAACGTTGAATACCAAATTGGGATTTTCGATGAAATCATCGAAGTATATTTGACAAATTCAATCGGAGGTGGTAATCCATATGAGTCAAAATAAATAATACAACTTAGATATATCGCGTAACAAACCCAGTGAGTTCCAGGTCCAGTGTTATCATCAAGATTAATTATGCCAGTTTCTGGTATTTGTGGTTTTGCTGGTAATTGATCTTTCATGAATACACCTCTGAAATGATTTATTGGGAGTTTTTTTACAGCTTCAAGTAAATCAAAATTTGACATCGGATTTAACTGGGGTAATGTCTTGTGAATCGACTTCCTGGTAGTCTGAATCCCTTTCCCTTTGTTTTATACCCGCTTCCAAATATTTTCCCTATGAGATTGCTACCAACCGCACCAGCTGCGCCTAGTCCAAGAGCTTTAAGAGCGGGAATTGCCAGTGCAGCAAGTGGAAATATACCACCGGTTTTAATCATATCGTTGACAGCAGCTTGTGAAAAAGTCAATCTGATTCCTGTTTTTCCTTTTAATGCTTTATTGAAATGACCAAGTTGAGTTTTCGTCAACGATAATTTATTTGATCCACCTGTCATCTGTTCTTTTTTAAGCGTTATCGTTGTGCCACACGCAGTAGAATTTTTCGATTGAAGTTTCTTTACCTGACCAGGTGTCAGGGTGACATTAACATGATTGTACGACATTTTATTTAGATAGTGATCATAAAATTGTTCCAATACATATTTGGAAAATCTTACATGTTTTCCACTGGTGCATCAATAACTCTCATTTTTCCACCACCACCTTCAAGTATCATATTTTTATCACTGAGAATAACAGCAACCGTCCTAAATCCTCCAAGAGCATCACCGATACGAGCTTGAAATTTTACATCAACGGTCGAGTGTTTAGATAGATCAAGATGTTGCAGCGAAAAGTAATAAATCGGATACAATTCCCTAAAATCAAACTGTGATATTTGGAGTCCAGTATCGATGTTTTGATCACGACCCATAAATGACCACAATTGATTATAAACTCGTCCTATTTGATTGTTTTCGTAATCGATAATAAGATTTTCTGCGGGTTCTTGTTGATTACTTATTCGCAATGATACTTCACTGACGTTACAACGATCAAATATCATATGAGATCGTAATTGTAGACTATCATTTCCAACACCGGCTATTTTTTGAGTTCTATTCGAATTTTGTAACACAACAAAAACATGTCTTGGTGCGGAAACAGTTTTCGTCAGCGCAAGTTGCCAAGTAAAAATTCCAGTACCTGTACCGGATGTAGTAGCTGTTGTGACATCACACCAACTCAACATTGACTTTCCTCCTTGATCCATAAACGATAACAACCGAGTCTCAACGGCCAACGATGGAGTCATAATTGGCATTCACAACGTTAACTTTGTTAATGCTACAACACCATCTCGTACAGGATCAGGGCCGTGCCAAAGAGCAAGATGATCATTATCTCATCGTGTGAGCACTACAGTATGACTAGCACCAAAAATAACTCTTCGGACGTCTCGGCAAAATCCAAATATATGCGACAACGGAATTGTACATGAAAATATACCTAGGCTTTCTATGTTCTTTTTTCGTGCTGCAAATCCTGTGTTGTAATTAGGATTATTATCGAAAACAACAGCTTCAACATCAGCATCGTCATTAACCGCTGAAACCTTTTTTGGTCGCCTTATAACAAATGGATTAAGATCAGCATGATTGGTAGTATCCTTCGCAAACATCATTGAAAGCCCCGCAGATTTAATAAAATCATCAGAGTATCTAGCTAAACCTACAACTGTGGTTGCAAGATCAACATCGTTATCGATGGATTCAATTCTAGTAGAATTAATTATATACTGAGCGTTGTTAAATAACGCCATTATACCATTGTTGACAAACCCAATCGGGATATCTTTAAGATTATCACCAGCTGCAAACTCAGTATTATCATGTTTTCTTAGTTGTCCTTAAACTTCGATGTATGCTTCACACGGCAAGAAGTATTTAGATGTCTCATCAAATCTAAGTTCAATTCGTGACCTAACATTTGGATCCTGAGCTCGATATGAAAAATATTGATAATCGCGTGTAGAATTATTTCTTCCTACAGGATCATCTACTTTAAAGGCATCATCGCTTTCGTCCTTGAACATTTTATATTAACGTAGTTGATCTAAATGTTTAACCGTTTCAAACCGGAGCCAGCAATTAATCTCAACCTTGCCTTTGCAATTTTATTAATTGCACTGCCTATCTTAGGTGGCATTTGTTCCGTAGACTGTAATTGAAAATTTCTTTGTGAAATTCTTTCAGAATTTCCATTTTTCTTTTTATCTCTCGCCAACAACATAAGTTTTTCTTTTGCATCATCTAACATATCAAATGCTTTATTACCAATAACTGTATCAGCTCTATCACCAAAAACCCCAATAGCTTTTGACGCTATTTCTTTACCAACAGGTAAAATCTTTGGAGCAATTGTAGTAAATAATCCAGTGACAATATCACCAAGTCCATTTCCATACGTAAGTTTATAAACCGGCAATCTTGAGTTTACAACATGAACAGGTCTTGCTGTGTTCATACTACGATGTACTATCATTTTATTTAAATGCTATATATCTAATCGTGAAATCTCTTGAGATTTTCAATCGAAAAATCCAAAGGATTTTCAGTCGCTGTAATAATCATCGGTAAGTTCATCGATGAAATTGCGATATAGTCCGATATCCATTACATGTCCTTGAAATAACCGTTGACAGATTTCGGTTGCTTCATTAATTATTTCCGGAGAATTATTTCCAGCTCGTTTTCCTCCAATAAGAACTTGTAACCGTGATATATCATCGATAACACTTCTTGAACAGGGTATATTATCACCGCGATATCCCTCGCCGGATTTTTCTTCTTCAGGTTCTTCTCGTTGAGGATCTTCCATAACAGGATCTGATTGTTTTTTTGGTCGTTCTCGTTTTTTTGGAGTTGATTGTATACGTTTTCGTTCTTCTGCTCGTTCTTGTTTTTCTCGTTGTTTTAGTTGTTGCTGTTCTGTTGCTAGACGTTGTTGTTCAGTTTCTAATAAACCTCGCTGTTGTTGATATTGAAAATCTTTTGTGCCAATGGCAGTTTTATACGCGTGATATGAAGGATCATTATTATTAATTTTTGGTAGTTGATATTTAGTTTTAAAAACCGCATCAGAAAACTCTTTTACATTTGAAATAGAACCTACATGTTTAGGATTTAAATACCTATCTTTTTGATAATATCCTAGCGAGGCAAAGCCTGTTAATTTCTCTAATTTAGTTTCATCGATATATGCTAAAGTTTTGTCGGTAAATCTATTTCGGAGTTCTTGAACTCTATTACCACCGATTTTTTTAGGTTTAACCACAGGTTCAACCTCAGGTTCAACCACAGTTTCAACCACAGGTGAAACCGCTGGTTTAGATTCTTTTATCGCGGTTACAACTTCGCTAGTCGCCGTAGTTATAGGATTAAATAATTGTTCAGTGTCGGTGGTAAAATCCATGTTTGCTTGTTGACGCGCTTGAAGATTATCTCTAAAAGAATCTCTCACCGGGAGATATTTTTTAATCGCAGCCAACCGTTCTCTAGTTAATCTAGTTATTTGTGCTTCTCCAATGTTTGTCATTTATATAAATAAAAATCGAAGATTTTCAATTGCTAATTCGGTTAGCTTCATAGCAGCAGAGAGGGTGGTGACAACGACAACATCGAAGATGTCGGCGTCGTTTTTTTTTAATTCTGATTTTACCAAATGGATGCTTCTATTAAGCATTTAGGAGGAAGCCTTGATTACCAAAAGACGCCCGTAAACTCTTGTCCGATTCATCTTTTTGCATTTCTTTTGGTTTTGAGAAACCCTTAATTTGACAAATAGAGCTCTAAAATCGTTAAGGCTCCATTTGGCAAAAGGACGCCTCTATTTCAAGTTGTCCGATTCACCTTCTCTACTACTCTAATCCTTTTTCCCCTGACTGTTAAGATTACCCTTAGGGACATGTGAGCAATTTTAACACACTGTCCCAGATAATCTACAACGCGAAAAGAAGACCACCCGTTATACATAAACATAAACACATTAGAACATTCATACCATGCGCTTTTCTTTTTGCAGCAATTTCGGATAACTTTGAAACTGATAGCACGATTTTAGGAATTCATACTATTTTTATGAATATTTAATTTGTATTGTGGGTTAGTATTTTTCCCCATGATTATGTCCTATGTATAAGTGGAATTTGTAATTGACCCTGTCCAAAATCAAGTGTATTGCGTACCTGGCCAGTAACATTGATTTTTTGTTTGTGAAGAAATGAAATAGCTAACATTTTTTTCGATGACAGTGGAATAAGTATTCAATTCATTTTTAGTATAAACATGTTTATTTGAGGTTTGGTCCAGGACATTGACATTCCCACTGAATAAGCGAGTTGTACCTGATGTTTACCACAATCTGTATTATAAGCATAATAGCGGCTTGTGTTTTGCTGACAACTTAGAATTGTCTAGAAATAAGATCTTGTCCCTCGCCATAGTTTTACTTTTGTGTCGTAACATTTTATATAATCTTGTTTACGTTACAAAATTTACTCATTCAAGCGATAACATCGGAAAATGAATTTTTTGATGTTGCTGTGTTCAATTTTGATTTGGATTTATTTAATTATTTATTCAATTATTATTCGCTGGGATTACAAAGCGCTAAAAGAATGTTCTTAAATCTAGGCATAACTTGGAATTTTAGTGAATTCAGACAACGAAGTCTTTAAATATATTAATGAAATTCACGAAAAGACTGTTGACACATCAAGGCACATGCCTCCACAGGCACATACACATACTCAGAGTTTAAGCTCTCTTGGAATACAAATGGAATAGCAGCAGGAAGGGTGAGCAGACCAAGTTTTCAAACAAAAATAAAGCCTCTACGGAGACCGAAACTTTTTCAGACGGAAACTATTTCAGGCAGACGAAACTAGAGAGAGCGAATGGTAAATAAACAAGTTTTCACACAAAAATAAGGCTGCTACGGACAGAGAGTAAATAGACCGAGTTTTCAAGCCTCTATGAAGACAAACTATTTCAGACAAACTAAAACTGTTATGGTTTTAACCGAAAATTTGATCAAGTCCGATACGATATCTTGATCTAGGGTCATTTAAATTTATCGTTATAAATCCACGTGGGACCGACTTATCATGACTAAAGAAATTTCTAAAGAGATTATAATCCATATCTCCACTGCACCAGGTCTGGTGAATATTTCGTAGTCTATGTGTGTCAACTCCATTAAATACAGCAAGAATATTAAAGTTATCCCAGATCACTTTTGGTATTTGTGTATATCTCTGAGTAACATATATCACATCAGTATTTGTATGCATACCTCTGGAAAATGATGATATTGCAGCCAAAGTAGCAAAACTTCCCGGGACTCCATGGGCAAAATATCCAGGAGAAAAACATCTTCCAGGGTATAGTTATTGTGGCGCTGGAACCAGACTCTACATCAGACTTGATTGCCAAGACCAACTCCGACCCGGCGAATATCCAATAAACGCTATTGATCAGGTATGTCATGATCATGATGTTGCTTATAAAAGTAAAGACCTTCAACACAGACATATCGCTGATGTGAAATTGATTCACGCGCTGAATTCTATCACTGATAAATACTTCAAAGAAAAATTAGATTCGTGGTTGATAAAATCGGCGAAGAAAAGTAAATTAATGCTGGGTGATGGTAATTAATAACATGGAGTATGCTTATTATTTCCCAAGAGGATACTGGAGTGGTAAATCAGCAATCGGTAAACTCGCTAAAGCCGCAAAAGTAAAAGAAATACCACCGCGGCGGATTGGTTATCCAAGCAGGTGATATGGCAAATTTATTTACCGCCTCCTAAACAAATCAACTTCGCATATTTTGATGTTAACACTCCTAATGAAGTTCATCAGGCTGATATATTATTTCTGCCGCATTATACTGTTAATAAACAAACATACAAATATGCGCTAACCGTAGTTGATGATGCGAGTAGATACAAAGATGCTGAACCATTAAAGACAAAGTCATCAACTGAAGTAGCTTCTGCATTTGAAAGTATTTACCGACGAGGTCCTCCGCAGTGGCCAAATCTATTGCAGGTTGATCCTGGCAAGGAATTTCAAGGTGTAGTGTTATCAACAATGAAGCATCATAATACCACGATACGACGAGGACATACTGCACTACATCGCGATCAAGCGATTGTTGAACGATTTAATCGGACACTTGCTGAGCGGTTATTTGGATATCAATACGCGAAGGAATTTATCCAGGATACACGATCTCGTGAATGTGTCAAGAGATTACCAGGTGTAATTACCGCGCTAAATAATGAAATTACTCGGACGATCAATATGAAACCTATTAACGCCATCAAAAAGAAGTATATACGTGTGCAAAAACCACAAAATGATTTTTCTAAACAGCGAATATTCGGCAATGTCACCGTGAGATATTTATATGAACCAGGAGAGCTTGAAGGCGGTAAAAAAGAGCTACTGATCCTATTTGGAGTGTCACCACACATAAAATATCTAACACAACAAGATCCACGGGTAGACCAGCAATCTATAGATTAGATTCAACTGCTCGTCAGCGCGGATTTACACGTGAACAATTACAAGTGATACCCGTGGATACTCAATTACCACCGCGTGGTCATAACTAGCACCTCTGCGTATGTTACACTCAAGACATGTCAACATCACATTATCTCTGGTATGACCACGACTATTTTCCTTTCTGTCTGCGGTAAATTGGCGAGGATTTTTATCCGACCAACACCAACGCATTATAAAATTACAACTTGCGCAGTGATTATTCTGTTGTTGTTTCAGCGTAATTATAAATTCAGCATCAATATCAAATTCTCTGTTATTTTTTTTTTGATCCTGTTGTTTGTAACCAGCAAGTTTATTTATGATTATGTCATCGCTGACAATATCACTGATTGTGGTGTTATTAGCATCTAAAACAACTCTTCGAAGTTAATTTATTTTTCGTACTCTGGATACTGCCAAGTAAACTAAATTTGACCACTCGATGCGATCATCTACGATCCAAACAATTGGATCGGTTATAGTCAATCTCTGCGACGAATGTATCGCCATTGCGTATCCTAACGCAATGCATCTTCGACAACACTGATATCAACCGATACAATATCATTTAACACGAGAATCTGCTTGTCTGTCCCTCACTCTGTCTGGCCTGGAATATCAGCTTCGATATTCTGTTTTCCTGTATCCGTAAGCCTATAACACAATGGTACTGGAAGTGTTGCGAATTTTTCCTTGTGCGTTTTAAAATCTTCATTTGCAGTGTGTCTCTGATTATCTTTCTACTTGCAACTATCAAATAGTTTGGTCTCCACTCTTCCCAAAAATCTACAATCGATGTTTCTGAAATTATTTCACGCGCTATTTCACAGTGGATTTTGTCCGGTTGTAATCTGATCAATTTCTTAAACTCACTTAATCTTATCAAGAGATCTGTGATCGGTATTAATTTCTTCATAATATTCTACAAAATTCTTCAGCCAATCATGTGGAGATAAACCAACAATGGGTGGTGGTTGAGCATGATCGCCACACATTATCACAGCTATTTTCGCTAGCAATAGCCAATCAAGAAACATTTTTAAAATCTCGAACAATAATTTGCATATCTCATCCCAAATAATAATTTCAGGAATATATTTCTCGTCCATTCGATCAGAAGTCCATGCATCAGCTTTCCATCGAAAAAAAATTGTGATAAGTGCTTGCATTAAATCCTTGCTGTTTCATCTCTCTTGAAAGTCTGTGTGTTGGTGTTAGAACAATCATGTTTCATTTCCCTCGAAAAAATTCGATCACAGGAGTCGTCTTCCCTGACCCACCACAACCGTTTAAGTAACTGGTTTTATATCTACATATTGCATCGGAATATGATGGGGCTTTCGATAGTTCTGATATCTGATTATTTTATATGTAATTGTTTTCAATCGTAACATCTGCTGATTTGGAATAATCGTGGAACATTTCCTTTTTTATTCTCCATGATCCCCAACACGCGTCGGAATTTGTATATTCAGCCACTTCTTCCCTGTGTTTTGCATCGATATCAAATGAATCAGTGGCGACTCTAACCGCGGATTCCGGAAATCTATTTATCATCGATAGCAAATTGATAGAAGCATTAGAAGCATAAACCATCAAAGACGCCATTCAAGGTGTGTATTGGGGATTATCTCCATCTATGTAAGTAACAATTGTACCGAATTTGTCTCCTTCGGATCAGAAAGCGTCTTTACGATTGATATATATACCTCTATATGTTGTATCTGCGATTATAAAATCGTATTCAGTATCATCTAGAAATAATCGTAAATAATGTCGCTTGTGATCATATTTTCCACCCTGGGTAAACTTACCAATTATTCTTCTACCGTGATCTTTTGCGTATTTATTTCTGACTTCAAAGATCTCTTTGGACCATTTTTATTCTTCACCGAGGGAGGAAAATTTTTCTTTGTTATCGCTAATTATACTATCTAGACTATCGGGTTGTGGTAACCAAACATCAGATTGTTTACGATATGATATAAATGCTTCACTGACTGACAATCATCGATATCAATATTTTAGAATCGATCATATACCGTAATAACACTATTGGCATCCAGTGTTTATCAGATATGTGTCTACCAAACCGAACATGACAGCACGGATAAAGTCCTTTAGCGAATTCGAATGATACCACACGAGCGAGTCCGGTTAGATCAAAATCGGGTAGCGGCCCATTAAGCGCAACACGGGTCATCTCGCGTGTAGGATCCATAAATCTTTTAAAATACTCAGATCATTCACCCATCCCGAGAAAACTCCCTAGATAACACGCAACCATATCAACCGAAATAACATTTTTAGGATCATATTTGGTATTCCATAATCCAACGTGTCCATATTACACACAGTTTGCCTGGACATCTCAACAGCTCTTTTTGGTTTCCATAGATTTTTCTTTCTCGCGAAATGAGCTGCAACTGACGGGATTGTAAAACGGTTTGTTAGTAATTCCTCGTCGTTATCCGTTGAAAAACCACGAGCTAGACTTCTCATCTCGTTGTGCAGAGATTCAGAACGGTATATTTCGCCATTAGGTCTTACTATTTTGATCGAATTTACACTCTTCGTCTTCAAAACTCTGAAATAACCACACTGACACAGGATCGTTTCTACTTTCGTTGTGAATAAAATCAAACAAATTGTCCTCCCGGGAGAACCCCACGGGTAGATATTTTATGGTTCTGACACGTGGAAATATTGTTACAGCGGATGTCCAAGCGTGTGCATTATGGTCAATAAATTTTTATTGGAGATCCTTTGGATTTATATTTCGGTTCGTATAATACTTCTGTGATTGTTTCTACGGCTATTGCAAATTTTAATATCTTTTCTAGCTCAGCTACATTTTGAATTGTTGCACCGCTATTCCGGACGTTTAACCCCCATTCGTTTATTTGTTTTGCGTCTTAGATCCGTTAACTTCTTTCCACGCAACGTATTTGTACAATGTTCTATTATTCGTTCGGCTACACAATTCAACGACGACTGTTTCATGGTTTTCAATTTCTCAAAACTCTATTTGTCATTTAACGGATAGATCAAATAAACAACCGCAGTTACAGGATAAGATCTCTCGTAATACGGTTTGTCAATTCCAGTCAGCGTTCCTGGTTTAGAATCCTGACTCACAGTGACAGTTCTTTTTTTTTATCTTTCAAGATGGGTTCAAATAATCCAATTTCCTGTTTCTGAACGGATCATAAATTTCACTCTAAAAAAATACTTTCTATGGTCAAGATGTGATATTATCGCTGCTGCTTTTTGTCGTTAATGGTAGCATCAACATCACCATCGATTCGATATGTTGACCAACCTTAGATGCACCATCACGCTTAAATTCATTAAATTCATCATGGATTTTATCTATCATGCTTCTATCACTTATTAGACTCTTACTTGATACATCTATGGATACTCTATCGAGATTGAATTTAGCATTTTTCCAGGGTTTAATTTTGAATAATCTCTCAAACTCCTCCATATTATAATTAAAACAAGTATTTAAATCAAGAATTTATATATAATGAATCACTGTAAGTGTATTATGATAGGATCATTAGCCGTTTGTAACAAATCATGCAGAAATGAATTATGTGAATATCATTCACAGAGTGTACGACGTGGAAGCTTAGGTCCGCTACCCTGCTTACGATGTGGGGTGGGTGTGGGAGGAAAATCGCAGCTGTGTCTCAATTGTAGTGGTAAGCGATACAGGGAACTGAGTCGCTATTATGATAAACGAAATAAAGACTCTGACAGCGTCCTTGACAGAGTCAAGGACAAAATCATAAGAACACTTCAAGACTACATTGATAGATTCTCAGTAAGTAATAATTAAACTAAATAATTCATTAAACAAATAATATGTATGTATATAAATGAGCCAAGAATTTCAACCACATCTCGTGATCATCGATTATGAAGCATCTCGTTATGGTGTAGTCAGACACCGTATATTGAAAAAAAAGTAGGTGTTGTCAACAATCAGGGGTATTTGATATTTACTGCTGGAGGGAAAAGTCATCTGAACCATCGGATAGCATTTGAATGTTTCAATGGATTGATCAAAGATGGTCTTGTGACTGATCACAAAATTGTATAAGAACTGATAATTCTTTATCATGTTTACATGCTATCACTCAGAGTGAGAATACTGCGTTTGGGAGAACCGGTACTTCTAAAACAGTTGGAAAGAGACCTGTCAAATCTCTCAATATAGAAACTAACGAAGAAATAATATTTCAATAAATGAATGCGGCCATAAAGTGTTTTTATATTTGTATGACCTCGGTACAAAAAATAGCATGTATATAATTCAGCTTTTTCAAAGCGTTTTAAAAATAAAATTGAATTTACATACATCTAAATTCCATTTTTGTACTGTGTGTTATAACACCAAGGGGAATAACCCGTGTAGGCATGTGTATATAGTCCTGTAACAGAGATAACTCTTTTGTTGTTATTACGGAAATCTCATGGGAATACATGTAATTACGTATTCGTTCTCTGATCTATTCTGTTAAAAAACGAATCAAATAAATTCAATTTACAAATATGATATTCTTTGTTTTGATACCTTTTTCCATGTAACTAGATTTCTTTGGATGTTGTTAATAATCACAATTAAGTAACAAGAGAGTAAAAATCACACACCACCTTATTGATTTTCATTTGTCCTATATAATCCTTTGTATGTACCGTCATACACGTCCCAGGGCCTGCTTAGATGCGAAGGCACTTTAGGGGACAACATGGGGTTGAGTTTGTCGACTTTTAACATGCGAAGGCATTTTAGTAGGTCATGTGGTCTCTTATATATACCTTACATGTATATATCTAGGCTTAATAAGATGCGAAGGCAACTTAGAGCGACAGAGATAGTGTTGTCATATATATTTTAATAAAGTTTACATTATATCTCTAGGCGTAAAAAGATGCAAAGGCACATTAGAGCTAATGGAGATTGTACCGATATACCTTACTCACACACAACGATGTCCTTTTAACAATTTGTATGGGTTTGAAATTCTATAACACTAGTAGGACGAACAGGTATGATTGTGGTTTTTTTTTGCACTGACATGGAAGTGAAAACACACGAGTGTATGAAAACTAAAAATAGGGTCAAGTGGTCGATTTTACATGAGAATTTCCATATAGTTTTCCTGTTTCGCTGAAAATTAACACAAATCAATGAAAAATGACCAACAATCAGAGAAAATTTGAGAAAAATCAGAGCAAAAATATCTAAAAATGATCAAAAATCAGTGAAACAGGAAAACTTCATGGAAATTCTCATGTAAAATCGAACACTTAACCCTATTTATTTTTCTGACAAGCAATGAAAAATGGTAAAAAAATTGATGAAAAATAGTTTTAAAAATTGAAAAGAAAATGACAAAATGTTAAAAATTTCACAAATATCAAAAATGTATTCACTGTTATAAAATAAAATATTTTTTCTTTGCTAGGCCACTGATTTATCACTGAGCACGGAAATTAAATTGTAGGGATGGGTTAACCGTTAGAATTAAATCATATCTAATATGTTTATATATCAAACAATAATGGTAGGAGAATCATCAACAACTAGACTGGCTCGCGAGCGATTAGAAGCAATAAAGATATTTATACCCGTAAGGGATTCTGTCAGACAAAAATTACAAGCACAACAACAATTTCAATCTACTTTGCAATAGGCGCTGAACAATTTTTCAAACCGGTAAATACAACCACCAAGGAGCTTATAAACGGAAAACAAGGAGAAGAAATAAGGAGAGGTGATTTTCCTGAACTCGAAAAAATAGCAAAACAAGAAGAAAAGATAGCAAAGGAAACTAAACAAACATCAGAACTGTTACAAAATCTTCCTCCTGCAATAACTCAACCGGTAAGACTTCAAACTGGCCAAGAAACACCGGTGAAGAAATAATCCAAGAATTACGTGATAGATTTACTGAGGAGGGTTTAACAGCTATCGATAAGGGTGATCCAAAAAAGTTCCTGCTATTGTTGTTATGACTTATTCAAATCGGGGGGCGGGGGGGGGGGAATGTTGAAACCAGGACATAAAACATATGTTACGTATATTTAATTTAAATAATTTATTTATTTTTGTCATATTCAAATTTGACATTTTTGGGTTTAAAATTCTTTAGTTAGGAGATGTTTTTTCTAGAAGGTGGGGTCATCTGTAAACACCAGGTGTTAACCTTGCTTCAAGGCAGATAAACATCAGATGTTGACCTCATTTCTGATCTGGTTTCAGAGTGATAAACAGGCTTTAAAATGATTGGTTGATTCCAAAGACATAGCTGGTTCTCGTGTGTTGAGTGCGTGACTTTGGGAGCGTGGGTTCTTTCTAAGAGTTTCTGGAAAATCACGTGACCCCCTTCTGTTTACGTAAAACAGGTATTTAAATTATTGTTTGAGAGACAAAAGTCATTAGTTAGTCTGGATTTGAGAATACAAATATGTGTGTTATTGTTTGAGTGTAAATTATTTCAATTCGTTTGGATCAAGAGGAATTTATAGTATTTTTTTTCTGGAAATTACTTGTGCTCATTTGAATTATCAGAAAGCAAAAACTGACTTCATCACGTGACATCGTCGTCCATCCTGGATTGCATCGTCAAGATTCGAACCGGGAACTATTAGGACATTTTATTATCAGGACTTTTGCAATTCCACTAGTGGATTATATTGTGAATTCTTTTTGGATTATTTTTTGGACCTAATTCTCTAAAACGGTAAGTTCATTTTTCTTTTATGAAAATATTTGTACTCAATAAATTGTTTGTTAAATTTTTACAAGCTTGTTATTCTCACTCTTTCTATGTTACTGTTTATTCCAGCCTAAGCACGTAACACATACATTAGAGATATAAAACAGTGGGCTGATGTATTATATAAAATTAAAACTAACACAAGTCGAATTGATACAAAAAATGAAAATGTATTATACATGGGATATCTCAATGCGGTGGGTAATGTGCGTGATCAATATGAAGAACTAAAACTAAAACAAATGCGAAATGATTGTAAAGAAAAAGACAACAATATTCAAAGAAAATGTCTTTCTCACCTCAACGACAACCACCACCTGAGCAACTCAAAGATGATGATGCACACTCATTGTATATACCATCTGATCGAGAAGAATCTGATGCACAATTGCAACTGGAAGTGGATTTTATCATGGTAGTGGTCTTGTTCGTTGTCCTAATAATGTTCTCGGAAACATAGCACGATTAGAAATCCTCATTGGGTCAAAACGAGCCGGAAATAACTCAACAGAAATAATTAATGAAGCCGCTGATATCTGCAGACGACTATTTGAAGGTGGTATCATGGATATTGGTGTGTATCGAGAATTTATTAATGAATTAGTTGATGATTACCACAGTGATTGATCATCACCGGTGACTAATTGTCATTGGTGACTTTTTCACTGATGACTTCGTCATTCAATCAGATAAATAGCATTTAAATAAACTGATCATACACTACAACCACTATAAGCCAACAATGACCTGCGTAGTAAATTCACGATTACTCGTTTATAATGGAGATGGTCTCGGTAATGTTATTCAAGGGTTATTTGCAAGGATGGCTAGAAAAATAGCACAAATCGCAAAACAGTTATCAATGAAAGCTATTGATGTTATTCGTGATAAGGGTATTAGCGCTGTAGGTGATGTTGCCGGAAAAGCATTTGCCTCGGCTAAAAAAAACTACTAACACTAATTCGACGACGAAAAAAAACACCAGTGAAACTACCATCTACTGAGATTATGCCTGCGAATATTAGCAAAACAATAAACAACGCAATGGATTAAAACATAGCATCGCGGATAAATGATGGATTTGATGCTCAAAGAAATATTACTGCAAATATGATAGCGGGAAGAGGACTGAGATCGCGATATAGATCAAGAAATATATAATAAAATGTTAAAATCGTCATCTGTGTAACAGAATTGTTACCGAGTGGTTGGTGGATTAAATGAACAACACAAAGACAATATGTGAAAGATGATGTAAATTTATGAAATAAATTATTAATGAAAAATAATGATGTATCAACACAATACCTCATGCGTTCAACCCACGATCACACTTCACAACCATTCACAATTCAAAAATAAATTAAATATTAATACAAAATAAACACAGATCCAAGGAACCTCCTGGACTAAACAAATGTTTCAAATAATATGGAACCTTAACAAAAGTTATGTTATCGCACGTATAAATTGCTATAACAAATACAAACATCAAACTATATTATCGCACGTATGGATTGCAACAACAAGTACAAACATCTACATGTATTTAATCAAGTTACTAACTGTTATTGAGATTCATGTAATCCCTTAAAATACTACTATGATTCGAAGTAACTACGTGTAAATATAACAATGTATTCAATTGTAACTACAACTGAAACACACATATGCGTCTCGACCCTGTACAACCGTACGATTCACCAACTGTTGAATCGCCGCCCAGCTTCTCCGAATACCTAGGGTTGGCCCAATACTTTTATCGGCCGCTTGCCCTTCACGGATCCACTACAGTTATACGTAGAGACAGCATACAGCACCTACTAGAACCACCGGTCCCAAACACTTAGATGCTACCCCGGACGTTTACACCTCTAGACAGCTCCGACACTCGGACATTTAGACTTCTAGATTTCCGGATATTTACACATCTCGACAGACGTAGACGGACAGACAATCCGACAGACAGACAGTCAGACACCTCAATTTGATCACACAATTAAACAGTATAATCACGGCACAATCAATCACATTCAGCTACAATTCAGAGACGTTCAGAGACGTTCAGAGACGTTCAGCCCTTTGGCTGGAGAAAAAATGAAGGGCTATCTCTCCTTTGAAAAGACACTTTTGACTCGTCATCCTTTTTAGAAATATTCTGCCTTATATGTCCCCAAATAGGTGAGCAGAATTCACGGCAAAATTCCCGTGCACCCCGTGATTATAATGTTCCTGACTTCAAGTGATTTGTAGTCAGGCACATGCAAATCGCTACACGTCGCTCACCTTGAAAAACACTTATTCACCCCAGGTAACGCATGTACGACGAAACAAAAAAAGTGGTGAGATTAGTTTGTATCCAAGAAACAAATTCAATTTTCGCTTAATTCTGTGACAACCTGATACGGCAGTTGACTTAGATGCATCAGTTCTCAAAGATGATTCTTTACTCGATTATCAATTTTATTCCTATAACGCAATACAACCAAATAATCGATCAAGAATCGAACATCAGGTTCAAGATACAAGCAAAAACTTTCTACCCGCCGATTCATTTATTGAAATAGAAGGCAAACTTGTAACAAATGTTCATGCTAATACGCCATATACAGATAACGCAAATCTCGGACCTGGATTTGTCAATCATGGTATCATGGCATTACTTAGTAGCGCTAGATATATGAATAGTGGGGTTAGCAAGCTATTCTGATGATTATACAAGATCAGGAGGTCTATGATGTTTTCTAAAGATATTACTGATCACGCTGAACACATTCAGTATTCTAGGGTAAAGGCAACACTAGATATCGCAGGTAATCCAGCAACAACCAAATATGTGAGACCAGCTGCCGCTTTTGATGTCATAGATACTAATCCTAATTACAACCTAGGGTTTGCAATGCCTCAAGGACAGCGTAGATTATTTTCATGCACGATTCTACTGCATCATATATTTGGATTTTGCATAAATGTTAGAAAAGTTATCTTTGGAGCGAAACATGCAGAAGTCCTCGTGCGAAAAGGTGATGATAATGATGCAATCAGGCGAGAAGCAGGCCCTGCTGCAGCTCCAGTCGCTGCTGATAAAGTAAATATAACAAAACTCTCAGTGTGGATGCCAGTAATTACTCCATCAATCACCGCAGAGGAAAAAATAATATCATTTATGAATACAGGTGGTAAATCATTGCTATCATGGCTAACAACAACAACGGATATTATGGAGTCTTCTGTTAATGGTATATTTACATTGCACATGGCATCAAAACAGGGAGTTTCAGCGCCGCGGAATATATTTGTTGCGTTACAGGATAAGATGCGATTAAATTCACAAACACGCAGCCATCTGAAAGTATCGTTCAGGATAAACGGCCACCAAGAACCATCCGAAGATATTTTACTTAATTACGTACAAAACCAAATAGCACGCGCGTATCATTGTTTGTTGACATTAATGTGACGTGATAATAATGTAGATACTGGTCTGCAAATATCACAATTAGATTTTAGAAAACTATATCCGATTTATTACTTTTCGTTGGAATTTCTTGATTTAACCAGTCAGTCCGTCGTTGACATACATTTCCGAGCTCGTGTAACTCTTCCAGTTGCTCCAGCTCCACTTATCCCTGCTTACAGAGCAATTACAGTCATTCTCAGTGACAAATCAATGCTATTCGAAGGTGTTGGTGGATGAATGAGGGTAGTTGATGCGCCAGTGGAAAATATGTAAACACGTAGACAATTAGATCAATCTCATATTAAATAAAATGATATATAGTCATATTAATGTTACTCTGACTCCTGGTCAAATTAAAACATTGCAGCCGGATTCAGCTAAAAAATGTGGAACTACGATATCGCTATTACACAATCAGATGTCTGGTGGTCAAAATAAACTGTCATTGACAGCTCGTCAAATTAAGCATTCCAATGATGCTGTCAAAGATTAAAAAAGGTATTCAGGTCACTCTCTCTGAGTCCGCGATAAAAGACATGATAAAATCAGGTGGTATATTTCCACTTCTCGCTGCGATTTCAGAGCTAATTGCAGCAGCCGCCCCCTCCGTTGCGAAGCTGCCGCCCTCGGAGCTGTTGGTACCGCGGCAGGGATGGCACTAAAAAAAGTGACTGGAGAGGGATATAAAAAAGGGACGATCCGTTCACGGACTGGGTCTAAAACTAGCAGGAACTCCGTATTCATGGTACAGCGAAAAAAAACTGAGACTACCAGGGATGGTTTACTAACTCCAATACCGAAGGTTCCAATGTCAAATTTTGATTTACTCGATGCTGCTAAAATTTAGCGATAAAAAAACCTTAGAGGTGTTTTTATGCGAGATCAGTTACCACAACAGCCATACAGCGGTGAAACTTGTATCATTAATCTCGATAACAGCACCGGACCTGGAACTCGCTGGGTTGTATATGCGATTGATCCGCGTGTAATTGTTTATTTTGATTCATATGGGTTAGCGCCACCTAAAGATTTTATGCGTTATATACATCAATTAAAAATTCGTCGCTAGTACTCCACGCTACCAACACAGAAAATGACCGACCCACGAATATTCGGCCTAGTATTAAATGTACTATATCATCATCAACTAAACCACCCCGTATAAGAGTAATCGCTTTTTAGAGAGACCTTAAAATATAATGGCTGATATCTGGGGAAGATCTCTCTCAAGCCTGAAAAAACCACCACGGAAATATCTGCAAACAAAGATGTAAAAAAAATAATCGAAGATGAAATATCGGAAATATTAAACCTCGCAAGTGTAGATCCAAAGACCGACAATGGAACTGAAAACAAGTGATGTTTCCCTGAATGATATTCTTGTTAAAATAAATGGAGTAACCGAAAATTCCCTAGCAGTGTTTAATTCCGCTGGTAAAATACGACCAGGAGATCTTTTACCAACTGTGATAGATAGTATTAACAATCGAGTAAAAACATCCGGTGACTCAATGACAGGTCCCCTCGACATGAACTCGAATAAAATAACCACACTTGGCGATCCAACACTGGTTACTGATAAAAAAATATATAGACGGTAAACTACCAACGATGCACGACGAGTATTAAACCACAGATGGTAAACTAACAAAGCTGCACGACGAGTATAAAACTACAGATGATAAACTAACAACGCTGCAAGCCGAGTATGATGTTCATGTAGGCATGTTTGGAAATCTTCGTAAGAATTTTAGGAAAAAATGATGAAACCGCAGATAATTTCTTTGGTACTCCGATGACAGTCCCCATGAAACTATCTGATATTAAAACAACTATTGATACGATTAAACAAAACAAGACGATATCATAGTTGATTTTCCTGCTATCGCGACACGGCTTGATAAAATAAAGATACCGCATAAGCAAAATATCAATACAGTATATTCGATACATCAAGGATCTTTTGACTGGACACTTCAATAAAATATTATTAATATTACCGCTAAAGTCAGAGGTATCTATAGATTGGCCCTTTTTTCAGGAGTACAGTTTAATGTGTCATCGGATACATCTACGGGAATTAATACTGTGAGTGCAATAATAGATAAGGGTGTCATGGGAGCATTTACAATAACCTCAGTCAGTGTTAATTTAGCTCGGGCATCAATGCCATACTACGTAGAATTTGTAATTGATTTAAGTAAATAGTATAATGAATGTCCAACAGTATCGATATGAGTTTCAAACTAAACTAAAAACTCTTATTGACGAGTATACAGTAAAAGTAAAATAAAATATCGCAGGTGAATTACCAGATGTATTCAGTTTCAAGTGTAATTGCTGGAACTGATATATTGTTATCAGCGATAACAGCACCGGAACCTGTAGTTGTCACAATTTGTGTGTCATCGGTGACAACAATTACAGGACTTCTTAGCATAATCACAACAAAATATCCACATGCTGTCAGAATAAACTACACGAGTATATAATTAAGTTTCATATTGCATCAACCGCGTATTCCCAATTATCGTCGCTGACACCATCCAGTCTCGATGACACAACAATATCTGATAACGAATTTTCCGCGATGATTAACATCTATCACACAGCAACATCAAATTAGAGAAAAAAAGCACAAAAATAACAATGGCGATGACATCAACAACGGAATTTTTTCAGCAGATAGCGACAAACACAGCGCCGAAAAAGACATCTCAATAACCTCAACTAACCCTGAATTTAGTGGGAATTTCCCCACTGCGATTCCGGTTAAGGAGATAGCGCTGGCAAAATTACGAGTATACCACAGTTGGCCAAATATTAGATCAAAACCATTTGGTGGTCAGCAACCGAATAATTCCTTGGTGTTTGCGAGTAAAAATAAACAAAAAATAAACAAAACGGAACTCCAGACTGGAATATAGTTTCCTTACCATCTGGGTCTTACCAAATCGAACAGATCAATAATGAATTACAGCGTAGGATAAAATCCATTACGGGAAGAGAATCAATAATTGCTATAACAGTACATCAACCAACACTATCATCCGCGATTGAGATAAACTCACCTGGATATGCTGTAGATATCTATCAGAGTTCAGAACCGTGCTAGGATGGCCTGAAATTCCCCTCAGGCACCATCTTATCAAATACCAGAACCATCGAAGTCTGATTATATCATGGACGAAGAATCAGATCATGATGTCTCAGTTGCAAGCATCCATCCTTATTATATGAAATATTTAACAAATCCTGTTAGTTACGATATTGGGAGTTGTTTTTTTTAGGGGGGGGGGCAGAAAACGGTTGGCTCGCAATGGATCTAGCTGGTGTCATGGAATATTTCAATTCCGTAAATAATAGATATAAAGAATATCTAAATAAATTACGGCAGAGCTTTCAAGAACATATCATCAATTTATCGTTTAAAACCTCAATTATCAAAAACATGGAAATACTAAATCAAATTGCATAAGATATCGAACTATTTAACACACAGCTTATTCAAGTTATATTAAATGCCAAAGATGGTTCCAAGAGAGAATTTGCAAAACGACAATTAGTGACAAATGACTATCACTTCACACATTACCCGATGACCAGCCCATGTTCACAGAGACCGGTGACCTTTAAACAAAGCAATGATGGAGGATGTATACCTTTTGGAGGAGTCTACGTTTGGAAAACTCAAATAAAACTATGAAAGAAAATTCAAATAATAACATATAAAAAAGTAAAAACATTGGATAGGAAATACTTATCCTAACAGAGGTACTACTAGATGGGTGAAACAGAATAAGCACCGCTTTGCCAGCGAGGTACTCAGAATCAATGAAATTGCAAAAGGATGCATAACAATTAGTCAATAAGAATGGAGATGAAAAACAAATAAAACACGACAGAACTCAAACAACGATATGATTGACTGTAGAAATAACAAAAGATTACCTAAATGATGAACCACTGAGTGACCATGAGCCGCGTGTACAAGTGTACAAAGTCAAAGAAAATAAGGATAGTATTCTGATTTTTGGAAGTCGACTAAAGTCCCAGACTGGGATCATAATGTTCTTTATTTTAAACTTCCAGTTACTAATTGGATATAAGGATACATCTCCAGAGACTGGAGTCCTATTGTTCTTTATTTTAGACTTTCAGTTACTAATTGGATAGAAGGATATATCTCCAGAGACTGAGATGTAGCACCACGAAGAGAACTATCGAAAAATATGAACGAGTGCATTAATTAACTCATTCAGCTATCTCAATCACACGCACACACGCAGGCACACACACTCACACAGAAAATGAATACCACCTCAGTCAATTTGTAATCTGGACCGATCACTGGTTGTCATGTAACTGCCCTCATTTTGAACCAGATGCGTTTTAATGGGGGAGGGTGTCTAACGGGGTGGTTGCAAAGGGCGCCAGAGGTCTTTGGCCATTATCGTCGACCCGGGGGCTATCTGCTCTTAGTACGCCAATGTTTTCAACCCAGATTTATCACTAACTTTATTTCCTAAGCATGGACCATTGATGTATTGTAGAACGTTAATCACACACATGGCTGTATGTATGTATGTATGTATGTATGTATGTATGTATGTATGTATGTATGTATGTATGTATGTATATGTTTGTGTGTGCGTGCGTGCGTGAATGTATGTTCTTTTTAGGTAGAATTGCACTAAATAGGCCAAACATACACTTTCATAAGGGAGACGACTCGCCTGGCTTATGCCATAGTGCTTTCAAACTATGTTCAGTAGTCTACTTTCAGTTGGTACACTAAACGTCAACCGAAGTGATAGGATAATGAAGCCTTAAATCAATGACCTTGACTCTAATCTTATGGGAGTCATTTGGTTGATCTTTAATGAAATAATGGGATGTTCCCAAAGGATAATTAGAATGATAGGTACTCGCACTAATGAGTCGGGAAAAACACGTGCATGCCTGATGGAGTTAAAAGGCATAGATGCTCCGATAACACTTCTCGCCCATAACATCAGTCGCTATGTTGGCGCAGAATCCTTTACTGGCGTGACACGCTTAAAGGATATCTGAATTCGGAAAGAAGCAATAGAAGGCAGACACAAGCTATCGTCTTTGAACCTATAAACTAAACTCCGATGACCTTGAACAATTTCAAAATCACAAAATGTATTAAAATATCACACGTTATATGACTCTGATGGTATGATTGCAAAAAATATGACAGTATGGGTGATAAAATATCACCGTATTATATGACATTGACCTTGAAAGTTATGTGTGAAACAATATCTCCAAGAATTTCTATATTCCACGACAAGATGTTGAAACACGCTTTTCATTTATTCCAAGCGACGATCAACATTACAATGGTAACAAATTCTAGCTTTTTTTTAAATTTTATTTTATTTATTTGTGCGGTTTTTTTTTTTAATGGTACAGCAACACTAGTAAGTTATTTAATGCTCAGTCAATTGGAGAAGTGTGCTTTGCCCAAGGACAACCAATGGTAGAAGACCTGGGATTAGCAAATGGTATGATCAAGAACTGCCTGCACCCTTGACACCGCTAGTTTTGCATGATAATTAAATGAATCACCACAGCAATTGTTGCCATTAGTCACCTCTTGTAAGAAGCGAAGTGGGTGGGTCAGTCCTACTGTACATCTTCAAGTCCTCAAGTAGGGGATACAAAAGGAATGGTCTGGCATACATTGAATTATTACCCTCTAAATAACACATGTGGATTGTGGAATGTAGAATATTCGGCTCTTGTGTGACCTAGCTAAGTCTACATTTTCCTTTCAACTTTAATTCCAAATGAACGCCAAATATCTTTATTGTTTGTTGCAGAATTTTCACGAATTTGTAAAGATTTATTAATACACCTGAATCATTCGCATGTACTGAAACAAATCATGATATCTCAAAACATCATGGATGACGATACACATGTATAAAACAAATTTCCGAAGTCACAGATGAAAATAAAATTGTACCAGTCTATATTGTTCAGTGCGCGTGTTTTGCGCACATACCAAAATAATGTTTCTTGATCTACAGGTAAACCTATGATGTGTATGCTACTACTACTACTACTACTACTACTACTACTAAAAAGAATAATAATAATAATAATAATAATAATAATAATAATAATAATAATAATAATAACATATGTGTAGTGATTGTGATTGTTATGATAACAACGATCATGAGGATTTTGACGAGGCACGGACGATGATGATGATGGCATAGCTATGAAAATAATTAAAAGTGAGGATAATTGTAGCTGTAACAATGATGATGATGATGATGATGATCATGATGATGATGACGACGACGATGATGATGATGATGATGATGATGATATATAATGATAATTATGATCATGATGACGATGAAGATATTTATGAAAGTGATTTTAGTGGTGGGGATAATCTGTAAAGTGCAATAGTTTCATTCTTCTAATCAAATATTTGTGTCTACTACTGTCCATGACAGGGAATTCTTTCCTACTGACCAAAATGTCTTTCAGTTTGAATTTTTTTATTTAACACATTAACCCCAAGCGACGACTTTACAGGGCATTGGGTAATAGCCTACTTCCAAGGTATGTAGCGTCAAGGTCATAAATGATACACTAACGTCGGTGGTATCATAGACCGGTAAACAAATGTAGCTCTACAATGATACCAAATAATCTGGACATTTTAGTTGCACTACAAAACACAGAGGGAAAAACCGAAGGTTTTGGACCCTGTTTCTTACCCAAAACTCGCCCATGGTCAGATTCCGAATTTGTGTCCAGATTTTAGACTTTATGGCCTAAGATCTACGGCAGACCGGTCTGAAGTGCACACAGACAGGTGAACCTGTGCAAAAAGTAGGATAAGGTGGACATTTTGAATAGAGTCTTCTCCATACGAAAATTATGGTTCCGTTAAGCACAACAACAAAGAAATCCCATTTTTGATCTTTTGCACATGCGCCAGCAAACTAACTAATGAAAAACAGTTTCTTAAGAACGATTAGCCATTTGTCTAACGGAATATTGCTTGGAAATCGATGTATTACGATGTATTCAGAAATAGTCCCCAAATGTGTTTCCTACTCGCATTTCATGCTATAACAGCAAAAACTTCCAGGGGTTAATGTGTTAGAAAAATAAAGGCAGTATCTAAAGACACATAAAGTATCACATGACTGAGGAACAAACTAAAACAAAAAAAATATCTGCCCAACTATCCCTCACAAAGAAACATAAAATAAATGCTGACATTCAACTCCATCTCTGTTGTATATCTATATTTGTTGTAACTCCGTGTACATGATTTCATCTAATTTGTATCATTTTTATTCATGTCTGTAAATTGTACAGAACATCTTTAATTACGTTTTGCCTTACGTGATCTCTTCTGTTAAGAGTACAATATTGTATTGGATCTTTAAACAGATGTTAATGTATATATAAACTAAATGGCTCGTTTGGATTAATTTCTCGTTAGCTGATGGGGTTTCGACGTTCTAAAAGAATTCAATAAATATTAGTTGGGCTAGGTCACATGACAAGGTAAGGTCGACGCAAAATGAGTAGTGTGATCAGTCACTTATAGTGTATTTTGAAATAAGAGTCGTTATATTAGGTGCATATTAGCAGAGAACTGAGCAGCCAGATTAATTTTGGAGGCATTCTTATTTCTTGTGTTCCTCTTGTAAATCTGCAGACATCTTTTATGTTGTACTTAGATATTATTCGAGATGAATACGAACTGTTCAGTGGAAATAGAAAGTGCTCATTATTCGGAACTGTTTTTAATTACTCGATGGAGTTTTCGGACCACGCCAGCTTTACAACGTCATGATTCTTGGCTGACCGGTACACCTAAAGTTTTAAAAATTATACAGAACATTTGTTTAACATTAGGACTTTCATAAAATTTCATCAGTATTAATCTGAATTCACATTATAAAAATGTTCGTTCCTCTCACATTTTCATTTATGAGTTAAATAATGAAATATTCTTTGATCAGTTTTACAAAACTTATTGGTTTTACTTTTTTCTGTTACTTGGTGTGTGACCATAGAGTCGTAACACCATCGACATTAAGCATATCACCGTCAACGTAAAGCATATTACCGTCAACGTTAAGCATATCACCGTCAACGTTAAGCATATCTCCGTACCTTTCGCACCTTGCCGACACTAAAGTCCATTGGACAGGGTAAGTAAGAAATCCAGACACTACAATCTAATCCTCCTCAAGCCCATTTCAGTAACCTTCGAGCAAAAGAATTCAAAATCCAGGACAATAGTCCCAGCTAAAGACAATAACAGAAGCTGTTTGTCACAAATCAAACACAAAAAAAGACAGTCACACAAGAAACCGACACTGAATTCTCTATCTAAACAAACAACACTAAAAAACAACCAAATTAGTACCGAAAATAGTCGGCGGTGACATGGAGAGACTAAAATGCATACCACCTCAAGCTGATAGTGGCCTTTGCACGAGAAAAGCTACACATAAACTACCTCTCATCTTATCCCCAGAATAGCTACCGTCGCAAAGGATAAATAACAAGTTTAAAACCAGTCCAACCTCCCACCAAGAACAGGGTCCATTGCTCAAAGTACAAGATTGCATGAGCTTCCGGTGTCTTCGCCACACCTCGACTTGGGTTTCTGTCCACAACTTCTCACATGCGCGATATATCTTGCTTGCCACTGCGATGAAACTGGCGAAATCGAGGAGAGAATTGCCATTTGACAAAATTTAAATGGAGAGCAGTCACACTAGGAAAAGATTAAGACATTTATGAAAGTAACTATTTAATCTCACCCGATGATTTGTTTTTATTGTAGAAGTACATGAAATACGTGCATATTAAATTGAAAACTGGGTACTAAATGAATAGCGTATTACCTTTACATCTTAACACCAAATTCCTGCTGATAGTGTTATTTAAATGTGGAAAAAGGGGAAGATTTATTACAGTTTTGCTTCATTTAGTTTCAATTTGAAGAGTTAAAAACACCAAATCTCCACAAATGTTAGCATTACAACAATAAGCATCATGTCAGCCTATAAACATACTAGGACACAACACAAATGTTATAGCTTGAAAACAAAAGCATCCGTTACACTTTCCTTATCAAATAAGTTCACACTGTAAACAAACATGCAATAATTACACTTCATCTAACCAATCAGATGATGTGGGCTTGTAAACAGTTAGCTGTATTTAAATGTAATTCATGAGATTTTAAGACTGGGATAGTTCACATTTGATCACTGTATTAATGTGTAAGCAAAACATCATGACCTGGCGCAAGTGTGCTTCTCTTCAGACCGATCCTAACGAGTTCCTCCAGTTTACGCCATCTCAAAGAGAAATTCTATATGTACGTAAAGTGTTCCACCGAATAACATCCATCTCAGAGAGGAGAATCACTATATGAACCTAAAACGTTCCTATAGCTGACAGTCATATATGAGAGGAGAAATAGTGTGTTTAACGAGTTCCTCCAACTGATATATATCTCTAAGAGGAGAAATAATATATGTACATAAGGAGTTCCTCCAGTTCATATTGCCTCAGAGAGGAGAAATACTACATGTACTTCACGAGCTCTTTCGCTTGACAGTAATTTCAGAGAGGAAAAATACTATATGCATCTTCTTTATACTTTTATCAAATTGCAATTTATTGGTACACATGTGGGCATATATTTAATGGCGTCTATCAAATACAAGAGTTTGCACCCCTTCTGCCGGTCAGCCACCAAAATACAACAGAACAGTGAATGCAAGTGCAATCTGAGTCAAGAACATGTCCAAGTAGATGCATAATCAACAATTCTTGTCGCCTTCTGATATTCTCAAGGCATCGTACTATTCTTGTCGCCTTTCTTATGTTCTCAAGGCATCGTACAATTTTCTCAAGGCATCCTGCAATTCTTGTCGCCTTTCTGATCTTCTCAAAGCATCATACAGTTATTACTCATTGTATTAAATATTTAATATAATCACTTGTAAGAAAATCATGTCAATGCCGGAAGCATGTCGGCGTACGAAGATCCGCCTTCCAACACGAGAACAGTTGATTTTAGAAGGGGAACTGTTTTCATCACACAACTAAGGAAGCTTTGCGCAATAGCAAAACGGTAAATTTATTACCTACTGTTAAATATGATGTAACGAAATAAACTGATTGTTAAAAAATAGAAACAAAATTGATGAGGATAGAGAGTTTAACATTTACGATCAATGGATATTGATCAGCTAAGGAAAACAAATAAAGAAATAAAAGCTTATAACCCTATCTGCGATATGAATAATTATGAATTTATTTAAGTCCTTAATGACATCTTTATTTTCCGAAAGCAGACCTTGATTTATCCTAGCATAAATGGTATATTCTCCTTTCAGCTGTTGTGTGTTATAAATACTGTTTTTATTG
Source organism: Unio pictorum (assembly GCA_030141615.1). Lineage (NCBI taxonomy): Eukaryota > Metazoa > Mollusca > Bivalvia > Unionida > Unionidae > Unio > Unio pictorum. The sequence goes on along the minus strand of JARLTB010000166.1, from coordinate 11,569,260 downwards.
ACCAATTAAATCGCTGTCCTGGATTTTGTGACCTTTAGATTCTTTATTTTGACCTATCATGGAATAGATGCTTCTGATTTGCTTGAACCATGTAGTCCTACAGTGCATTAGGAATGGTGAAAGAAAAGCTCTACAATTCAACTCAAATAATTTGACTATCCCGTACTTACGTGCGTGTACTTTAGCATTGCAGAACAAGCTAACGTTAAATTTAACACTGCATAATGTACGCCTACTCAAAATACTTTAAAAAGAAACAACTTTACAATATAAGAATCTTCACAAAGGAACATAACGCCAAATTTTTCATCACTTGTTTGTTTTGACAGAATAACTTTTAAGGACCTGTGTTTAGCACAATTAATGACTGTAAAGACATGCCTAAATGCATATAAAACAAAACTACTAATAAATTCTCGCTTACACAGATGTGCGAACATTAAAGATTTCAATTCTTCATTCACTTCATTAGCATTTTAGTTATCTTAATATACAGAGGAGTTAATAGAAAAGGGGGTTCTGGCTGACCGTTTTGCTCGTATCAAAGAGTGGTTTTTGACAATTGTTTAAACGATGACCGTGATTTGGCACCGTTTTCTTTGGGTATCAACGCAATGAAAAGGGGGTTGTAGCTCTTTGTAGATTGTATCAAATGGGATAAAGGCTCACATTTTTTAGTCGTTTTGTTTAGGAGGGGTATCAAAGAAGACAAAGGGGCTTCTGTCTCACGTTTTGACTATTTTATTTAGATATCAAAGCAGACCAAAGGGCGGTCATGTTCACTTTTGTTCGTGGAATAAAAGAAGTTCAAAGGGGGGATTGGCTCAGTGTTGATGGTATCAAAGTTATAATGGGGGTTCTGGCTTAGTATGATCTGTGCAGCGAGAGGTGAAAAGGGGTTTTGGCTCTGTGTGATATATATGCAGAGGGTTTTCGCACGAAGGTGGATAGATGCGAAGATGTGTATGCCATCGTTCGAGTCTCGTTTGAAGCCTCCATGGATTCACTAGTTATCCATCTGTACTGTACCTGATGCCGACTCCAACCTCTCCGTCCCTGAAAGCATTAGCCAGCATGGCAGAGAAAAATAGACTGAACAATGTCGGTGCCAGAACACAACCCTGCTGACGCCACTGGTTATTGGGAATCACTCAGATGTCTATCCATTGTCCTGCAATTATAATATTATTACGAGATCTTTTGTAATAGAGTAAAGATTATAAGTTGATTTGAGTGATATTGGCCTTTGCTTGAAGTAATTCAGTTTATTTTACGTAGGCTCTAATTCGCGTCGCAATTTATTGTTGCTGTTGCCTTCTTACTTTCGTTTCTGTTAATATTGCTGTTTCTGTTTTCGAGACAGTTTATTATTTTCCGAACCTAGCAAATTCGAGTATACATATTAGTCCTTTACCGATTCGGATACCTTTGGGCTTCTTTTAATTAGTATTCCTTCCATTATTGAAACAAGAAAATGGCAACTAAAAGCGGCAAACAATTTGACCAAGAATGAAGAGCTTATCCTTCAAGATTTCATTCGAAACGTCTCCACAAAATCATCAGCATTGTTTTATGGAAATGCCTTAATTGTTTCTGCAATTCCAATTTGTAAGTTGCGAATTTAAAGGCGGTGTTTTAGGTTGATGCATGGTGCTGCGTATGCAGACCGGCAAAGTTACTCATATTAGGAAAAATGAAGAATTGGTCCAATCAATTGTGAACAACATATAATTTCAAAAGCGCCATGCGGCAAATTCAGACCAAGGTCTAGGTGCAAATACCCGTCATGTTTATCTATCCTGAGATTTTTTTTGGTTGTCTCCTGCTCCTCGCATTTTTTTGTTTTCATACATTTTTTAAAGACAATTTTCGCAATTTTAATTCATGATATCCTGCTAGGCTAATTATCATTCGAACCATTGTGCATGCATTTTTCTTTACAGAATTTTCGTATGCTAATTAACGTTTTATACGTACATATTCTGCGAATTATTTTGGACATAAAATGTTAATATTGTTTAAATATTTATGATGAATATATACTTTCGTTGTTGCTTTTAGTTTAAAGCCATTTCCCTGTGCATGATTGGCTATACATGGAAGCCAGTTTAACTTGTGGATGAAAAACCCAGTATGAAGCAATGACCCATAGGAAGCTAATGACAACGTTCTCATATATCCACATTGGCCAATCCTGAGACTCTAACCCATGTGGACAGATTATGGTAGTATTCAGTAAAAACAGTTGTTTAGACTGCAAAGAGCACTTAGGGCCACCCTCTCTTATCATGGATACCTCACAAAACCATGCATCTGGAATCCCTGGGTTTCTTTTGTTGCATATATACCAATGTTGGTATTTCATTGTATCTGATATAAATACAAGCTATCAATGTGCTTGTCCATTTAAAAGTTTTAATTGTTCTATATTGTGTCAGGTGGATTATTGTACACAGGGATAGAACATTTCATCTCTTCAACTGAATATCAAATATAATGTTTCCTTCTAATATGCAGATGTAGATACTTAATACCTAAAGAAAAAGAAAGGATTTGCTAGGCATTTATGTGCAAAAAAGGCATGTTTATTTCGTAAACCACGATGATTTACCTGAGAATATGAAAGCAGCATATTGTTTGCAAATGGTGTCAGAAAACATTACTGGAATGTATTTTAATATCCAGAAAGACCCAGTGATATACTTTAGTATTAGCACGCATCAAACTAAAAACTTTACTTTTCAATATTGTGTTTATTTCCATGTGTAGCCAATTAAGTAGTACATGTGACTTTCAAATCATGACATGTGGAGAGACAAAATGCTGTTTGTGATTTTCGATAAGTATTTGGGGGTTAGATGGCAGCGGAGTGCTTGAAGTTGCCATAACTGATATTTCACATGGCACACTATGTGATGCCTTGCTTAGTGCTTGGAACAAGACCTTTCCTTGGCATCACATATTTCACTCTCATTCTAATGGACAAACACAAGCTATATGTTGCGAGCTCCAAGTGGCAGAGTATTCTAAAGCTTTCTACATTACGTATCACTGCCATCTCAACTCTGCGTGGGTTTAAGTCTCGGATTAGGCCCATGTGGTTATGTGAGAAAGCTTGCCAATAGCTTCTCGTGTGTCTGTGGTTCTTTCTGGGGGTTTTCCCAGGTTCTTACTCTACCATTAATACTGATTACCATGTATATAATGTGCCGAAAAATGGCGTTAAACCCTACAACAACAATAAATTATATGTCCGTGGTGTAAAGAAGTTAGAAAATTAAGCTCAATGGCAACCACTGGTTCTACTCATCTCGAAATTTAGCCACTTAAGGTATGTCCGACTTGCTTCTGGTAGGGGACTGCAACTTTCACTGGTGGGACTTCTATTTTTCCCAAAGTAAGCGTCCTGAACTCCTAGTTTTAAAATCCTACCGAGACCTCTGTGAGATATTACAAAAGTTCTTTTAAGCATGAGATATGATGAGAGATTATACAATGTATAATCTGAGGTTTTTATGTTTTTGGTCCCAACTTGGCCAAACCATTACCACACAAAATATTTCAGTTTGTCAAGCTCGCAGACATTGTTGGTTGGACATTTGTTTGCATCGCTGTTATTTTCAAAATCATTCTTGTAGAATTCCATTTTCTTTAGAATATCTGAAGCAAGCATTGTTCCTGTGCCATCCCCCCTCCCCATTTTTTTCTTCAGTGTTCATTTTGGTGCAGATTTACTCATTGATCAGACTATCTTGTAAGGATAGTTAAACACTACAATGCTTAGCTGGTTATCTTGACATGCGAGAGAAGACAAATGACTTTCATAGCTACTGAAATGTATGTATGCAATATTTTTTTGCAAATTAAAACCAGGCTTTCAGAATACTAATTTGTTGGTCTCTGTTGGCAAGGTACCAAAAGCAACACCACATATGTCTAGTTAAAAATGCAACTTACAGAATACATTTTTCATTTTGCTAAACCTATTCGTTTTGTTTTTCGTTAGCTTCATTCTCTAATATAGTTTAAGGACTAGATCCTGATTAAACTATTAAGCCCTTTTGCTACCTTTTGGACCTTTCCATTCGTCCTCACATCTACCCCATGACCTATTTAGCTAATAAGTGATAGGTACACTTTAATGTTTCCACGAGAGTACAAGCACGCCACCCACGTGACGTGAGTAAGATGGTCATGGGGGTAGTGTCTTGTGATTGTGATTGTAGAAATGAAAATCCCGCTGAGTGATGTACTTAAAAGTAAGTGTTTCTAATCGCAATGGCCCGCACAAACCAGATGTGAAAATGACTTTCAGTTTGCCAAAACTTATGTATACAACAAATACGGAATCATGGAAACGAAATGGAAAGGAAACGGAAACGATTCATCTAAACGGAATACAATTAAATAATGCTGGAAACTCAGATAATGAATGAATTGGAAACGAAACTACACTGAGCTCTCTAAATGGATTCACAACATGCTAGAGAAATATTACTATATTCATCTCTATAATAATACAACGCAACAGACATGGAACGGTAATGAACTTTCGACCAATAACTTATTAGAAATGTTATATCGAACTCTACAAAAAACGAAACTAAGAAAGTATAGATCTTGGAATGGGTAGACTGAGAATTCGTGATTATATTCAATTGAAAATAAACTACTCGGAAATTTGAGTACTGAGAAATAGCGATGGATATGCTGCGACTGAAGTGTCTATGATCGTGGAAGGTCTTTCCTGTGGAAAAGATGGATATGTGGTGTACTCTGGAAATTCTGTAAGTGTATCCTCTATAAGTCCGTATTATTCGCTTAGAATTAAATGAAATTGGAAAGTATGGACGCTTTGAACGAACAGATGGAAATTTATTGATTATTATCGCCTGAAATCTGGAGTGCTATGAACTTTGAGCGCTGGGAAATAGAGATGGATACGCTACGACTGAAGTCTTTCGGATCGTGGAAAGTCCTTCCTGTGAAAAAAGATGGAATATGACTATTCTAGATCATTGAACGTATCCTCGTTGAAAGTCCATATGGATGGATGGAATTATAAATAACTAAAAAGGTATTTACCTAAAATTACATGATATTTAGAAAATGGAAGTTTGAACGAGCAATTGGGAATTTCTTGAATACCTTCGACTGAAATCCAAAGTACTGGGAATTTTGAGTACTGAGAAATGGAGATGGGTATGCTGCGACTGAAGTCTCTATGATCGTGGAAAGTCTCTTCTGTACAAAGAATGGAATGCGACTATTGTAGAAGTGTGAACGTATTCTAGTCGAAAGTCCGTATGGATGGATTTAAAAGACAATGAACTACTAGAAAATAATGCTACCCACCTAAAATAAAATGAAATTTAAAATATGGACGATTGAACCAAAAATTGGAAATTTCTGGAAAATCCACGACTGAAATCGAAGTACCAGGAAATTTGAGTACAGAGAAATAGAGATGGATGTGCTGCCCCCTGACTGAAGTCTCTACGATCGTGGAAAGTCTTTACTGGTAAAATAAATGGAAATTGACTAATCTAGAACTTTCCACGTATTCTCGTTGGAAGTCCGTATGGATGGGAAGTAGAAAACAACTATTACAAATTTCCTAAAAACAGAATATTGTATATTTAATTTGATCTGATATGAATTTTACAAAATTTTATACAGAAACCAATATGGCGCTGAGCTTTAATTTGACAAAAAGCGTGCAGCAGAGGGCACCACAAGCACAGCCTACTGCAGTGAGCTGGGTGCAAATGCTGCACGTGAGAGAAACCTTTCATGATGGGAACGCTGTGTTAAGTAAACTATATACAAACGAACTCAATTGCTGAATTGAAAGATAGAAAACATTGCATTTTTTTAATATGGAATAGAGAACCCACAACGATACAATAAACTGGAACTTGATAATACAACGGAAAAAACTATGTACATTTAATCGCAAAACATTTACACAAAAGCTAACTTATACCCAATTCGCTAAAATACTTAATTAAGATATAATCGAAGGAAATAGAGAAATCTTGATTCTTGTAATAAATCATACAACTATATAACCTGACAGACATTAAAATGCTTCCTTAAATAAATTTTAAAAAAATAAATAAAAACTGAACTATGCTTGACCAAAGAGCCAGTCCAACATAAATACAAAGGTAACATACAATACAAATAGCAAATACATCATGGCACTCACTGGACAACATTGATCCACTGGCCTGGATCACTAAATTAAATAACTCCGAAACCAGTCTGGGCTGAGGAGAATCGAAACAGTTAGGGAGGTGTATGTACCCCACATCAAAACTATTAAAATGAAAATTAATAAAAAAGACATAGACGCATAATATGGGTGGATAAACAGAGAAACATAAAAATGATTCACTTTAGACAGTAGGGTGAGGGGCGGTCCGTCAAATAATGTAAATCTGATACGGATCACACCAAAAATAAGTACTTATTCAGGGAAGCGTATCGGAGCGATCAAAACACACGCTGAAACCAGACCAAGGCAAATTAATTAATGTACTGGTAGCAGCTAATATGTTTTCGATCAATATTTGGGCTTTTAATTTGAATTTCTCTGAATGTGTGATTTTCCATTTCCTTTTGTAATTTCATTTCGCATCTGATGTTCCACTTCAATTAATTTTTTCATGACCGTAAGTATGAGGGCCCGTCATAGTTCTTCCATTAATAATTCAATCGCATATTTTAACTTCACGACAGGTAGACTTAGTCTTCTGTCATTAACACACGCACGTTCAATGCGCACGCGCACTTAAAACCAATTATTCTTTCTGATGGCACAATTGTCATGCAGTTATTAAGAAAAGTCTGATTTGGGAGTACATAAATCTCTGGCGATTGTACTTTCTGTTTTTTCCCCGAGTGTCCGAGTGGTCTAAAGCGCTTTCCGTTACGGATCACTGCCGTCTCACCTCTGTCTGCGTGTGTTCGAGTCTAAGATTCGGCTAATGTAGTTATGTGAGAAAGCTTGCCAGTAGCTTCTCGTGGGTTGGTGGTTCTTTCCAGGTTTCTTCCCGGGTTCTTCCTCCACCAATAATACTGGCCGCCATGTATAGCCTATCGTGTGATGAACATTGCCGTTTAGCCCTGAAACAATAACAACAACTTTTTTTTGTGGTGTGGCACACTCTGATTCAAAAGCACCCCAACTATGCCAGCTATTGTTACATCTGACGATTGTCTTCAGCTAATAATTCTTACCCGGACAAGTGCATCTTGCTTAAATAACAGCCGAGACCTTTCTTTCTCTGCTGAATAATCGCTGTTTAAAAATATTCTGTGGTGAACGTAATTGGGGTGGATGCATTGCCCAATGTCATGTCCCGACTGTTGAAACAATTGTGGAGTGCTTTTGCATCTTTTGTTGCAGTTAACGCTTCAGCGTTTTCACGTGCACTTGAGATGATTCTAATATGGCCCTTAATTGGTCGTGATATATCAGGGTGATTCTAAAGGTTGATTTCTATTCGGCATTTACGTACATTGTACTGAGCGCCCATGATGTTCTATTAACATCGTTTTGAAGCAGATATTGGTTGACAAGTGGGACAAAATTACTATCGACATTAACATGCGCTGACAATTGGTCTAAATTCAGCAAATTCATTGCCGCGGTCAGAATCCATCATTTATAATGATAAAACTAATCTTAAATACAAAAGCCAAAAACGTGTAAGTTTCCGACCGGACTGATGTTTGGTCCTTCTAGATGTATTTAACCTCCGACAACCAATGATCCTGACACGGCATGGGATATTATTTGCTATTGAACCCACTCACAAGAAAAACCGGATGCAATAATAAATAGATATGATCCAGCCTCGATGTCGCTTCACTAATTATTTCAGATGCGTTGTTACCCGCAATAATTATTGCCAACCAACAGTATTTCCAGTGGATCAACAAGGTCGTTATGGTCACATTATCCATCCAGTCCCTCTCCTTTCCTTGTGGGTACAAGTCTTGGTATCGGTTGCTGTGCCACCCTTGGTGCCTGCTTGTTTATCCATCAGAGATCACTGGAACTTGTATGTGGGGCAAAGACGTTCATGTTTATAAAATATTACCAGAAACACCATGGTATAAATATACCGGTGGAAAACATCTTCCTACTACAATTACTGTACTTGGCTAGATCTACTACTTTATTTTAAAAACCATGCACGGCCAAGTTAAGCACCTATCAAATGAGTTTGAGATCAAATACATGTCCATTACTAACAAGTTGCTAGTCCAGATAGATAAGGTCGTTATATCTGGACTTTTTTCAAAACGGGACGTGAATATGACGCAGCATGATGACATAAATATTGACAGACCGTTCAACCTATCAAACATATCTAACCACGACACTATTTCCTAATCCATCTGAAATACGCACAGCAAATCTAATTAAAAATAGTGTGCTACTACTGTACTCAAAATAACTCCTACCAACGTGAGTGGGATTCGAGTCTCGGGCTCAGCCAATGTGGGTATGTAAGAAAGCTTGCCGGTAGCTTCCCGTGGGTCGGTGGTTTTTTCTGGGCTTTCCCGGGGTCTTCCTCTTATACTGGGCCCATATATAGTCTATCTTGTGCTGAAAACTGGCGTTAAACCCTATAACAAAAACATCAACCAGCGTGAGTAAATACTACCTAATTATTACTTAGTACCACTATAAGCAGCAGAAAACCAACAGACTTGTAATGCTTGCCCGTAATGAGTGGGAAAATAACCAAACTACCCAGAGCAGATGGGATGGTTATCGAAGCAGACTCGATCGCAATATCAGGCCCTGTTAAATAAACAAATCGATAAAACAAACGGTACATACATGACAGTCGTGATGTAACTAATTGAAATTACCTCAGTCTGGGTATAATAATAATAATAATAATAATAATAATAATAATAATAATAATAATAATGATAATAATAACAACGATAATAATAATGATAATAATAATAATAATACATGTAACTCAGTCACAAACAGGTAGCATGTTCTTGGTGATATTTGTTCTGATTGTCTTTCTTTCAAAAATACTTATTCCATTTGTACATGTCTAGGTTATTATGTCTCTTCCTCTAGCTTGGGAATAAATAATAAACGAGTCCTCCATTTTACATGGGCTGGGAAAATTGTACACTGTACATATTTTGGCCTGAAGGTTTGCAATATCAAAGAAAATAAGGACAGTATTCTGATTTATGAAAATGGAATATAGTCTCAGACTCGGATAATGTTGTTTTTGTTTCACATTTCAATTATATTTTTTAATTTTAGATTTCTAATTAATAATTTAATGGAAGGATAAATATCCTGAGACTGGGATACAAATTACGGAATTGCAAAAACAGCAGGTTATAGCTGTTATTAAAGTTACTATTTTTTGTTACTTGTTTGCTTGTTGTTGCTGTTTTTTTTTTGTTTTTTTTTGTGGCTTTTTTATTGTTATTGTTACCATATGCAGTTAAATTATAGTTATTATTAAATTGAAGAAGATTAGGTACAAAAATACCAATGCAAACACCAGTGTAATCCTATTGCATTTGGTTGTTCCTCCAACCCATGACCAAACATTAGAACTGTAGAAAAATCTGAACGAGTGCATGGATCATTACCAATTCCAAAATATTAGTATGCAAATAAGTTTAATTCTCTCTCTCTCTCTCTCTCTCTCTCTCTCTCTCTCTCTCTCTCTCACACACACACACACACACACATATGAGGACATACACACACATATCTGAATACCACCTCATTTTCTTAAGATTCTGCTACATATTTTCATATTTGTTGAAGAATTTCTCACAAATAAAAAAAATGTTAGTTATTCCCTTGATTTTCCTATTTAAAAAATGTTATCGAAGTAGAGATTGAAGAATTTAGAACTTTCTTTATTTTGAAATTTGAGTGACACAGGCTGGCTTATGGTTCAGGAGATATAGCTAGGACTTACTTCTGATGCGCACCTCATAGAAAATTACTAGCTCGGTATAGCTATTGTCACGTTTTAATAGTTTGTTTGATATTTCATACTTGTACTTCAAGAAAATGATAATTCCATTACTGTGAAAGTTTATTTTTACATTTTATAGATAGTCAAATTTGATTTACTTTGTCTAATTTCAAGCATATTTCCCCAGCACATAAAATCTGTGTGTATGATTTTTAACGTAGCTTTAAAAAAAGTCATATCGCTGCGATGTCTGAAGTGAGGCAGATGATAGTGACGTCTAGCACTGGGGAATGATGTTCCACCCAGTCACATTATCTTGACACCAAGCCAACCAGTCCTAACACCAGCCTCTTAATGCTGAGCGCCAAGCGAGGCTGTTGTTAGTACCATTTTTGTAAATCTTTTGTGTGACTATTCCGGGGATCGAACCCACGGATTCCCGCTTCCGCTGCGGACGCTCTTACCACACTGATCAACAGTGAAATATAAGATTATAGCAGAGGTAGTCCTAATATAAGACTGCAGCTAGTTCTGTAAGATTCAATTACAAGAAGCGCCGTGAACGTTATTAAATTGTTAAATATATGCCACCATAGGAGAGTAAAAATGTGAAAATAAAGTGAATTACTCTCAAAATTCAGATGCAAACAAATTCATTGCATATAAGAAAGTTACAACGTTACAAGTTTTTAATCTGCCAGTTTATCACAAATTATGTGACTTATAGGGGTTGGGCAATCAGCTGAACAAGAGTTCCAAGTACACGCGTACTAAATATGCCATAGGAACACGTATATAAGGGAGACAATTCAACTATCTTCGTTCAACGTGTTGACAGATTAGGTTCAGTAATATGCTTTGAATTGTTCCGTAAAACATCAAGTTTTTTTTAGTGATAGGATAGGCAAGTTCTAAACAGTGATTACAACAACAGCAGCAACAATAATAACAAAAACAAGACTAATAATGTCGATGCTACTGGCTAGGAAAATAGCAGTAATCATAGAGTTGGGGTTGTTGGTCCTGATTATGATGGTGGTTGTGGTGGTGGTGGTGGTGGTTGTCATGCTGCTCATATCAGTGATGATGACTCTTAATATCATGGTTGTGATAATGACAGTCATGGTGATTTTGACACGGCACACATGATGGTGATGATCATGGCATAGATAAGAAAATAATTAAAAGTGAGGATATTCATAGCTGTATTGGTGATAACGACGACGATATAAATGATATTCATGATGATAACGGTAACGATTACAATATAAATTGCATTAATGGTGATAACGATAGCAATATAATAACGATGACGATGTAAATTACATTAATAGTGAAAATGATAACGATGACGATATAAATGGCATTTTATGGTAAATAATGATGACGATGACGATGAATATACTTATGACATTGAGACTAATAGTGATGAGGATACGTAAAGTTCAATATATTAACCCCATAATAAAAGATTGGTGTGCAATGCTGTTGATTGCAGATAAATATTTTCTGATGACAAAAAGTCTTATATTTGAAACTTTAAAAAAAATGTTACAATTACAATGCAGCCAGAGGCAAAATCTTTAGATCTTTTCTCACAGTAATTTGATATGACAACTTGTAAGGTATAACATTAATTAGCAACAAAGTTAAAAACTACAATAAAATAACATCAGTTTGTTGTTGTTTGTTCGACGAGGACCACTCTAGTCATCCGTGGGTTGGAGGAGCTGGTTCTGTTCTGTGCGTGCGCAGGTGGCTGATGAAGCCAACATTTGCACGGAATGTTCGTTTGGACAAGGGACATTAGATGAAGAGGACGTCTCCAGGAGGGTTGATGGCACATGCTTTTCTAATTTGCCTCTTCTGTTCTGCAGCTGAACACCAAGTGACTCGATCACTTACTGTTTGCTACCAGGAATCAGCGTTTATGTTGACCCTTTTAATGCAGCTTTGAGATTGTCCTTGAAGTGTTTCTTCTGACCTCCGTGGGATCGCTGTCCTTGCTGTAGTTCGCCATAAAAGAATCTCTTAGGCAGCCGGTGGTCTTGTATGCCTACAACATTCTCCGCACAGCGTAGCTGGTACTGCACCAGGATGGTGTAAATGCTGAGGAGACCTGTTTGGGCGAGTACCTCAGTGTCTGGAACATTGTCCTGCCACTTGATGTTGAAGATTTTCCCGAGACTTGCGGTGTGAAAAGGGTTCAGCTACCTGGCGTGGCGTTAGTACACCCTCCACAATTTGCATGCGTAAAGTAGTGTGTCGAGTACTACTGCCCTGTAGACCTTTAGTTTGGACTGGATGTTGATGCCTCTTCTATTCCAGACGTTGGCATACAATCTTCCGAAAGTTGCGCTGGGTCTGGCAATGCGAAGGTTCACCTCGTCATTAATAGTGATGCTCTGTGGCAGTGTTCTGCCAAGGTAGGTGAAGCGATTCACTACTTTGAGTTTTTGGCTGTTGCCGGTGATGTTGGGCTCAACATATGGCTTTCTCAGGGGCCGGTTGATACAGGAGTTCAGTATTCTTGGTACTGATGGTGAGACTAAAGCGCGTGCATGAGCTGTAGAACTTATTCCAGGTCGACTTCTGAGCCAGCATTAAGGCGGCATTCATCATCAAATCAGAAATCACTGTATATTGTGTGGTTGACCTTGGTGTATAATTGAGTTTCAGCTCTACCTGACTAATATGTTATTATTTTGTGAAACAGAAATTAAATAACTAATATGTATCTATTACTCTAAATTATATATTAAGAACGTTATTAATTGGACATATATATGTTTACAAATGTTGAGTTCAAGGTCTACATTGTAAGAAATTAGGAATGTTCAAGAATTTTATATAAATCATAATCCTGACTCATCATTATTTTCGGATTATTGTGAATTCATTCATGGACATTGTGGGTGATGTCATTGTGAAACATCAAGACCTTTAGCACATAAACACCATCCCACGCTATTGGCATATCAGTACTTCAACGATAAAATTAATGTAGAACACCACTGGGATTCATTCGGAATACTCTTTACCTTTTGGTATGTGAGTGTACTTTTGAGACTATTTGTTCACAATATGGTACGTTCTTTTCCAATGTTTACCTTGTATATTCGATAAATAAATTATTTATTGAATTTTACAACTTTTTTGCTATTTTCTGTTACTTAGTTTTAATATGTTACAGCACTTGCCTTGTATTCACAGAATAGACAATACAAGTGCCGTATTAGGTATTTTAAAAAAACTTGGTTTTAATTGTGCAAGAAGTTGACAAAAGGAGATAAATACATTTCTGCTGATTTGTTACACCTTGCATATACACTAGAAATACATTTACTACAGCTATAAATAATACCATCAGTGCATTATTCTTCTGCGTGTATACATTGATTCTGTTTACATTCAATACGAATGACTTGCTACCACATATATGTATTAATTATCCATGTAGAAAGAGAGTGGACAAATTAAACTTAATCACAACAAGCAGACAATAGATAAAAAGTTGAGGGCAGACAGACAGACAGACAGACAAGCGTATGGAGAGAATGATAGGATGTCGTCAAACAGAATGAACAAACGCTAACACTAAATTAGATCCTGTCAGATACCCTGAATACTAAAACATCATGATATCTAAATCACAAAATGATGCATTTGAACCCTTCCCAAGCAAAAAGTGACTGACATGCAGCGCGATTATCAATAAAAAAAAGATATCATTGAAACTCCGATTCAGAACATTACTACCGGACCAATATCAAAACAAAACCGCATATCATCTGATGCTGGAAACCGTGGAATTCAAAACAAACGCTGTCACTACAATATATCGCAACTCATGCCCACAATTCTGACATTAACATATATCCACCTCAAGCACATAACAGAAGCGTTCGAACGCAATAAACGACGTTATGAATCTAGAAAACGGAGGCAGTTGCAATGAATAAATGTCAATATATTAATCCTTCCCATCTCAAGCCAAGAACAGAAGGATTCACAGCGTCACAAGGGATCAACGCCGACACTTAGCCTGATTCCATCTGATGTGCAGAACATCAGCCGTAGGAGAGAAGAAATAATAACACTAAAACAACTGACGCAATCCAACACAAACACACAACAATAATAATCATATGTCACATGTTACGGAACAAACACCAACATTAAAACCCTTCACAGCTTACGCAGATAACAATGGCGGTCATACAAAATGCAGACGCTACAATCCATAACAACTCCGGCCCAGGACAGAGGCACATTACAATGGCTGACACAGAAACTAAAACAACACAGTGGCACAGAGCAACGTCTGACAGTAAAATACATCCGATTGAACCTCATCTTAGTGGCCTTAATATAAAAAAAACACGGTCAATCGATCCAAACACTAGCACGGAACAAAGACCATCGTACGAAATAAATGTAAATATAAAATTCTATTCAATTAAAGCCGTGTGGAGCGGCCGTCACACGGAACAAATCATGACAACAATCTCGAATTATCACATCCCAGAACACTGTCTTCGACAAAACAAGAAAGATTTCACCTTGTGTCTATATAGTCCGAGTTTTCCCTGAATTCTCTAACCCAATTTTAGAATATTTTGACAGGTATGTTGCTGTGTGAGGTCAGAGATTATATCTTTATTTTTCATAAACATAGAATTCACCGAAACGGCACTGTATCGATAAAAGGTACTTACCTGCCTTATCTGATACAGATATATAGGATGTTGATTTTACTTCTCAAATGTTCACAAACGAGACGAAGATACAGAGCTTACCAAAATTGACCTGGTACTCTCATTTTGTATTGCTAGTCATTTGACTACCCAGATCATGCAGACCGTATGTCCAGGAGGGACAGAGGCAGCCACACGGAACAAATGTCGAAACTACACTCGACCGCAGAACAGGACCGTCACAAAACAAGTGCCAACACTAACAATCATCCAATCGGTAGCTCAAAGCAGACATAGTCCAACCCAACCCAAAGACACAACAGTTGTCATCCCACAGCTGACGAGCTGACAATAAATTCCAAGGAAACTCAGGCTTTTAACATTACCACGGAAAATCTCAGAAACTAAAATTCATCTCTAAATGTATTAGTGATATATAAAATCGCCAATATTACAATACATAACAACTCACAGCCAGATTAGAGGCACAGAAACAACTGATCACCATAAAAAGTTTCGAACTCAAGCTCATCATAGTCCTGATCATCAAAAAGAAATGACGCTGAAATTCTATCACAACTTAACCCCGAGACAATGACCATATCAACAAATAAATATCAATACATAAATCCATCATAAATCAAATTATGAATCAGCAGGATGTAGTGCTGACATTAAAATCCTTCCCAACTTACACCAAGAGCAGTGGTCGGCACAAACAACAAAGCCGAGTGTAAATATCATCAGCTGAAGCCAAGAAAAGAGGCAGTTTAACCCAATCCAAATGCACAACACTTATCATCACACGTCACAAGAGCGGGCAATAAGTTCCATCGCATCAGGTTTTAACGTACACAGAAACTAAACCAACATTTCATACCAAGACATACACGGACGTAGTCTCCTCAGTTCGATGTTTTTCATTTGATGAACAAACACGAATTTTTCCTCAACAAATGGATTCACACAGTAAACACACGTAACAGAATTACGATCTATAAATGAAGCATGTGAATTGGATTTGTAAAAAAAAATATTTAAAATGTAATTCATCAACTTTTAAAGATTTTGCTTTGCACTTTTGATCAATATACTCCTATCTAAGTAACAACTCATGACGCCATGCGTCTTGAGTACAATGAGACTCTTTGCTGATGATTGTTCACTGGCGTATTCATGTAATGATACGAAATGGACAGAGATTTATAAAAGTTTGACGATTGGTCAGAGCAGTGGTAAGTTGACTTTAATCAAACCAATATTATTCCCGAGATAGCTAGAGCCATTTTTTCCCAGAACTAAACTCCATACACAAAATGGTATATTTTATTGTGGTCTGTTATGAAAAGATTGTCTTGTAAAAACATCCTTCTCATTTCTTGCTATGAGAAGGAATTACTTATAAGTTAAAGAATATCAATGCCACGGAAGAGAGAGAGAGAGAGAGAGAGAGAGAGAGAGAGAGAGAGAGAGAGAGAGAGAGAGAGAGAGAGAGAGAGAGAGAGAGAGAGAGAGAGAGAGACTAAATCTTGTGGAAACTGGCAGTGCGATATGTCCAGGGATACTGTAATGATACAAGTCTTCTTTGAGTTCCTTCAAAAAGGGCTCATTTTATTGAATTACTCAACATATAAAACTGCATTCGAATCTACATAAAATAAAATTACAGATATAAGAGATACATATAAAACTACGATATTTTTTCACTTACCAACATCAGATATTTGCAAGATTTCTTCCTTTTAGAACATAATACCAATAATTAAATTTCGAATAAATTCACAACGGCTCTAGAATCTAAAATTCAATATTTCAGACTAGTACCGCAATCATTTAGTACAAATATATTTTGCTCAATTTAAGATGCCAACATATTAATTTGTATTATTTAAAGAGTATTCAATTTCTGAATTAACTATTACTGAGTATGAAGTTAGTAGCGAATATATGTAATTTACTATAATCAATAATATAATTACAATTAAATATAAATTCTACAACAATTACACTTTCCAATACATTATATTAAAGAATATTAAATACATATTAAAATAATACATGTTAGATTAACATATTAACACTAAAAATTCCTATAATGCATATAAAATTGTACGTAGACGGTATCTTAAATGTAATGATAAAAGTCTCTTTTGAGTTCTGCCGAAACGGACTAGCTCATTCCCTAATATCCGCTATTTATACACAGTATCCTAGGGCATGGCCAAATATGGCCGTATGTCTAGCTATTGTGTTTCGCCAGAATCTCAAAGTGAGGCTTCGTGGTTTCTTATAGACTACGGACTGGGACTATGTACGTCGTTATATAAGCAGTTTTGCCACATCAGCGACTTACTCAATAGAAAATAATTTAAGAATTCGCAAGTTCAGCGACCTGCACAATTCACCGTGTGTAATTTATGCTGACTTGACGATACAAGAGAAATGTATAGTGCAAAGGAGTTTTGCCTTCGCTCACAAGGGCACAATCTTTATTACAATAGTATATAGTTGTGATATAGAAATAAATGAAATTAATCTTAACATATTTTAGTATGAAATTACGTTCAATTTAATTTAGTGACAAATCACTGTTAATACAATTTAGAGAAATTTTCAATCTTATTTCTTTTACTAATTGTATTGTCTTCATAGTTCCACAAACATCTTCATGTCACTTTCAGTACTCTAGGAAACTGGACCAAACTTAGTGATATAATATTTATTTCGAACTCTAAAATGATAGCTGTCTTGAAAACACAGTGGCATGCTAAATTGATAGATTAAGATTTACATGTACTTTGACATTTAAGGTTTCATTTCTGCCTGAATACTGGAAACTATTGATATCTAAAGATAACCATTACCTTGGTTTTGCCTACAAATTTTGCATCTTAAGGAGCAATGGAATACGTGTTTTCCAGACAGAACTTATTAGTGCATCATATGATGTTTGCAAGGAAAAAAAACAAATTTAATTGAAATTGCTTGGATGGGTAGTAACCGGTCTCTAAATTTACTCAATAAATAACCCAAATTTAATTGAAATTCCAGCGACTATGGGAATATGATTTGAATTATTTATATACATTTTTACTTGTAGTTAATTCATTTATTTTTTACTTGCTTACTGGAAAATTAGTTGATCAAGATGATGACAATACTAATTAAAATGACTAATACTCGTTACAACACCAACATTTGTGAAGAGATGCATATAAAGATATAATAGTATTAAGGCTATAATGTGTTCTCATTTTTCCTGGACCTAGGGTGTCTGCATGGTATAAGGCATTCACCATAACAAAGCACATTTCACCTCTGACCGCGTGAGTTTGAGTCTCGACTCGACCAACGTGTGTATGTGTGAAATTGTTTCAGTTTCTTCCCGTACATCAGTGGTTCTTCACAGAGTCCCAGTCCACTAAATAAATTGTATCATGTGCTATAAAAAGGCAGTCAACTCCACATAACCAAACCCAAAACTGGTCTTACCTATGGTTGGAACATGGACTGTGTTAAGAATCTTTGGTCTTACATTAAGTAACAGAAAGGAGCTAAAACTATCAACTTTTGTGTAATTCAACAAATAATTTATTACCTTTAACACAAAGTTAAAATTTAATAATAACTTAAAGTATTACCTCCCAACTTGTACTAAAGCTTCTATCACACGTTCAAAGGTATACATTCTTCTAAATGAGGTCCAGCGTGTTCCGTCTTAAATCTAATCGAAGCTTGGTCAGGTAGAAATGTGCAAAGAACCTCCACAAAATTACCGACTCGTTAAATTCATGCAATAGCGCTTTCGAGCACTAATAACGTTTGGAGAGGACGCCTCGAAAATTCTAGCCTGCTCTATATGCCACAACTAAGAGTTGCACACACACACACACACACACACACACACACACACACACACGCATACATACATACATACATACATACATACATACATACATACATACATACATACATACATACATGCAATAATAAATGCCTTTTCCTTGTTAATCTTTGTTAAAATTCTCCCGATAGTTCATTAGTTGTATGTAGTTAAGAAGTAGAATTTTACTAACGTGTTGAAGTGCAACATAAATCATTTTCAACAATCATATTTACAAACAGAGAGCCTGACACGCATTCATCCCTACTTCACGATTGATTCATGCACCTTTTGAAGAAAAATAAATCAATTACCGAGGAGGGGTATAGTAAACGTAGGAATGTACACTTTACAATATAGATAATTATTTTTAATTAGTATTCTTAGTACTGTATTAGGCAAATTAATATTATGTCCAGATTATCTTTGATGAAGTCCCTTATTTTTAAGATTTTACAATGTTTTATTAATCAACCCTCCTCTAATATAGTCTTCCATTTCGTCCACTTTTGAATTTCTGAGAAACAGGGTTGGATTACATAATGTCTTGATCAGAAACTGTCTGAATGATATATTACTTCCTGTCCTCTCCATGTGCCGCTGTTTCCTTAAAAATGTTATAAGTTCCCGTCTCTATTACTTCGTCGATCATTATAGCAATGGTAACACCTGGACTTGATTGTTATTTATAGTGTTAATGATCAAAATAAAGTTACATGAACAAATAACATGAGTGATAGATGACAAAACGTATTCATGGCTATATATAAATGATGTCACGCCATCGAAACTGTGCCATAACACCTGTGAACATGAATACAATCTGTTACAGCAGTCACGAAGAAGCCTTCTACATGTTACAATTAATGAAAAATTTATATCTGCATTAATTAAGGTTTAAAGAGGAATGGCCAATCATCACAATTATTCATATCTCAAGAACAGATGTTGTTATGTGAGACTGGGAAACGCTGAGATGACATCATCCAAACGTTCATTCCATTAAGAAAATGTTATACGTCCAAGTACCCACTAGTTTAGAGTCTCAAACGTTCAAATATCAACTATAACAGTCTGTATGCTGTGGGGGAAAATTTAGGACCATATTACGAGGGAGTTGTTCGTGTATGTATATCAATGTACAACTGCACATTTACGCTATGTGTCTGTATATGTCAGTAAAGCCAGAACTATCTCCATTACAAAACAATCAAAATCAATGAAAACAATTGCCAGTGACGTGCTTATCACTCTCTCGTTCTGTTTTGCTATTTATTAAGTAACTTTTCTCATTGGCTATTATGATCCCTTTTGTCAAATGACATTAACACAGTTTGTATTTTTAAATTGCTTATACATAATGCTTTGTTCTGGACACTGTGGCCTTATTAAAATGCTGATTTAAATTAATCCGTTACAAGTAGTAACATGTTTTGATATTACATCATATTTGCTCACAAATTACTAATCCATGTGGATATTTCAATATGTACCAATTATGAATCTTCACATATTATCGTGTGCAAAAGAGTACTATTATGCTTGTTTCGATTTAAAGACAAATGAATGAATCAAAAACAAGTAGTTTCCCTCCAACCATCCACCTATATACCCAACTGTCAATTGCCATCCTTTCATTATGCCAGAACAACAACTGGCAATGTCATCCATGGTCTAATTCAGTTTAAAAGATCTATTGACGCTTTATGTTTTCTGCCAGATCTTTTATTTGTAGCATATATATGCAGATCCGTGCTTTCATGAGTAATTGTATAAACTACCTTACGATCTTTACGAGGTAAATCGATATCGAGATCACCAACAACTAGTTTTCCCAGGAAGAAGCAAAACTCGTCTGTTGTGAATTTGGCATCCTTCTTGGTACTTGCATAAATAGAAATATTCAATAAATCATCTTCTGGGTCTATTGGAAATCTTTTCCCCTCTTTTAAGATTTGACCATGTTTTATTACAGAACCCTCCTCTAAAAACATGTCGAAAACATGTGCACATCTCCGATTCCCATCTTCATCCACCCTCAAATTTTCAATATGGTGCTTCCCGTCAATAAAAGGTTTCCTGGTAGCAATACCATATGTGTATCTAGCCATTCTATAAACAATGGTTGATTGGTCGTGGCCATATAGCACAGCTCCCTTCAGCACAACGAGACCGGCATCGTGAGGAACCAAAACCTTCCACGAAGTAAATTTGTATTGAATGGCACAGCTTAGCATCGGAGATTCAGAAAAACCTCCAACTAAAATGGCCACCGATATCCCATACTTCTCATAGTTGTCGTAAAATACTTCCAGGTGTTCTAATACGCTTCTCACTGAGTTGTCAAAAAAGCTTCTCACTAAGGAGCGATCCAATCTCAATTTGTTCCCTTTGAGCACATTAATATTTGCTGCGAATGAAGTTTGATTGATCGCAGCTGTTAGGGTTTCTCCGGTTTCACTCTGAAATGTTTCGACTAATGTTACTGGCAATGTTAATGTGAAATATTCGGTTCCATCAGGAGATGCCTTCCTCTTCTTTACTTCAAAATCACGAAAGAGTCCAATATAGTCTTCTATGGCGTCCATTTTGAATTTTTGGAAAACAGGATTTCCGAATATCTTGATCAAAAACTGTTTGAATGCTTCATCTACTTCTTGTCCTCCCCATGCGCCGCCTGTCGCCTTATGAATTTCTTTTAGGTTCCCGTCCTCCATTACCTCGTGGATCGTTATATCAACGGTGCCACCTGGAATTCAATTATTTGTAGTGTTATTGATGGAGGATTCATACACTAATTACATTATATTACTAGATAATTCAGTAATTGGCCTTGTGCGATAACGTCTTGACGAAAATTTACATGTAAACTGCAAAATGTTTGTAATGATTACTATGCAATATTACTCTCACCCCAGTGACTAAACGAACAAACCAAAACCTTATATCAGGATGTAGACAGGATGCATATAAATCATGACTCTCTATATGTCTACATTGTATATAAATGTTCGATGGTTAAAGCGAAACATAAATCAGATAACTTTTGTCATCACTTATCCGTAAAGGTCGACAAATTAAAATGATAAATATACTATGAAACATTGTGCATCCTTACTGAGTTGTGTGAGAAAAACTACTAATCGCTGTTATGTTAACATATCTACAAGACAGTAATGTACTTTACCAGGAATAAATTTAATTCGACTATATCAATAGCGGCATGTGTTCTTGTGACAGTATATGCTTCATAGAATATGATTTTAACTAATTCATGTATGTATCACATACCTGATCTGAATACATTTAATGTATTAACAAACAAATCACGTGATTAATAATGATTCCAAAAATATGTGATTTGTACAATAGTCTTTAATCTGAAAAAGATTGTCTTTACCGAACGAATCCAACACTTGCGTGAATTCTTCTAGAAGTCACTTGTTTTCCTCTTATTTCTAAGCAGTTGTTGACAACAACCGTTGTCTACAGGAAGTTCTAATAACACACCAAGACTATACATAATTTTCATCTAATCATTGGATGACCAAAATATATTTATCTTCACATTAGCATCACAACTTCACAATTGCTTAGCAACCTCAAAACTGCAAGGTTTCTCCTTCTTAGAGTTTCGTATCGTAGCGCCAGATCTAAAATGCCATAAAATATAAATCACCACTCATCTACTATCATAGCAACAATAAAAGGATTCTCCAGATAATGGAACAATCCCGTCTATACTATTCCATGGTACAAAATATCAGTACCCATCCCAAATATTTTTCATGGACATACGCAATCAATACGATTAGATTTTAATGTGAACTTTCTTGGTTAAAGGCCCACTTATCAGCTCTGACCTAACCTTCAAGATGAAACGTAAAAGTGTCATCATGAAATCTCACTTAACACTACATTCTGTTCTATTTGCCCTTAGATGCTGTCTAATTACTAGGTCTGAGGAATATTTCCCCAGCACCAAATTCCCATAATCAAACATTGAATCAAACAAATCTAATAAATCTATAAAATGGAGATGTAAATACAATTAGTACTGGCACTTGCCTATTTCTGATAAGGGAGAAGATGGACAATTACAATTTAAATAACTCCGAGCTCCCAGTCAGCAACCTCGATGGTCTATGTGTATAAAAACTCAGGGTGAAAGGTATAACAATTTAATAAAATATATCAACTTATTCAAATATTTAATGGAATAATTTCTCAATTGCAATTTCTTTCAAACAAATACAAACAATAATCTATTCACAGTTGCCAATTAATATCATCATACAAAATTAAATTAATAAGTTCGAGTGTTTTCCTTCGACGTAGTTTCTGTTACTTATATGCCAGTTTCTTGTTTCAATTTTTGTTACTTCCGGTACCCTTGACTTCGTGCTCTCCCGGCACTTCCGTATCAGTCTTTCCAACACTTCCCGTACTATCTTTCACGTGTTCCGTCCGCACTGTATCTCTCCACAAACTGCTTACGTTACAATAGACATCCCTCGTGCTCTCCATGTGTCTTCCCTCTCTCCGATCTTCGGGTGTCTTCTCTGCACTCACCCGGCAAGCTTACTTAAGAAGCCTTTGTTCGCAATCCTTTTTTTTTTCTTTGGAGGGTGCTCTTTCCGCTGATCTTCATAGACCATTAATGGAAAGGCCCTCCTGTGAATGTTAAAGATGTGTGCAATAGTATTTTTTATTTTTTTATTTTATATTTTTTTTATTTTTTTTTATTTTATTTTTAATAGTGATTTTTTTTGTGTGTGCTCATTTCATCTATTCCAGTTTCTCGTCGTGGTGTAAGGCTTTTTCCGCCATTAATAGGTCTTCTTCCCTTCTTCTCATTTTTTTCCTTTCTTCTCTCTATCCTCCCCTTTTCAAATATTTGTTCTGCTGTTAAGTGTTGTTCTGGTTTCTTAGTTCCACTTGTTGTACTCTTCTCGTCTGGGATGTATGTTATCTTCATTCTCTTGACCTCTTGTTGTTCTGTTTGTTGCATTATTTTTCCATCAGTTTTATTGGGTATTGTCTGATTGTCTCTGCTTTGTGTATTAGTCTTGTTTCCTTTAGGTTTCATATTTTGCTGATTAGTTGCTCCTTTTTGTTGCCCCAGTTGTTGTATTGTTGTTTCATTCTTATTCTGATTTTCTCGGCTTTTGCTGTTAATCACGATGTTCTCATTGGGTTTCTTAATTGTTTGTCCAGTTTCTACCATGGCCATATTTGTGATTTGTTGTACGCTTTGGTCCCTGCTAGTTGTTTGTTTTTCCGGGATAGTTGATAGTTTCCTTGAGATTGGTATTTCTTTCATTTCATCTTGCTTCCCTCTAATTTGTTGGTCTTTAATGGGTGTTGTCTTTTTTCCCGAAATAATTTGCTTTTCCAGGGTTTGTGTGTCGTTAATTTCCTCTCTAGTACATTTGTTGTGTGTGTGTCCTGTTTCTCCGCATCTATTACACTTCCTATGGTATATACACCCCTTGTACCATGTTGTTGTTAAGAAACCATGTATAAAGTTTACTCTTTTTATTGTGCGGAGTTTCGTTCTCTCAATTTCTAAGATTCTTGTTTCGTCCAATATGTTGACCCCTGGGACTACGCCAAGTTTGGATTTTTCCACTCATATTCCGAATTTTTCTTCAAACCATGCAACAACAGTTTCTAGTGGTATCTCCATAGGGATTCCTGATATATGAAGCTCCCCTGTTTGTTTCTGTATTTTCCTCATAATAGGGTCAGGACTTTTTATTTCTGCTCTGATCCCACAAATAGTTGTTTCCCCATACGGTAAGGCAGGTGTGTTTCCTCTGTATCTGATATTGTATCCTCCCTTTGTATAGTTAACTGAGTATATCTTGGGGATTATATCCGCATCCTTGATTTGTAAATCTACCAAGACAGATGTTGTTCCAGGTAATCTTCTTCCCTCCAAATCTCGTAAAAGGATTTGTTGTGTTCCCTTTCTGTATTTACATTCCAGATAGTCTCCATCGTCTAATTCGATACGTTGTACTCTAAAATACTTTTGTAAGTCAGTCACTGCTTTCCTTGCTGCCGCCATTTTTCCTCGTGCTCTTCGTGTAGTTTAGATTCTGAGTTCCGCTCTGTATCCGTTTTTCCGTTTGTCTTTCCTTTTCCTTTTAGTTTTTTGTCATATTTGTTTTGTTCTCTCTTATATTTTCTTCCGTCTTCTTGTCTATTTTTGTAGTCCAAACATATCTGCGTTTACATTCCAGTAGATTTCCTTGCGGTTTGCTTGGTTCTTGCCATCTTTTGGATTGCGATAAACACTAAGTCAACTTCTCAACTTGTTCGCAATCCAAACTTAGAATTTCACTAGAATTCCTTCCAACATTTTAACGAGCGCACAACTTCGGCACCCGGAGTAAAGTCTAATGTTCCAAAGTGTTTCTATGATCCAGTTCAAGCGACATCCAAACGTGTACTCACGAGAAAAAGGACTTAGTCTGAACAAATTGATTACTGAGACTCCGCCCTAGATTTGAATCTCTCGGTTTCGATTGGATACGGTCTGGTCTCTTGGAAAATTGCCATGGGGTAATTTATCATTTACCTGTTGCTTTTGGATTTCTGGTTACCATAAAGCCCGAACTGCTCCAAGCCGACTGAGTGCCGAGCAAGGCGTCTCTACCTGGTCGTAGAAATCCCTTTGAATTTAACCTCGAACGGGTCGTTGCGTAATGGTCAAACAACAGAAGGGTAGTTTCTTTGTGGCCGGAATCGTTCTAAAGACGTAATCTGACATATTTCTATTAGAAAATACATGAAGCATGAAAGCATCAGCAAATTGTTAGCACAACGTGACAGGTACATATCCTAGATTTAATACAAAACTACTGTAATTCAGTACATTTAATTCAGTTGCCAGCACCCCATGTATACACATATCATCAGAAAATAATTTTGAAGATATTTCAGGTCTAATTAGTGTAGGTTTTTTATATCAAGCATTCTTTTCATCATTATCTTCGAAAATTGGCAAAAAACATCAATTATTTAGATATAAAATCAAAGCAGTTAAGTGCAGATTTTCTCCCGTTTGTTACATAACGCTCAAGACGAGATATCTACTTCAATAAAATCAACTAATATATCGATTCTTGTGCTATTTATTTGCATCTTTTCTTTAAACGTTTGAAATAATTTAAATGTGTTTAAAAGAAATTATTAAGCAATAGTATTACTGGTTAATTAGAGTGAATATGTTTTAAACTTGGAACAAAGGATGAAGAACTGACTGTACTGTAAAGAACAATGCGTTTGAAACTTCTGAAACTACTTGCGTTTATAAGTATGAGTATTGATATTTCTCTGACACGAACAGTCTTAGACAGTTCTTGGTGTGATGTTTTAGTATTTATCAAAACTTGTGGTGCCACGAACTAACACCTGACACGAACAGTCTTAGACAGTTGTTGGTGTGATGTTTTAGTATTAATCAAAACTTGTGGTGCCACAAACTAATACCTGACACGAACAGTCTTAGACAGTTGTTGGTGTGATGTTTTAGTATTAATCAAAACTTGTGGTGCCACAAACTAATACCTGACACGAACAGTCTTAGACAGTTCTTGGTGTGATGTTTTAGTATTTATCAAAACTTGTGGTGCCACGAACTAATACCTGACACGAACAGTCTTAGACAGTTGTTGGTGTGATGTTTTAGTATTTATCAAAACTTGTGGTGCCACAAACTAATACCTGACACGAACAGTCTTAGACACTTGTTGGTGTGATGTTTTAGTATTAATCAAAACTTGTGGTGCCACAAACTAATACCTGACACGAACAGTCTTAGACAGTTCTTGGTGTGATGTTTTAGTATTTATCAAAACTTGTGGTGCCACGAACTAATACCTGACACGAACAGTCTTAGACAGTTGTTGGTGTGATGTTTTAGTATTTATCAAAACTTGTGGTGCCACGAACTAATACCTGACACGAACAGTCTTAGACAGTTGTTGGTGTGATGTTTTAGTATTTATCAAAACTTGTGGTGCCACGAACTAATACCTGACACGAACAGTCTTAGACAGTTCTTGGTGTGATGTTTTAGTATTTATCAAAACTTGTGGTGCCACGAACTAATACCTGACACGAACAGTCTTAGACAGTTGTTGGTGTGATGTTTTAGTATTTATCAAAACTTGTGGTGCCACAAACTAATACCTGACACGAACAGTCTTAGACAGTTGTTGGTGTGATGTTTTAGTATTTATCAAAACTTGTGGTGCCACGAACTAATACCTGACTCGAACAGTCTTACTTAATTGTATATTAGTTACGGATTTATCAACTTGCTTGTATCATTGACACGGAGTCTTAGTCAGTTCTTTGTGTTGTGATTAAGGATTTATCCAATTTGACTGTACCACTGATTTTAGACTCGTTGTTACTCTAAATGTGATCGTGTAATATATCTAGCCAACTTTGTAACAGTGGCCATCAATTAAAAATTAACACGTAGAAAAACCACACAAAGTGCACATAGTGTGTGTGTGTGTGTGTGTGTGTGTGTGTGTGTGTCATTGCCTCCTGCATCGACGACGATGTAACGAGTTCCGGGACACAGTGGAACGATCGATGTTTTACCATCCGATGATTTTCTTGAGAGAGGAATGTGTCTGCAGTATAAAGATGCCGCTTCTGGCTCCAAGGCTATGAGTAGCCGATCGCTTCTGATACCAGCCTGTGTAAGCAAGAAAAATAACTCTAATTATTTTATTCACCAGAAAAAATTTAATTAAGTTGTTGATTTTTAGTATGTTTGTCATGTCTTATTATTTATTTATGTATTATTATTATTATTATTATTATTATTATTATTATTTATTATTATTATTATTATTATTATTATTATTATTATTATTATTATTATTATTATTATTATCATTTGAGTTTTGTCATCGCATAAAGATAAAGGCACTATTTCGTTCTTCACAGGAATATTAAACCAGGAGTCAAAAACAAAAATTTCACCTAAGTCTAATTCTGTCCGTACAATAAATCTCAGACATACTTTAATGTTTATTCGTAACACCAAATAGTTATCAAACAATATTAATTGTTTATTTTATTGCTTTTTCACATCATAAGACTGTTAAAAGTACAATAGGTGTTAGAAACTTGCTGCAGTGAGGAACTGAAATGTAATTCTACAACGAAATAGTTCAGTACATTATAGAGGTTTTTAACGATAAAGGTGTTTACAGTGGTATATTTTCGCTGATACGTACCACGGAACTTTTTCCTTGTATCGCT
Organism: Unio pictorum; assembly: GCA_030141615.1. Classification (NCBI taxonomy): domain Eukaryota; kingdom Metazoa; phylum Mollusca; class Bivalvia; order Unionida; family Unionidae; genus Unio; species Unio pictorum. The sequence continues at coordinate 11,541,397 of JARLTB010000166.1, read as the reverse complement.
ACGTCGGAAATTTCCGTCAATTATGAATGTATGGAAATTCAGTGAGTGTTACGACTTTAATTATATTAACAGCATGTTTTCATTATTCTACTTCAAGCAAATTATCTTATTAACAAAAGGTTTCTGTTACAAACTAGTGGTAAATTTTACGAACATAATTATAGTTATGACCCTTTAATAACATGTTTAACAGGTATCACGTACGCCAGCGCGGCGGCCAAATTGAATGTTATGAACAATCGGGCCAAATCAAACTTTCGGAAAAGAAAATATCTGGATTTAAAAAAGAAGAAAAAAAAACATAAACACATGTCATGCTTTAGTTATTTCCTGGCGTACATGTGTTAAGTATACGTATTCCTTTGAAAGACTGCCAATCAAACATCACATTTCAGAAGCTCACTTGTCTTCTATCTGAACCTTACGTAATTTCTCAAGTCCACTAAATATTTCCTTGTTTTTTTTGTGTAAGTGTGTTTTATGTTTACTGGTCCAATCTGTGCCCGGGTTTTGGCATTCCATTCCAATTTTCCCCCTGCGTATTATATATTATTAGTGTAGCTCGAATATTGTAGGCTCAAGGATCTTCACTTCATATTTTTATCAGTAGGCTCTCTAATATCGGTACGATGTCACACAATCGAACACAATCACTCATAGTACATGCCTAATCAATCTCCTTCAGTTACAATACCAGAAGATTGAAACGGTCGTCCTTAGTATAATTGCGATATCCTGTGGTACGCATATCGTGGTAGGTTCGGAAATAACGCGATATTCCTATGTACAATTATTTCGTGGTACAAAGCTCTAGTACGTGAGACATGATCAAGAAAAATGTCCCCAAAATGGATGAATATGCTGTTATTATATAGTGTATACACATGAAATAAATTAAGCTTTTACCTGTACAGCTGCCTCACGCATAAATTGTCTGGCTTTGTCGTTCCATATAGCTGGAACTGTTAGAACCCACTGGATCTCTTCTTCATAGGAAAGTTCACAGGTATTTTTAGATACAAGTTCTTTTTGGAGATCATCTTTCAGATATCGAATAACAAGACTTATCACCTTCATTGCCAACATCTTCTTCCCGGATTCATCCTCTATTTTTGTTCGGCGACTGAGATTCTTCAATAAAATAACAGTTAAATATCCATTTTTATGATATTGTTAACTTGATTAACTTGATGTTATTTTCTCTACAACATCCAATGAATATTGCAATTCAACATATTTTAGATACCGTATAACTATTATTTTACAGAGCTTTACATTTGTTGACATTTTGTTTTGCTAAAACAAAATTGTATTTTGATAGATTGCTTCTAATGTATGATGTATGACTGATTCAAATATACATTTTTTTGATATTTTCAGCTTTAATTTTGGAGTAGAATCTAAACCAAAAGGAGCTCTAAAATTAGACAACAACTGAAAATATTTATGGTTGTACAGTAATTTTAGTATGTCCTGGTTTACTCAAAAGCAATTTGGTCAAAATATTATGCAATGCTACCCATAGAAAAACGCTTCTTTAAGGGTTCTATAGAGGAGAATAAAAGTATATTATATTTAAAGACATGCACAGATTCCCATTCATTTTTGAAGTTTTGTTCTTTGATATTCTGCTCTTCTTTAATTGGCATGCGTTATTAGCCTATTTTTAAAGAAAATATTAGAGCAAGATCTTCCGCTGGAGTGAAAAATCAACTTAGGCTTGAGTATTCAGTATTTTGTACATATGACTATTTGACATCTGTAACGGTTATTAAAGCCAGCATCATTTTCTGTAGAACAGCTGGATCATCGCACTGGTAACATAATATTCTCGAGAAACTGCTTAAAATATAACGCTTGCCATGTAAAGAAGAGCAGAAAACTGCACAAATGACTGCGAATCGGTGTATGTCTTTAAATATAATATGCTTTTATTTTCCTCTATAGAACCCTAAAAGAAACCTTTGTCTATAAGGACAATAGCATAGTTCATCTACCAAATTACTATTGAGTAAACCAGGCTATACTAAAAATACCGTACATCAGTAAAGCCAGAAACACAACTTCAATTGACTCGTCGTCACTATACAGTTGCGATACAGAATTGCAGCGACAAACGTTAGCAGCATTGGAACCTGTCTCTATGGATTTAGTACGGACAATCGTGATGAAGAGTGCACTAGAGTCACGTGAACTTCATCCAATTCCAACATCACTTCTGCTTGAATACTTAGATCTAACATTGTCTTCACTAACTGATGTCATTAAAACCGCCCCTTCCTCTCTCTCTCTCTCTTTCTCTCTCTCTCTCTCTCTCTCTCTCTCTCTCTCTCTCTCTCTCTCTCTCTCTCTCTCTCTCTCTCTCTCTCTCTCTCACATCAGGGGAATTCCCATCATTCTTCAAAACTGCGATTGTAATACCTCTGCTGAAGAACCAACACTGACCATAACCATTTAACGAACTACCGCCCAGTTTCTTATCTCCCGTTCATAGAAAAATAATCTTAGAAAATGTTGTTCTAACCCTACTTGCATTTCATCTGAATTCAAACAGTCTTTTTAGAAATATACATTCTGCATATCGCCCTTGCCATTGTACTGAAGCTACTCTTCTGAAAGTAGTTAATGATATTCTCTCTACTTTGGATAGCGAAAAGATTATAGTCCTCACCCTCCATGATTTGTCTGCAGCATTAGCAACAATACAGCATGATATATTACTTCACCGTCTCCAGCATGTATTTGGCATACACAATACAGCCTTACTGTGGTTCAATTCCTATCTAGTCAACACGACATCAACTGTGTCTGCAATTGGAATACACTCCAGCTAAGTTGATCTATGTTGTGGCGTTCAACAAAGGTGTGTTATTGGACCTGTTCTCTTCATTCAATACGCTCAGCAGCTCTCAAGTGTCATACATCTTCATCCAGTGTCTCACCAATTGTATGCTGATGACACCCAAATATATACAAGTACAGCCACCCAACTGAAGTTCATGCTACCATCCAAGGAGTAGAGAGGTGCATTTTCTATGTGAAATCATGGCTGACATATAACAAGTCGCAGATGAATGATGATAAAACTGTGGCTATTCTGATCACAACACAAAGACTTTCTCATTCACATCCTTTACCTCAAACAATAAATATCAGCAATACCAACATTAAATTCAGTCAATACGAAACCTAGGTGTTACTCTGGACAGTACTTTAACACTGCACCAACATGTCATGAACATATGCAAGGTTGAATATCTTGAGCTGAGACGCATCAGCTCCATTCGCAAATATATTTCAGTTGATGGCACTAAAACACTTATGTGTTCATTAGTACTTTTAAGACTGGAATATTGTAACTCAATTCTGTCTGGTTCGTCTCAATATCTACTCCAGAAACTTCAAAAAGTTGAAACCATAGCTGTTCGGATCATCTCTAGAGTACCTCGATCAGAGCACACCTACCCGCTGACTGCTCAGTACCTTACACTGGCTATCCATTCCATCCAGAATTAAACACACAATGTGTTCCCTGTGCTATTTTTCAACGAGGGACTCCAGTCCAACATATCTATATGGCCTCACCCATGTGTATACAACAACAAGATACTTACGTTCCTATTCTGACAATCGTATACTCATTATTCCCACTACGAAAACGAAGTCATAGGGTCCAGCAACGTTGAACGAATTGCCCATTAAAATTGGACACAACGTCAGAGTGATCTCTTTCAAGAGTGCTCTTAAAACACACATATCTCGACTGCAAGAGCAAACTTAAAGACTTAATAATATTTCCTACCTTAAATAATTTCAGGATATTGTATGCTTTCCAATTGCATGGTGTTTGTTTTTGTTTGGGTTTTTTTGTTGCTTTTTGGTGTGTGCTTTGTTGTTGATTTGTTCTTGCAGTCATATCAATATAGATGTGGTAAAGCGTTTAGAGCTTCTAAAGATTATTTTATTGTTAATTATTATCATAGCAAATATCATTTGTTCCTTACTTACCCTGTCTTTGAAAAGGGCCATCTTGAATCTTCTAAAATAGTACCAGTCTTTGTGCTCATTGTTCTCAGCCAAGATGGCGTACTTGTCCTCGGCATCATAGCCAAAAGCATGCAGTGTTTTGCCATCTGGACGTATTAAAGCTGTTGTTGGAGCTTTAGAAGAGATACCTACTCCACTGTTCCATTCTTTGACAAATACTTTTGTTGGTTCCTTCTCGTAATCATGTTTGAAGGAGCACGCCCAACTCGAAAAAGTAGTTCCGAAGTCGATAGCAGCCACCAGAAGCTTATCTGACTTCAAAGAAGCATAAAAAAAATGAAGTTTAAATTCTTAACATTCTGATAATTTCTAGACATTTGAAACGATAAAACCTTTAGCCAATGCTATCTTTAAAGTTCCACAATTATGTTTTTTACTTTTAAATGAAAGATCAACTTCATCCAATAAACTTGGTTTTTAATATTTATCAGTCTATATAATTGTACTGGTATTATCTAATGCAAAATGGTAAACTCATGTATGATAGTGCTACAGAATTGCTCTCGTTGGTTTGAACACCTTATCAAGTCTACAATAATAATATGTGTGATATGCTCACAGAGCAAGTAACTATTATTAACTTTGATTGTTTTAGAGCTAAATATGGTCTTAACACAATTTCCTTATGTTTCAAGGTATAGTTCCATGTGACAAGTTCTTATATAAAAGTTGCAGTAAAATACAATCGCACCGGTTAGACCAGTTACCCCTTTCCATTTGAAAATTCTCTTTCATAATAAGAAACGGTGTAAAGAAATATCAGTCTTGAAATCGGATGTTAAACCAACCAGTGAATGGAACTGGAATTAAACTCTCAATTTAAATATAAATGTGAAGCCTAATATATATATATATATATATATATATATATATATATATATATATATATATATATATATATATATATATATATATATATATATATGTATATATATATATATATATATATATATATATATATATATATATATTGAATCACTTTCATTAAATCTTTCACAAGAAGTTTGATCTTTAGGTGCTATCCAATCCTGATTCGTCCATGGTGTAAATGAAATTTATATTAAGTTGGATCTCTAAACACACACAGCAGTAAGAAGGGTGAATCGGACTTCTCTAATTGGGTTAGATTTCAAGCAAACAATTTTAAAGCTCTGTTTGCCAAATTAAGGATTAACAATTTTAGAGCTATGTTTGTCAGATTAAGGTTTTCTCGAAACCGAAAAAATGTCAAAAGCAACCAAGGCTTGAAACACAGACGCATATTTTGTTGTCGTGGGTTTGTTAGCTGCTACAATTAAATCATATCATATAACAATAATGGTAGGAGAATCGTTCACAGCTAGACTAGCTCGAGGGCGATTAGAGGCAATAAAGAGATTACAAGCGCGACAGAATCTCAAGTTAATTTGGCAACAGATACTGCACAATTATTTAAACCGGTAACTACAGCTACTTAGAAAGCTGCATTAGCTACTGAGCAAGATATATTGGGAGATATTGTTGACGATGACGATAAAAAAGGTTATCTTCCGCTGTTAAAACAGATCGCTGGAGCTCAACCACAATCTCAAGTTGTTAAGAACAGGAAAGCGCTGTTGGTAGAACTCAAAAAGGCGTTTCTTTTATGAATAAATTTACCGATGGATCTAAAAAAAAATAAGAAAACAATTTCAACTATTAAAACCTAAGGATCATTACGCTTTTGGTGATATAGATGTCCAAAGCTATTATTCAAGGAAAGATTTTCTAGAAGAAGAAGATAAAGAAAAAAGAATACAACTTGGTGACTGGGTTGATAAGTTATATAAATGGAACAGGGTGATTGGACGTATAAATACAAACGAATTGGGTTATAAAGAAGTTGTTGATTATGATGAAAAACAAATAGAAGAACGTCAAAGACAAATAGAAGAACGTCAAAGAAAAATAGAAGAGCGTCAAGAAAGGAAAGAACGTCAAACACCAACACGGAGACAAAAAAAACCAGGAACATCCTCAGTCATTGTAAATACCATCTGATCGAGAAGAAGATGATGATGCGCAAGGTGCGACTGGTGAAAAATTCGAAGGTGGATTTTCTCATTCTGGAACCAATGGTAGTAGTCGTGTTCCCTGTCCTAATAATATTCTAAATGATATAGCACGATTAGAAATTCTCATCGGGGGTAAACGAGCTGGAAATAACTCACCGAAAATAATTAATGAAACCGCTGATATCTGCCGACGACTATTTGAAGGTTGCATCATGGATATTGGTTTATATCGAAAATTTATCGATTTGTCCGTGACAATTAGTCACGCGATTAGATAAATAGCATTTAAATAAAATGATCATACACTACAACAATTATAAGCCATATATGACTTACGTAGTAAATTCACGATTGCCTATTTATAAGGTGTATTATGGAGATAGTCTGGTAATGTTATTCAAGGGTTATTTGCAAGGATGGCTCCAAAAAAGCACGAATCGCAAAACAAGTATCGATGAAAGCTATTTATGTTATTCATGATAAGGGTATTGGCGCTGTTGGTGATGTTTCCGGTAAAGCATTTTCCGCGGCCAAAGGAAAATTAATCACGCTGATTCCACGACGAAAAAAGACACCACTAGGAAAACTACCATCTACAGAGATTATGCCTGCGAGTGTTAGCAAAATAATAAAGAGCACGGTGGATCAAAAAATAGCAATGCGGATGAATGAATATTGCTGCAAATATGATAGCGCGAAGTGGTTCAAAATCGCGATTTAGATCGAGAAGTATGTAATAAAATGTTCAAATCTTCTCCCGACCTAGCATTGGATATGGATGCCTTAGTTCTCAAAAATGATTCTGTACGCGATTATCAGTTTTATTCATATAACGCAATACAACCAAATAGTCGATCAAGAATCGAACTTCAGGCTCAAGATACAAGCAAATATTTTCTACCCGCTGTAGCATTTATCGAAGTAGAAGGAGAACTTCTAACAAATGCTGATGGGGATATAACCCAAATTTGTCAGTTGGTTTTGTCAATAATGGAATTATAGCATTATTTAGCAGCGCTAGATATATGATCTATGGAAGAGAGATTGAATCTATTAAGCATGATGTTGATGTTGCCACAACAATAATTGGTTTAGCGAGATATTCTGATGATTGTACAAGATCAACTGGACCATCTATGATGTTTGCTAAGGATATTAATGATCACGCTGAACATGTTCAGTATGTTAAAGTAAAGGCAACACGAGATACTGCAGTTGCTGATCCACCAGCCGGATATACAAGACCAGGTGCCTATTTTGATATTAACAGTGATGTTAATGCCGCCAATTACAACCTAGGGTTTGCAACACCTATATCAATGTTTAAAGGACCGCGTAGATTATTTTCATCCGCGACTCCACTATCTCATATTTTCGGATTTTGCAGAAATGTTAGAAAGGTTATCTTTGGAGCGAAACGCACAGTAGTCCTCGTGCAAAAATGTGACGATAATGATGCAATCTGACATGGTGCTAGTGTTGCTGATGGTAAAGTAAATATAACAAAACTTTCATTGTGGACGCCAGTAATGACTCCATCAATCACCGCAGAGGAAAACTTACTATCATTGATGTATACAAGTGGTAAATCATTGCTATCATGGCTAACAACAACAACATATATTATGGAGACTTCTGTTAATGGTATATTTACATAGAAAATGGCATCAAACTAAGGTGTTTCTGCGCCGTGGCATATATTTGCTGCGTTACAGGATAAGGAACGATTCAATTCACAAACACCACGCAGTCATATGATATTTGATCAAATTGGTGTTACTGAAGTCTCGTTAAGGATAAACGGCCAACAAGAACCATCCGAAGATATTTTACTTAATTACGGACAAACCAAATAGCACGCGCGTATCATCGTTTGGTGACATTCATGGGACGTGATAATAATGTAGATACCGGTCTGCAAATATCACAGTTAGATTTTAGAAATCGATATCCGATTTATTAGTTTTCGTTGGAACCTCTTGATTTAACCAGACAGTCCGTCGTTGACATACATTTCCGAGCTCGTGTAACACAACATCCTCCTGACATTCCAGGTCCACCCGTCGTACGCGGTTCTTACAGAACAATTGCCATCATTTTCAGTGACAAATCAATGCTACTCGAAGGTGTTGGTGCACGAATGAGAGTAGTTGATGCGCCAGTAGAAAACATGTAAATGTTTTCCAAAAACACGTAGACAATTAGATCAATCTGGTATGAAATAAAATGTCATATAGTCATGTTAGAGTTACTCTGACTCCTGGTCAGATCAAAAAGTTGCAATTGGATTCAGCTTAAAAATGTGGAACGACAATATCGTTAAAACACAATCAAATGTCTGGTGGTCAGAATAAACTATCACTGACAGCTCGTCAGATTAAGCATTTCAATGATGCTAGCAAAAATTAAAAAAAGGTGTTCAGGTCACTCTCTCTGCGTCCGCGATCAAAGACATGATAAAATCAGGTGGTATATTTCCACTGCTCGCTGCGCTACCAGCGCTAATTGCCACCGCCGCCCAAGCGGTCGCGAAAGCTGTCGCTCGCGGAACTGTTGGTACCGCCGCTGGGATGGCATTAAAGAAGTCGACTGGAAGCGGATACAAAAAAAGAGACGATCCGTAGCGGGAAAGGGTCTAAGACTACCAGGAACCGGGTACAGTATACTAACACCATTTTCAAATTTAGATTTACTCGATGCTGCTAAAAATGTAGCTTTAAGAAACTTTAGAGGTGATTTTATGTGAGATCAATTACCACAACAACCAAACAGCACTGAAACCGGTATCATTAATCTCGATAACAGCACCGGACCTGGAACTCACTGCGTTGCATACGCGATTGATCCACGTGTAATTGTTTATTTTGATTCATATGGGTTAGAGCCACCTAAAGAATTTATGCGTTATATACATCAATTAAAAATTCCGATCTGGTACTCCTCGCTGCCAACACAAAAAAATGACCGACCCACCAATCTGCGGCCAGCAGGTATTAAATGTAATGCGCTATATCATCATCAACTAAACCACCCTTAAAACTGTACACGAATATAAGAGTAATCGCTTTTTAGAGAGATCTTAAAATATAATGGTTGATCGCACAATGATTATTATTTGGGGAAGATCTCTCTTAAGCCTGCAAAAAACCTACCGGGGAAATATTTGCAACCAAAGATGTAAAAAAACCTAATTGAAGTTGAAATATCCGAGATATTAACCTCGCAAGTGTGGATCCAAACGAAATAGTCGTATTTCAAGACAAACAAGTGAAATTGAAAACGAATAATGTTTTCTTGAATAATATTCTAGTTAATATTAATGTAGTAACCAAAAATTCCCTAGCCGTGTTTGCTTCCACCGGTAAGATTAAACAAGGAGTTCTTTTTCCAACTGTGATAGATAGTATTAACAATCGAGTAAAAACATCCGTTGTCACAATGACAGGTACCCTCGACATGAACTCAAATAAAATAACCACACTTGGCGATCCAACATTGGACACTAATGCTGTGACAAAAAATATGTAGATGTGTTAGACAATAAACTAACGATGCTATATGGTGCGCATAAAACCACGGATGATAAACTAACGACGCTATATGGTGCGCATAAAACCACGGATGATAAACTATCAACACTGCGAGCTGAGTATGATGTTCATGTAGGTGTGTTTGCAAATTTGGTAGGAATTTTAGAAAATGGGATGAAACCATGGAAAATTTCATTGGTACTCCGATGACTGTCCCATTGAAACTTTCTGACATTAAAACAACTATTGATCAAATTAATATACCATATAAACAAAATATTAATACCGTTTACTCGACATATCAAGGATATTTCGACTGGACACCTCAAAATAATATTATTAATATTATCGCTGAAGTCAGAGGTATCTATAGATTGACCCTGCTTTCAGGAGTACAGTTTAGTGTGTCATCGGATACATCTACGGGAATTAATACTGCAAGTGCAATAATAGATAAGTGTGCTATGGAACATTTACAATAATCTCTGTCCGTGGTAATTTAGCTCGGGCATCAATGCCATACTACGTAGAATTTATATATTGCTATCAGCGATAACAGCACTGGCACCTGTAGCTGTCATAATGTGTGTGTCATCGGCGACAACAATTACAGGGATTCTTAGCATCATCACAAAACAAATATCCACATGCAGTCAGAATAAACTACACGAGTATATAATTAAGTTACATACTGCATCAGCCGCGTATTCCCAATTGTCGTCGCTGATATCATCCAGTCTCGATGAAACAACAATATCAGATAACAAATTCTCCGCGATGATGAACATCTAGCACAACGCAACACCAAAATTAGAAAAACAGCAAAATAATATAAACAATGGCAACGCCATCAATAATGACATCAACATCAACAACGGAATTACTTCAGAAAATAGCCACAAACACAAATCCACTAAAGACAACCATGATCTCAATAACCTCAAACAACCCTGAATTCAGTGTTAATATCCCCACTGCAATTCCGGTTAAAGAGATAGCGCTAACAAAATTACGAGTACAGTTGGCCGAATATTATATCAAAATCATTTGGTGGTCAGCAACCGAATGATTCCTTGGTGTTTGTGAGTAAAAATGAATCCGTACTGGGACGACAATACATATTTGTTATTTAGGGCTATATCTTCTAAATACTGAAAATCAGAAAAAAATCTGATCACAATCTAATTTATATGATGATTTTATTTCCTGATTTTTTAAATCCGTAACTGCAGAACTTATGTAATTTATATTTTCGTAATTCATTACAACATATATATATACGAGTATATATATATATATCTATATATATATATATATATATATATATATATATATATATATATATATATATATATATATATATATATATATATATATATATTTATATATATATATACGAGTATATATATATATATGTATATATATGTATATATATATGTATATATATATATATATATGTATATATATATATATATATATGTATATATATATATATATATATATATATATATATATATATATATATATATATATATATATATATGTATATATATATATATATATATATATATATATATATATATATATATATATATATATATATATATATATATATATATATATATATATATATATATATATATATATATATATATATATATATATATATATATATATTATAATGAATTACGAAAATATATATCCCAAACAATTACTGTAGATGTTATTCACTGGGTCCATTTTATTGGCCTTTGTGTCTTTGTTATCGTCTTCTATTTTCTTTGATTTGAAATCTTTGAGATTTTACCTTCGATATGACTAATTCTTTTGTCCGATAGTTATTTTTGAACTGTCTTCTGAGGTTGCTTTCAGTGTGACATAGAGCTGTTTGCATCCACGCTACTGTTTATTTTCGGGGGCGCCCATAGACATATCTTCAATGAATATTCTAAAGTTAGCATATTCAGAAGACTGTTATGTTTTTTATGTATTTCATGTACACCCACCCCAAGAATCATATTCCCGGGGGTGCAAAACCACACCATCAAGTATTTGGCTTGATGAGAGGTGTATAAGAAACACCTTTGGGATAGCGCCCCCACTATTTGAAATTAATATATAGTTACTGAGACATATACAGTATATACACCCGTAGCTAACAATCGTAGACTTTCAAGATAAACTTAACAATTGCATACTCGTAGCTGAAAATCGTAGACTTCAACATAACCTCACACGAATATATTTGTAGTTAAAAATCGTAGATTTTCAAAAATAATACATTCCACTACGACCGCGTTTGGTATTCTCACTCTGACTGATAGCTTTAAGATTAGTTAAATAATTATCAGTTCTTATAGAATTTATGTGGTCAATCACAAAACCATCTTTGATCACCCCAACGAAACACTCATATACAGATTTATAATTAAGATATATTTTCCCCTTGGCAGTAAATCTGAGATATCCATGAGTGTTGACAACCGCTACTGGTATTTTCAGTCTGAGGTCTCTAACTACACCATCACGTGACGCTTCATAGTTAATGATCACGGGATGTGGTTGAAATTCCTAATTCATTTATATTCACATATATTACTTGTCTAATTAATTATTTGGTTTAATTATTAATTGTTGAGACTCTAGTAATATAGTCTTGGGGTGTTCTTATGATTTTGCCAGGTCTAGAGCCCTTGATTCGTTTATCATAATAGCGCTTAAGCTCCCTGTATCGTTTACCACCACATTGGAGACACAGCTGTGTCTTCCCTTATACTCCAACAGCACATCGGATACAGGGTTTTGGACCTAAGCTTCCTCGTCGCACACTCTGTGAATGATATCCACAGAATTCGTTTCTGCACGATTTGTTAAAAACGGTTACTGTTACTATCATAATCCATTTACAGTGATTCGTTATATATAAATTCTTTATGTAAATGCTTGCTTTAATTGTATTATGAAGGAGTTTGATAGATTATCCATAATCAAAACCTGGAAAAATGTTAGATTCAATCTCGATATAGAGTCTCCGTAGATGCACCTAAAAAGGATCTAATAAGTGATATAAGCATGATAGGTAAAATCCATGAAGTGTTTAACGAATTTAAGCCCGACGGAGCATTTCATTGTTGGTCAACATTTCGAATTGATGATAGTGTTGATGCTACCATGATCTACCAAAGGGCAGCAGGAATAATATCGCATCTTGACCATCAAAAGTATTTTTTCAGAGTGAAATTCATTATCCGTTCAGAAACAGGTAATTGGGTTATTCGTGATGAGTTTGTTCTTATCTTGAAAAATAAAAAGACTGTCACCGTGAGTCAGGATTCCAAACCAGGAGTGTTGACTGGAATTGACAAACTGTATTACGAGAGAGCTTATCATGTGACCGCGGTTGTTTATGGGATTTTTGCGATAAATGACAAACCAAGTGTTGAGAAATTGAAACCTATGAAACTGTCATCGCGAATTTTGTAGCCGAACGAACAATAGAGCATTTAACAAATGCGTTACGTGGAAACAAATCGACAGATCTAAGACGTAAAAAAAATGAATGGGCACTAACAGTTAGGGATAATGGGGCAACACTTCAAAATGTGGCTGCGTTAGAAACATCATTAAGACGATAACATAAGTATTATACGAATCGAAATATAAATCAAAGGGAACTCCAATCAAGATCATTGATCATAATGCACACGCGTGGTCTAACGCAGTAACAATATTTTCGCGGGATAGAACCATAAGATATCTACCCGTAAAGATCTCTCAGGGGAATTTGTTTGATTTTAATCACGCGGAGAATAAAAACGATCCTGTGTCAGTGTGATTATTTCAGGGTTTTGAAGACCAAGAGTGTAAATTTGACCAATTTATAAGATCTAAAGGTGAAATATACCGTACTGAATCTCTTCACGACGCGATGAGAAAACTAACTTGGAATTTTTCAACCGATAATAACGAGGAATTACTAACATTCTGTTTTACAATCCCGTCAGTTGCAGCTCATTTCGCGAAAAATGAAATTCTGTGGAAACCAACAAGAGCTGAATTTCTCTGAGATGTTCAAGCCAGTTGTGTAATATACGGACACGATCAAATATGGAATACCAAATATGATCCTAAAAATGTTTTATCGGTTAATATGGTTGCGTATTATCTAGGGTGTTTTCTTGAATATAGCGGGTGCGCTGGGTATTTTACACGATTTGGGCATTCCACCCACTAAATGACACGAGTTGCGATTAATGGGCCTTTACCCAATTTTGATCTAACCGGATTCGCTCGTGTAGTATCATTGGAGATCGCTAAAGGACTTCAACGTTGCTGTTCTGTTTGGTTTGGTAGACATATCTTTGAAAAACACTGGGTACCAATAGTGTTATTACGGTATATGATCGATTGTAAAATACTGATGTCGCTGACTGTCTCCAAGGCGATTATATCATATCACGCGCAGTCTGAAATCTGGTTACCACAACCCGATAGACTTGATAGTATAATTAACGATTACAAAGAAAAATTTCGTGATCTCGACGAAGAAAATATCGTTAAAGCATCCAAGGAGATCATTGAAGTCAGAAATTAACATGCAAAGTATCTCAGTAGAAGAATAATTGGTAAATTCACCCAGGGTGGAGCATATGATCACAAGCGACATTATTCACGATTCTAGATGATGCTGAATACGATTTTATAATCGCGGATGCAACATCTAGAGATATATATGTCAATCGTAAAGATGCTTTCTTGCCCGATGGAACAAAATTCGGTACAATTATTATCTACATAGATGGCGAATGTCCCTAATACGTTCATCTAAGGGCGTCTATGCTGGCTTATGCTTCTATCAATTTGCTATCGATAATAAATAGATTTCCTTAATTGGCGGTTAGAGTTGCCACTGATTCATTTTATATAGATATCAAACATAGCAAAGTAGTGGCTGAATTTACAAATTCCGACGAGTGTTGGGGATCATTGAGAATTTAAAAAAGGAATGTTACATGATTATTCTAAATCAGCAGATTTTACGATTGAAAACAATGACATAAAAATAATCAAATATCATAACTATTGAAAGCCCGTTCGTTATCTGATCCAATGTGTAAATATAAAACCGTTTACATAAACGGATGTGGTGGGTCTGGAAAAACAACACGAGTGATCGAATTATTTCGAGGAAAAAAAAACATGATTGTGCTAACACCCACACACAGACTTGCAAGAGAGATGAAACAGCGAGGAGTTAATGCAAGCACTTATCACAGTTTCTTTCGATGGAAAGGTGACGCATTGACTCCTGATCGAATGGGTGAGAAATCGATTCCTCCAATCATTATTTGGGATGAGATATGCATAGTGACAGTAAATATATTAAAAATGTTTCTCGGGTGGTTCTTACTGAAAGATACAGCTGTGATAATGTGTGGCGATTAAGGTCAACCACCACCATTTGTCTTTTTGTCTTCGCGTGATTGGCTGAAGAATTTTGTAGATTATTATGAAGAAATTAACACTGATCATAGATCTCATGATTCAGAATTAAGGGAGTTCAAGAAATTAATCAGATTACAACCGGAGAAAATCCAATATGAAATAGCACATGAAATAATTTCAGAAACCCCATTAAATGATGTTTGGGAAGCGTGGAGACCAAACGATTGGATAGTGGCAAGTAGAAAAATAGTTAGAGACACACTCCAGATGAAGTTTTTTGACACTCACAAAGAAAAATTCGCAACACTTCCAAGGCCATTGTGTTACAGACCTACGGATTCACGAAGACAGAATATTGAAGCTGATATTCCTGGTCAGAAAGAGAAGCAGATTCTCGTGTTAAATGATTTTGTGTTGGTTGATCTCAGTGTCGTCGAAGATGCATTGCGCGCTAATACATCTCCGTGGACGCTAGTATACGCAATGACGATACATTCTTCGCCAGGATTGACTATATCCGAACGATTGCTTGGATCGTAGATGATTGCATCGAGTGGTCGAATTTAGTTTATCTCCCAGTATCCAGATTTGAAAGAATAAACCAACTTCGAAGAGTTGTTTTAGACGCTAATGACACTACAATCAGTGATACTGTCAACGATGATATAATAAGAAAAAAAACTCGCTGAATATAAACAACAGAATAAGAAAAATGAACGAGAATTTAATACTGATGTTGAATTTATTATTACGCTGAAACAATAACAGAATAATCACTGCGCGAGTTGTAATTGTGTAATGCGTTGGCAGTATTCGGATAAAGTTCCTCGCCAATTTACCGCAGACAGAAAAGATAATAGTCGCGGGCATACCAGAGATTATGTTATGTTGACCTGTCTTAAGTGTAACAGACGCAGAGGTGCTAGTTAAGACCACGTTGCAGTAATTGAGTATCCTCGGGTGTCACTTGTAATTGTTCACGTGTAAATCCATTCTGAGCAGTTGAATCTAATCTATAGATTGCTGGTCTAACCGTGGATATTAATATGTTAGATATTTTGTGCGTAGTGAGACTCCAAAAAGGATCAGTAGCTCTTTTTTACCACCTTCAAGTTCACCCAGCTTGTACAAATAACTTACAGTGACATTGCCAAGTATTCGTTGTTTTGAAAACTAATTTCGCGTTTGTACGGATATATACTTTGTTTGTGATCGCGATAACAGGTTTCGTAATAATTTTTCGAGTAATTTCATTATTTGGCGCAGCTATCACAACTAGTAATCTCTTGACCCATTCACGAGATCGTTTATCTTCGATGAATTCCTACGCGTATTGATATCCAAAGAACCGCTCAGCAAGTGTCCGATTAAATATTTCATCAATTGCCTGATCGCGCTGTATTGTGGTATGTCCTCGTCGTAGCTTGGTATTATGTTGCTTCATTGTTGATAATACTGCACCCTGAAATTCTTTTCCAGGATCTACCTGTAATAGATGTCGTCATTGCAGAGGACCTCGTCGATAAATCCTTTCAAGTGCAGAAGCTACTTCAGTTCATGACTTGGTCAACAATGGTTCAGCTTCTTTGTATCTAATCGCAAAATCAACTACGGTTAGCGCGTATTTGTATGTCCGTTTATTAACAGTATCATGCGGGAGAAATAATATATCAGCATGATGAACTTCAGTAGGGACGCTGACATCAAAATGTGCAAAGTTAATTTGTTTAGGTGGTGGTAGATAAATCTGCCATATCGCCCGTTTAAATAACCAATTTTCCACGGTGGCATTTTTTACTTTTGCCGCATTGGCGAGTTTATCGATTGCTGATTTACCCCGCCAGTATCCTCTTGGGGAATAATAAATAGATTCCATATTGTTATTAACTACCAGCACCCAGCATTAATTAACTTTTCATCGCTGATTTTATCAACCACGAAGCTAATTTTTCTTTGAAGGATTTATCAGTGATATAATTTAACGCATGAATAAATTTTACATCTGCGATGTGTCTATCTTGCAGATTTCTACTTTTATAAGCAACATCATGAGCATGACACGCCTTATCAATAGCGTCTATTGGATATTCGCCGGGACCGGGTTGGTCTTGGCTATCAAGTATGATGTCGAGTCCGGTTCCAAGACCACAATAACGATACCCTGGATGGTGTTTTTCTACTGGATATTTTCCCATGGAGTCCCGGGAAGTTTTGTCAATTTTGCTGCAATATCACCTCATTTCTTTTTAAATCATTACCCGATTTCATAGAAATATATCTAATTTTGTGTACCACATTGTACACACCTACCAGCAAGTGCTGATGTTTTATTGCTTGTTGTAATTGTTGTCAAATCGTTTGTGCTAGTACGCGTCCTGCATTTAACACAATATAGATCCATAATTTATCTATAATAACATAAATGTAATTGATTTTTCTTCGAGAAAAAGACGAGAAGCCGTTACGCATCATGCATCGCTACCAAATTCTATTCGCATGATTATAATTGGACCATCTAGAACCGGTGAAACACAATTGTACTTAATTTGATAACGAGATGGATGAAATGGGATACCCTATATTTGGTAGCCCTGAGCATAGATGATCAGCGATGTTACAAGGTGTTAAAGGATTTTAACGAGAAAGCAAACTTGAATTTAGCATTGATATTGAAGAAGCGCCGAGTGTTGATTCTCTTGATGTAACTATTAATAATTTAGTCGTATATGATGATGTGATGTTAGATAGACAAGCAAACTCTGCCAGGATATTTTCCAGAGGTAGACATAAAAATACTGATGTGATTTATGTTACTCAGAGATATACACAAATACCAAACGTGATCAGGGATAACTGTAATATTCTTGCTGTGTTTAATGGAGTTGACACTCATACGCTACGAAATATTCACCAGACCTGGTGCAGTGGAGATATGGATTATAATCTCTTTAGAAATTTCTTTAATCATGATTGATTTGTCAGTCCCAAATGGATTTGTAACGATAAATTTACAAGACCCTATATCAAAATATCGCATCAGACATTATAAAATATTCATTTAAAACCATAACAGCTAACAAACCCAAGACAACAAAATATGCGTCTGTGTTTCAAGCCTTGGTTGGTTTTGACATTTTTTTTTTCGGTTTCGAGAAAGCCTTAATTTGACAAACATATCTCTAAAATTGTTAAGCCTCAATTTTGCACACAGAGCTTTAAAATTGCTGCTTGAAATCTATCCCAATTAGAGAAGTCCGATTTACCCTTCTTGCGCTCACACACACACACACACACACACACACACACACGTTTCTATGAATTCGGGTAATGATTTAAATAGAAACGAGGAGGTGATATTGCAGCAAAGTTGACAAAACTTCCCGGGACTCCAAGAACTACACGTTCTAGTCAGCAAAGAAAGCGAAAGGGTGCGATTACTTGTAATTTCGTTATGCTTCTCACTCAAAGTAACACAGTGTATTATTTTTTTCAAAGTTTATCAAATTAATATATTGACGTGATGATTGAATTAATTTCAATAATAATAATAATAATAATAATAATAATAATAAGATTTCATAATTCTTACGAATTTATATTCGTACATTTGTTTTATATTGCACAAAATCTATGGTGTTAATCATTTATCTGATTTAAAACAGCAGTATATCGCCGAATATCCAATACGGAACCTAGATGTTTCGTGGGGTTTACTTACGTTCTTTCGAAAAAAGCTGGTGTCAAGCACAATAAACAAACTAGATGGCAACAAAAGCAAACATGAGTTTAAACAAGGAACATAAACACTGAATTAAAACTTAAAATAAATAAAGTGATATGAGTAAATTAATATTAATCCATAAAAAATGAATATAAACGAACTTGTTACTCTGTACATCTTGCTTGATCTTATATGAAATAAAACTTGCGTACGAACACTCAACGTTACATAAAATGTCTCATCATATGTTTAGTTTCCTCATTTTTTGTTTAGTAAATTTTAAAAAGGTATCCCATCCTTTACGACGTATATGAGATTACACATAAAGAAAGTTCGTAAAAGAAGAGATACATTGCTCACATCCTATTAACCTTTCTTTACATCAATATCGCATGCTCCCTTTATTTTAAGTTGTACTTTTGCAACATTAGAGATTCGATTTCATGTCGCCTTCGAAGACGTCTGCCCACAACCCAAAAGGAAAACAGAAGATTCTTCAAAAGAGGAGAGCGAGATGAAAGAAAGAAGGTAAAAGATGGATGAAGCATGAAGCCAACCTTTGAACGAAATTCAAATAAAGAAGCTAGCAAGTGATCATTAGACGCAGAGAAAAAATGGTCTTTTTCTCAAATGACGTATTTGAAACTCACTGTCGTTGCGATTCACCATATTATAGCAAAATTAATTCATGAGCAAACAGTCGTGAGTCGACGGTGTCACGACAAATAAAATTCACCCAGCGTTCTGATTCGTCGATGAAAAACATGTACTTGATGTGCCGCACAAGATGTCCTTTTAATCGACTAAGCAACGTGCCATGAGCAATTTCAATCTCCTTGCCACCCTATATAAAGTGCTGACTATGTCCAGTTTTACCGGGACTTCGGTGTTGGAATATGGGCCTCTGGTAAGAAGAAGCTGGTGTCGACAACAATAACAAAAATATTGTATGCATGCTAACTAGTTGTTGTTAACATACCCCCAATCAACTTTCTGGAGGCACAGGATTATTATCTAAAGTAAAACTGATCATCATTATCGACTTTCATGCTGATTGTGATGGCAAATGTGTATCTGTTTTTGTCAGCCTGATGTCAGGATAATGTGACTGGGTGAGACGTGACGTTTTATGCATGTGGCAACATGACCATCCCCACCCCACTTCCAACCCCGAGCTAGACATCACTATAAACTGCCACATTGTAGACATCATATAGATATAACCGAGACAGTGTTGAAGCTACTTTGAAAATCAAAATATAACACACATACACACACGCACGCACACACACTATTAGTTTTGTTTCTAAACGTGTGTGTTGGATACATGATATATGTGTTTTAATAATTATTCTTTGGTTCTATTTTTCATTATTTCTCCGTGTTTAGCTTTGTCAGATTTTTAATTTTTATTTGGTGATTATGGGGAATAGGTATTGGCAATATATTTTTATCTTCAGTAACCGTATTTTCATATCCGATAATGCCGTTATATGTGCCCTTTCCAGAAATGCATCCAATATATTTTAAACTTGCAAATGGTATATAAAGTACAAAGGGAACACAATCTTCATACAGCATGACCCGAATACTGGAAACTTTTATTGTCTCAAAAGCACTGAATTATTGGAATTATTACTCAAATTCTACCTGCCATTGTGACACATTAACAAACAAAGGAATACTTCTTGCCTTGTACAATAAACTCATTTATACATAATGTAATATATCGTGTTTCCAAGAATGATATTAATAGACCAGGATGTAAATATTGGACAAAGAGGAACAAGATTAACAGGGTGACCCGCATTTTCTTTTCGGGGGGGGGGGGGGGGGCGGGGAGGTGCTAACATGTAGTGGAAAGCTATTAAGTTTGACTGATGTGCCTTAAAATTTGTCTAGCGGTAAAATTTCACTCCCACCCCCTTGCCCTATATACGGGCGCCTATGGAGATCAATGTCAATGACAGGTTATTTGATGTGTTGTCTGTAAATGAAATGTTACCATTTTTAAATAAAATATGTACAATGCGTAAATATGTTTTGTAAATATGTCTTTTAATATTTTACCTAATCCTTGTAGCATTGAATTTCATTACCAATTTTCGATTAAAGTTAAAGTTCTACTAGTGATATCCTGTCCCCTCGTTATGCCCCACACTAGAAGACAGACACCGACCATGGAATGGTCAATACCGGTGGAGCTATTCAAGATGGTGGAGGCAATTAAACAATGCGTTGGCAAAGAAGAAATTGCATTAAATTAGATATTTCTAGCAGTGTCATCGCCGAATTTTTTATCGGCATGTTTGAACTTTAGAATGCTTTAACGGAACAGATAACGGAATCAGGGTGGGCGTGGTTATGTTGATAACGCAACATATACCTATTTAAGCAATGTATTTTTCTGTAGAAGAATGCTTGGGCACCCACTCACATTCACCTCACAGTCCCTCTACGTAGAATATACGTCAATTCATGTTGATGTGCACAAACCAGGCGACGTATATAAAAACAAAATTCTAACCTACAAAATAAAATAAATGTCAGTATCAATAAACTCATTTGTACATAATTTAATATATCGTGTTTCCAAGAATGATATTAATAGCCCAGGATGTAATATTGAACGAAGAAAAAAAACTGGATCGCCCTCAGATTATTGGGGGAGAAGTGGGGGATACTAACAGACAGAGGACAGCTATTACGTTTGATTGATGTAGTTTAAAACATGTTCAGAGGTGAAATCGGACACCCACAACCACCCCTAGCCCTATATGTGGGCATCCATGAAGATTAATGCCAATGAAAAGTTATTTGCTATGGTGTCTGTAAATGAAAGGTTACCACTTTGAAATAAAATGTGTAGATTGAGGTTTTTTTTGTTGTAAATATGGTTTGTAATATTTGTAGCATTGAATTTCATTAACATTGCCAAAAAACAAATTTAGATTATAATTAAAACATTGGTCTGCTACTGATTTCATGGCCTCTCGTGATGCTCCACAACAAGAGGACAGGCACCCACCTTGGAATGGCCAATACCAGTGGGGCTATTCAAGATGGCAGAGGAAATCAAACAATGCGTTGGCAATAAAGAAATTGCATTAAATTAATTCTTTTTAGCAGTGCCGCCATCGAATTATTTTTCTGTCATATTAATAACAACTATGTACAATAATGAGGTTTGCTTTAACGTATCACTATGCAGTACTGTGACTTTCATCCATTATGTGTGAGTTGAGGGAGGGGGTAAGGTGAGAGATCGATCGCCAAACCGCATGGTTCTGCTTTCGAGTACGTTTGTTAGAGTGTATTTAAATGAAAGAGTGGTCGAGTCTGTTTTAATGTTATTTCACGTAAGTTTCAACACGTTATAATGTATTGATTTTCTTGACATGTGGCATGCTTGAACTTTAGAATTCTTTAACGGAACAGATAACGGTATCAGGGTGGTTGGGGTTACGTTGATAACGCAACAGATACCTATTTAAGCAATGTATTTTTCTGTAGAAGAATGCTTGGCCACCCACCCACATTCACACACACACTCCCTCTACGTAGAATATACGTCAATTCATACTGATATGCACAAGCCAGGCGACGTTTATACAAGGATGTTGGAAGATATATTATCTTGAGAGAAACACACCTAACCTACAAAATAAAATAAATGTCAGTATCTAGGACTAATCAACTATCGTATAGATAAGCTCTATCTAGGGTGGGCCAACATGACAACTTAAGACAAATATCTACACTGACCTGGCCCCTCTGTTAGACCTCAATTTAACAGAAAACTGGAATAATCATTCTTTCAAAACTAGCGCTAAGAATTCTAATTATTACTAAATTTCTACCTACCATTTTGTCACCTTGAAAAGCAAAGGACATTTCCAGTGTGAACTGGTTTGTGCGTGCTGTGAATGCTATTAATAGGCCAGGAAGTATATGTTGGGCAAACAAGAACAAAATGAATGCCGATCAAAGGGAAGTTACACATAGTGTCTTTAAAAGAAAGGTTTCAGCGTGTAATTAATCGATTCAGAGTGAGTTTTTTCCTCTTTTAGGCATAGTTTCAGATCTTTTATATAGCCCTGATAGGAAGGACATTTTTATTAACTTTATCAAAGGAACATTTTTAGTTGTAGTGAAGCAAGTCATTGTTCTTCTAATGTAATGAATGATGAGCATGGCGACGACGATGATGGTTATAATATTAATATTAAATATAAAGTAATTACATTTTATTACACTAACGTTTGTTCACATATAAAATTGACGTTACTCTCTCTCTCTCTCTCTCTCTCCCTGTCTCTCTCTCTCTCTCGTAACCGAAAGTTAATTGCTGAGACGAAATTTAATGTTTG
The DNA here is from genome assembly GCA_030141615.1 of Unio pictorum. Taxonomy (NCBI): domain Eukaryota; kingdom Metazoa; phylum Mollusca; class Bivalvia; order Unionida; family Unionidae; genus Unio; species Unio pictorum. The sequence goes on along the minus strand of JARLTB010000166.1, from coordinate 11,518,251 downwards.
CTCTTTGAGAGTTTATCGGTTTATTGACGGTTTCGTCGACGTATAACAAACATGTCTCTTTATAAGCACTTGTGTCACGAGATTCATAATGTTTCTAGGACAAATTCATCTCCCAATTTCTTCAACGTATATTTTGGCACAGATTCATTCTCTTTGATGGAATGAAAGAGCAAGTGGAGTGGTGATGGCGTAGAAAACAAATACTAATTTTATAGTCATGAAAGAAAAGTTTATTGTATGTTATTATTAGTTTAAGATTTATCATTGGGTACTAAATTTAATTTCTTTGCTTATGAACTTAAAACTTACATTGTACTGCAGTGGCTGCGTTGCCAGAGCATCAGGGTTGTAATTCTAGGGTAAATAGTTCGATACCTATCCAGGCTAGTCAATAATGTGTTACAAGTGCTTGTAAAACCAACAAACACAGAAAATAAAATAGCTTTCTCGATTTAATAACGTTTTAACTTTTATATAACAACACAATAAATAGAGAAAGCTAACCTGAATTATTCGTATTCGTGCTAAGTACTTCATTAGCAGACTAATCCTTTCTCTCCTGACTGTTAAGATTACCCTTAGGGACAAGTGAGCGATATTAACACACTGTCCCAGATAATCTACAACACAAAAAGAAGACCACCCGTTATACATATTTTCAGCTCCTACTAACATATATTGTCAGTTGCTGCGAATCTGCTACTGACGAAAAAATCGACTTACCTTTAGTCTGTGCGGTCTGACAATTTGTATCAGCAGCAGAGATAAAACCGGGCACAATATATACTTCTGTGACGCAAGCACATAAGCACATTAGAACTTTCATACCAAGCTCTTTTTTTTTTTGCAGCAATTTCGGATTACTTTGAAACTGATAGTACGATTCTAGGAATTCATACTTTTATGAATATTTAATTTTTATTGTGGGTTTGTATTTTCCCAATGATTATGTCCTATGTATAAGTGTAATTTGTAATTGACCTTGTCCAAAATCAAGTTTTTTGTGTACCTGGCCAGTAATATTGATTTTTTTGTGTGTGAAGAAATGAAATAGCTAATATTTTTTTTTCGATGACAGTGGATTAAGTATTCAATTAATTTTTAGTATAAACATGTTTATTTTTTATTTGGTCCAGGACATTGACATTCCCACTGAATAAGCGAGTTGTACCTGATGTTTACCTCAATCTGTATTATAAGCATAATAGCGGCTTGTATCTTGCTGACAACTTAGAATTGTCTAGAAATATGATCTTGTCCCTCGCCATGCTTTTACTTTTGTGTCCGAACATTTTATATAATCTTGTTTACGTGAAAAAATTTCCTCATTCAATCGATAACATCGGGAAAAATTTTTTTGTTGTTGCTGTGTTCAGTTTCGCTGAAATTACAAAGCGTTAAAATAATGTTCTTAAATCTAGGCATAAACTTGGAATTTTAGTGAAATAAGACAACAACATCTTGGAATATATTAATGAAATTCACGAAAAGACTGTTGACACATCTCCAAGGCACATGCCTCCACAGTCACATACACATATTCAGAGTTTAAGCTCTCTTATAATACCAATGGAATTTAATTAGAACTTTATTCATTAGGACTGGTAATATAACGTTTTGAACTATTTGGGATTTAATTCACAATATTGTGAGTTATTTTATACATTTTCACTTTGTATTCTAGGGAAATAAAGTATTTGTTGAATTTTACGAAACTTGTCGCTTTCACTCTTTTTTGTGAATACCATACTGTGAATTATCTTTTATTCTTTCACTTTGTTTGTCTTTTATGTTACGATAATAAATTTATATTTGGATTATATGATGCTTGGTGAGTTGTACCTTTTCTTGTTACCTAGTTTCAGCCCCTAGGACGTAACAGGTACCAATTGTTCTGCCCAGTGCTCGAGAATCAGTGACAGAATTTCGATGACTATCACTTAACACATTACCCGATGACCAGCCCCTGTTCACCGAGACCGGTGACCGGTAAGGAAAGCAATGATGGAGGATGTATACCTTTTGGAGGAGTCTACGTTTGCAAAGCTCGACTAAAATTATGAAAGAAAATTCAAATAATAACATAATGAAAAGTAACAGCAATTGGATAGGAAATACTAATCCAAAGGTACTACTAGATGTATGAAACAGGATAAGCACCGCTTTGCCAACGAGGTACTCGGAATCAATGAAATTGCAAAAGGAGGCATAACAATTAGCCAATAAGAATGGAGAGGAAAAGCAAATAAAACACTATAGAACTCAAGCAACGATATGATTGACTGTAGAAATAACAATAGATTACCTAAATGATGAACCAAAGAGTGAGATTGAGACGCGTGTACAAGTGTACAAAGTCAAAGAAAATAGGGATAGTATTCTGAATTTTGGAAGTCGACTCAAGTCCCAGACTGGGATCATATTGTTCTTTACTTTAGACTTCCAGTTACTAATTAGAACAGCTTCCGATTTCACTTGAGCTTTTCCATTTACTCAAATCAGGCCTCTGCTGTGGGCTAAAATCTCTTAACCCAAAGTAGAAAAGGCATATAATAATATTCTTGGAAGTGCTTTTGATCAATATATGGTCTATCACTATTCAATAGCTTGACTATATTGGAGGGGCTTGGCAGGTTTTAAATTAGCCAAAATTTGGCTAATTCCTACAAAGTTGTTCTTCACACCCTTAGGTAGGAACCAAATTTTGGAAAAATTAGCCAAAATTTGGCTAGTGTCTTTTAGTATAACCCCTATGTACGGCTGCCAAAGATCAAACTCTAGGTAACTATGATTAGCCAAAATTTGGCTAACTTCAATATTGTCCCTTTCCATGATGTATTGTATGACCTTTAGGCAGAAACCAAATCTTAGATTAATGTATCCTTAGCCAAAATTTGGCTAAGGATTCCTGTTGCCAGGCTCAGTGAGGCTGGTGCACAACTAATGACCTTTTAGCAAAATTTGGCTAGTGTCAGCAACAGCTTTTCAAAACAGCTGCATGTATGGCTGTTAGAATTTAAAAGCTCTATAATTAGCCATATTTGGCCATCCTCCTCAGTGTTTCATTCCATACTGTTGTGTAAATGTAAGCTTATAACATTGTTGGTCATTGCCTGAAATGTTTTCTTTTGTATAACCTACATTAATAACTATTAGATATCCAAATTTGGCTACATGCATGGCTAAATTACTCATAGGGAGTAAATGCAGTATTGGCTAAATATGTGCTTGAACAAAGTGCTTGACTCCTAATGTTGTATTTAATTTTAATATGTATATACTTTAGCATCCACCAACATTCCATTCTAATGTGTGCCAACCCTACTGTTAATAAATGTGTAATCAGAATACTCTAGTGAATAGACATTTTCTGAGCTATAATCCAGACGAAATGAATAGAGAATCAAAATGATAATACAACTTTGCTATTAAATATCCATATTTTGAATGATAATACCTAGAGCATGTTTATGTAATGTAAATACCTTGTTTTCAACATCTTCTCTTCTATCTTCATTAACATACACCATTTACATACCCCATTGATCAGGAAGCACTATACATGTATTTTACTGTTACCATCTTACTGTTTTGCTTTCAACTATTTGTTTTTTTTATATCACTGGTTGATATTAAAACTTTTACTCTTTTTAACGTTTATTCATATAACAAATTGTATAGCGCTAAATAGTCTAAACGTTCTTGTGCACCATTAAAATTCAATCCATTTATCAACCACATGGCCTTTAGACATCCTTATTATCAATGTAACTTTAGAACTTTCTGAAATTGTGTTATTTCAGGTAGTGCTTTGTCAAGTTTTGCCAAAAAATGATGTCATGACATAACTTCTGCAACTTTAAAATTCAATACACTTTACCAGTGTGTTTTCTGTATATATAAATCTTTGTAAGAAACAAGTTAACACATTATTCCCTAGCGATGAGGTTACATGTCATGAGGTAGTAACCTTCTTCCAAGGTCTGTAGCATCAAGGTCATGCATGATACACTAAAGTGGGTGGTATTATAGAAAGGTAGACAGATTGCGCTCTACAATTATACCAAATAATCTGAATACTTTAGTTGCACTACAAAAAAACAGAGGGAAAAACATAAGTTTTTTTATCTTTTTTTTCCACCTAAACTTCTCCCATGGTCGGAATCCGAATTTGTGTCCAGATTTAGACTATGGCCTCAGATCTATGGCAGACCAGTCTGAAGCGCACACAGACAGGTGGACCTTTGCAAAAAGTAGGATAAGGTGGATATTTTGAATAGTCTTCTCCATATGAAAATTATGGGTGTTAAGCACCAAAAAAGAAGTCCAACTTTTCACGTTCTGCTCATGCACCAGCAAACTAACCAATGAAAAACATTTTCTTTAGAACAACTAGCCATTTGTCTAATGGAATATTGCTTGCAAGTCGATGTATTAGAATGTATTCAGAAATAGTCCCCAAAATTTGTTAATACAATTACAATTTTTTTAAATACAAAATCAATAATAAAATATCAAAAATTACAATACATTCAATCTATAGCAAACACAAACATAATAGGGCAGGAGGTCCTCCCTAAGAATGGTCTGTGAAAATCAGCGGGGAGAGCAACCTCTAAAAAAAAAAACATTTATTGCAAAACAGCAAAAATTCTCCGGGGTTAATGTGATAATAGGCTTTGACCTTCAGAAAACCATAAACCTTTGCAGCATATAAATAAAGTACAGCTAAAATGTATAACCCTGTTCAACCAACAAATCTATGCAAAAGAAAATGTAAATGAATAAAGGAAAAGCTTGCAATTGATATTATGTCTTTATTTGAATATTTCATAAAAGGGATAGGAGGCATATGTTGGATGGTACTTAGGTCTGATAGAGTAATAAAAAGCATATTATCAAGTATGTACCCTGGTAATCCATTTTTTTTTTAATTCTGTTTTGACATCTCATAAGAGAAGTGACTAAAGCTTTAAATATAACAGTAAACACAAACATAATGGGTTTTTTGTTTCAAGTTCAAATGTACATGTTAATAATTATGTAAAACTTTACTTCTATATGATGATATTTTGTAACATATTTAAATCTTAACATAGTTTTAACAAGATAAATTTAAGATATTAACAGCATAAAAAATTCCACTTCAACGACTGCCTGAGGTTCATCTTTAGTGATTTAATGGCAAGTGGTTAAATGTATAAATTTCTACTTAATCTAAAAGACATGTCTTAAATTATAATTAAAAAAATAATTGATGAGATCTAGTGGCTACAGAGATGCTGTTTTGCCCATTAAAAACCAGTACATTGTAGTATACCATAATGTTTCTTTGATAATAATCACCCAATCATAATACTTCAGGAGAACTATTACTACCAGTCAAATCTAGTGCTCCCAGAGTAAAATTCATTAGCTATAAGGAGGTAGCATGCAGTAAGTAGGCAGGTTTTACTGAAGAGATCAACCAATGAATCTTTTGAGAGTGGTTTAGTAATTCATACCTGTGCTTAACTTTGAATGTATATTGCAATTGCTTCCTTTATTTGTTCATGGTCTTCTTCCATATAATATATTTAGTTGTTCACTATTTCTAGTTCAAACTTGGTGATCTAATAAATTTTATACATTTTCTGGATATATTTCATATTTAATGTTGTTTCTAAAAAATCAGCAAACTTAAATTTCAAATTTCCAGTCTCATGTTTCCCTAATGGCATTTTGCAGTAAATCTTATTGTGACCCTCCAGTAGTCCCATGTATACTGCACCAGCATTGTACTCCACCAGCCCAATAATTGTTGGAGAGATTACCTACAAAGAAAATCATAAATGACAAAACATTTTCTTCTTTCCCACTGGGACTGAAAAAAATGAATTTCCTAAAAAATTAACCTTTAGTACATTATTATGCCTTGTGGAGTAAGGTCACTTTAAAGACACAACTATTTTCATAAAAAAGTCTACTGACTTGTATGTCCACATTTCTTTAATATGTTGTTGGTACCTGAAATGAATAGACTTGTCCTGATGACAGTGAAGGAGTCGATAAAGAGTATATGATCAGTATTATTCAAGTTTTGTATTCCTTAGCACTAAATAATCTTAAAAGAAAAAACAAGCTCATGAAAACAATGGTGTTACAGAAAGACATTACAATTTGGAATTGAAGTCAGTCACTTCCCAATCATATTGGTAGCTCCAATTGAAAATTCAAAGCAACCATATCTCCTATCTTGAATTTTAGAAAGTATCTGTCTTAATTTGCAGGTCACTAACTCGGTTTGTCTAATCAACAACTGAATAGAGTATTTCTTGATGAAACTCTAATACGTGAACTAAGTATGTACAATAATCATTTCAATACTTAATCAGAAATGTTTTCATTTTGTAATACAATTATACACTGCATAATTATGAACTTTGTAACATTGATTATTTTATAAGACTTCAAATAACCATTTGAAATTTAGTGTCATTGATATAAAATAATGGTAACTGTCTTTGATGTTGTTTCTAAGGAATGATGTTAATAAACTTGAAAAATCTATTGATTCATATTATTGTGAAAAAGATGAATATACATATGCTGCTATTTATATTTGAACTATTGACTATCTAAATTACTCATGTGATGTTTTGGTTCCGTTTCTAAACTTTAGTTATTTGGCTTGTATTTTGTTCTGCCTCATTCTTTCTTTTCACTTTAGTTTTCTATACAATAATTTATACATTTATGGAAATAAGAATAAAATATATAAATTAAAAATAGTGAATTATATTTTTTAGCATATCAGATATTACTCTCATATTTTAACTACTCTTACATAAAAGAAAACCTTCAACTCATCTTAAAATCACTACAAGATAATGAATTTACATTTCTTATATTTACATTAATCAATCATTTGCTTATTTAAATCAAGTTTAATACATAGCAATAACATAAGAGGTCAATGAAATTTATTCATTCCTTTTGAATATATTTTGGTGTCATGTTCCCTTATCTTGGTTTACCTTTTCTGCCATGTCCACCAATAGTAGATGTATACTGCCCATATAATATTGACTATTTCAAGCAAAAAGTTATTTACTGAATCAAGTGATCAATATTATTATGTAGAATATCAGGAAATGATAATTACTAAAATCGTAACATTAAGTTTCAAGAAATACAAAATCAAGTATGTCATTCAATTTATCTATACATAACAAATGTATTTTAAAACACAAAAAATAAAATCTTACCTCCTTCCACTGTCATACCCTCCACAGAAAAAGGCAAAGTTTTAATCTCCTCCACTGACAAATACATGTACTCATGAATTCTTGAAATCTGAAGTGAAAACCAAATCAAATTAACTATGTTTTCATATATGCCCACCTATACAATTTTAATCAAGTGTTTTCCTAATTTGCTTGCAATAATGACTTTATTACAGAATGACATGTATACCTATGTGTCAACACTGGTTGAAAGTTAGTGTTGTGCTAATTTCATTTTCATATTGTGTCTGTTTCATATAATGCATCTCAATTTGGAATAGTTCATTTGCATAGGGCTATAAATGCTCATCCAGCAGTTATCGTTATTACATTATGGTTTGAAAATGTTTTCAGCAGAGATTACAACTGATTCATATGTAACTAGTCAATAAATCACAATATAATTCTCTCATTATTGCATGTAAGGATACATATTGTCATTTTGAATATTTTCTGCCATGGAAAAATTCAATCCCAATTCCAGTTAAACTACATTCTTAATGGCAATACATATCCATAAAAAAACTATTTTGTTCCACAACATTCATTAACTTTACACAATATTTTGCCATCTTCATAACTAGAATCTGGAAAAAACACATGTTGTTAAGATTGTCTGGTAAAATATACTAATATAAAAAATATACTTACTTTTCACTTTACATAGGTATCAATATCTATGTCATCATGATTTATGCAAATCTTTCCTTTTCCACTGAGTCAAAGACCATGTGCTGCAGGAGAGCATAGTTAAAACAGCTATCAGACCCTACAAAATGAGATTTTTTTGTCTTTTCATAAAGCATTTTCTCTTTACAGCACAATTATTATTATTATTATTATTATTATTATTATTATTGAAAATAAACAACATGAAAAAAAGCATACTTAATACATTATCTTGGCAGTTCTATGGGAAAAAACCTGTAAATTTTACTAACATATTGTGTATCTTGCATCAATCTAAAATGTATTTATGGAGCTAAAATGGCCCACTACAGTGTCAAAACATATCACGTTTTGTTTTTATTATTGCTTTGTTTCATTGTGTATCTATCATAGAATAATAATTCTCATTTACAGAATATTAAACTTGTAATTGAAATTTCAAAATGAAAGAGGTATGCATTCTTTAGTTTGCTGGTTTATGACATACATGCAAACAAGGCCTTATTTCAAAATTGTTTCAAGTAGAGATATAGAAGTTAGTTTAGTAATTTCCATTTTCTATGTAAAGAATTCTAATCATGAAGTGTTTCAATTAAGAAATTTTGCTCTATTTATCATTCATTTAAAAGCATTAAATGTACTTACTCTCTCCTGACACACCAGCCTCTATTGTCTCATCTTCATTCTCTGTTTCATCTTCTTCATGCAAATCACAAACTGATTACATTCTTAAACTGTATTTCTTCCTGGCTCAAGTGTGAGCTACTAAGCTGGCATTTTCTAGGTGGGCATACAAATTTAACCTCTCAAAGCTATGCCTTAGTCCATTGAAATTCTGTACAGGACTACACAGAAGTTCTGACTTTTGATCTTGGAGTTGTATCACATGGCCTATTACTCTGGCCTTTGAAACTAATTGTGATGAACTGGAGCTGTTGAAACCATGCTGATTGGATTATCAGTGATGATTTGTTGGATGATGTCTTGATACAAGATATTGAGTATTGTAAAACAAATTATATAATACTGAAGTGAACTAAGTCAAAGTGCTGATCTGGCAATGTGCAGGAATTATAACTATGTACAAATCATTTCTCAAACTCTTTACCCTTATTATAATACAACATCAATCTCTAAAACTTGTTAGCTTATTCCACTTTCCTTTTCTTAACTGACAGCTTTCACAGATGGTGTAACATCCAGTTCTTCCATCCCAACCCCCTAATTATTTCTTGCCCCTCCCTTGCAACACATTAGGTTCCCCCTCTATTTATTCACCCCCTCCCCTCAAATAATTAGTTTCTTTTCAATAATGGACTCTTTGGAAATAAACTGACTGCCACATGTATATATGTAATGAGTCTGCTAACAATTGGAAAAGGGATGGAGTCAGCCATCTCATTCTTTTCCCCCTTCAACCAGTTTATTTATTTTCATTAATGCACCCTTTGGTAATACACTTAAGACATACAAGTGAAATACCAAAACATAATGGATCCCTTAACAATTGGGGGGGGGGGACAGAATCAGTTAACTGATTCTTTCACCACACTGTACTAGCAATTAGTTCCTTACTATGAATCGTCTCTTTGGTATTAAACTTAAGGAAATACCACACATGTAACAGGTCATAAAATAAATTGGGGTTGGGGTGGGGTGACATGATCAACTAGCAGATTATTTCTCCCAACAGCAATTTGTTTCTTTACCTTAATGGACTCTTTTCTAATCTGCTTCAGGCCCACATTTGAAATATAATGCAGGTTATGGTTCACTTTACAAAATCACACAAGTGTTTTTTTTTTTTTTAAAAAGAAGAACTTTTACATTAATAGAGGATACAATCTTAGACTAATATCATTTCAAGTCACTTGAATGGTATAAGACACAACTTATAAAGATTCTTCATGATTCTTCTTAGCAAACTAACACTACATTGAAATGCAGACCAATCTGATGACCTAGGTGGTTAGAGCATCCACCAGTGATGTGTGAGGTTGTTGTTCAAACACCAGCTGTAACTGTGTCATACCAAAGACTTATAAAAATGATACTAGCATCTGCCTTACATGTACATGTTGCTCAATATAAGAGGTTAGTATAAGACTGGTTGGCCTGGTGTCTTAATAATGTGACTGGGTGGGACTTGATGCTACATGTATACAGGATGATGCATCAGTGATGGACATCACTATAAACTGCTACACTACAGACACTGCAGTAATGAACAATCCAAAATACACACACACATACACATACACACAAATAGTCATTTTCAAGATTTTGTAAATAAATTCTAGAAGGAGTGAAAGTGTCGAAGAAAAAATATGCTGGGTATCTTCACCAATCATACTGGTTAACTCCTTTGGAATTGGATCCAATAGTACTATTCACATAAATATCAGTAGACAACAATGGTGTTGCACTCATAATCTTGGCATGGTTTGCCCACACCAGATTTGAATCCGTATTACTGTCCTGTAAATGCTTATTTATATTGTTGTTGTGGTTGACGTAATTGCTCAGTTTTTAGTAACCAATGTGGAGACATATGCTTGATAATACTATTTCAGGAAAGTTTGTAGCTGTTTTCGCTTTATGAAATTGCAAAGTTTATAACTCAAAACATACAATTACATGCACAATCACCTCATACAATTTGGAGATCATGACAGGTGAGAAGAGGTAGAGAGGAAGCAATAGAGAAAGACCAATATAGGAGAAGAGCAGAAGACAGAGGAGAGAGATAAAAAAGAAAGTGAAAGAAAAAGAGGAACACTTGAAGAAATGAAAGATAAGGCATAGATGATAAAGAGAGAAAAAGATGATAAGTAAAAGAGAAAATGTCATAAGAGGTGCATAAAGACTATGAAGGCGAGAGAAAAGAGGCAGTTTTATGCAGGGAATAAAATGAGAGGAAGTGAGAGGTAAAAACATATAGGAAAAGAGAGAGAGAGAGAGAGAGAGAGAGAGAGAGAGAGAGAGAGAGAGAGAGAGAGAGAGAGAGAGAGAAAAAGGAGAGGACAGAGGCAAATACAGGAGAAGACAGGCAAATACAGGAAAAGATGGTAACAGGGAGGAAAATAGAGGGGAGAGAGAATAACAGAGAGAGGGGAAGGCAATGAGCAGATACAAATAGAGAAAGACAGGAAAGAGAGGGAAAGAAAAAAAAGAAAAGGAAAGAGGTAAATTTAGAAAAACAATGGAAGAGAAAGACAGACAAAATAATACAGAAGAAGATAGTGAAAAACTGAGAAAATAATTAAATTTACAACAAAAAATTTGCTGACAAGCGTATTTATTCAAAAGAAAGACCTAAAATACGTGGTAGTTGAATTTCCTCATTTTATATTCTGATTATATATAAAATCCAAACAAAGTAATAAAAACATATTAACCCACCTGATCGCCTGTTATTATGGTAGCTAGGTTCTAACATTAAAATTTAATTTAATATGGTTATTTTTAGAAACCAATATTCATTTGCTGGTGGAAATCAGTTCTTATTAAATTCTTTAATAAGTATCCATTTTTATAGATTTTAATTTTTCATTTTATCATGCTTAACATGTGTAGTTGGAGGGGGAAGAATTTAATAGTTATTTTTGGAGGGGGAGAAATAATCACCGAGCCAATTCTTGACTATTACATTGGGTCATCATGACACATGTTAGACTTGTGTATAGTGAACACCAACTTGTCATCCAACAAAATAAAATCATGGATATTTTAGATCTCTTGCAATAAATCTTTAAAATGTTACTGGTGGATGCATATATATAAGTTATACAACCCATAATCAAAATTAAATGTGAACAGCAATGATTTGCAAGAGCTCTTTTATCTCCAGCAACCATAGTAAAAATTAATTATCACGTAGGAATACATTCAGTAACCCATCATTATAACTGTACATGGTGTAAAAACCTAAGTGGTCATATGAAATGTAGGTTACTATGACAGTATTTACTAAAAGGGTCTGGTACTACCAGAGATACATACATTCATTTTGATTTATGATTTTTGCATGGCCAGAGCTTGAGAATGACAACATTTTTGATAATCAGTGAAGCACAATACAGAGACAAACAAAAATGAATCTATAGCCTACATGGCTTATATATAAGTCACTAATGGATAACTTTTCTTAAGGTGGTTAAACTGTCAAATCAAATATGATTATCCTGTTTGATAGCATTATTAGTGCATTATGTACTGTTGTTTTATATTATTATTCTAAAATGTTGTGTGCAGAAACATTTTGGTGGGTGTTGTCTGACAGTGTCACTTACCAGGGGAACGTATGTGACACTGATTATGTGCCCTTTATGCAGAACTATATGGTATCAAAAATCATTTCATCCTTCCACATATCAACTGTACAACCTGTTACCAATTAGAATAATAAGTAACCCATTAATCTTAACCAGAATTGGGAAAACATAATATTCCTTTGAATGATTATGTTGATGACTGGGTTAACAAATCTTATCATATGTGAATGAGAACCAATTGCAGATGATTAAATTAATTTTAAGTGTTATTCATGTTTCTAAAAATAAAAAATAGAAATTTCAAAGTTTTTATTCAATACAATTTTTATTCCCTTGAATCTCAATGCAAAATAAATGATACATTTATAATTCCAAAATGATCTAATATGTCGCCTGTCATATAATAAAATGTGTATCTTGCAATAAATATATTGAGTATCCCATTCTTTCTTTAGGTAATTCCATATTGTTACTTTTATCATGGTCCCCCAACCCCTTGCAAGTCATAAAGGCAATTCTCAATGAGTCATCTGCTGTCTTCATTTTAAAAATTTTGATATTTGACTTTGATCAGTACATTACTTCTAGGATTTGCTAAAATATTCATATCCAACATTCTTATCCACCATTTGTAAGTCTTCGCTTACATATAAAAAGAAAGTTTATGTTGTCAGTAAGAGAGAGAGAGAGAGAGAGAGAGAGAGAGAGAGAGAGAGAGAGAGAGAGAGAGAGAGAGAGAGAGAGAACTGGAAAAAGCAAGGTGATTTCTAAAATAAACAAAACACACAAGAAGTTGAAGGTCATTCAATAATGTTGATAGAAATAGAAATGCAAAACTATTAAAGAAATAGTAAAACAAATGTCTTGTAATTCAATAATAGTGTTTTTGAAATTGTCGTGATATTTGTTTTGCCACAAAATGGGTAACTTAACCTTTTCAGTTTTAAGAACTTGCTCTGTAGAATTCCTTCTTATATAAAATATCTGATCTAATTAAAATGAATTGATCTGTTAGTATGATTCATGTCGTTTAGTTGATATCAGAGAAAATTTTGTTGCTCTTGGCTTACCAACAGATAACTCTCCACAACCTCCCTTGGTTGGCGATCAACGGTCTTATATTTTGCATAGAGTTAAAAAATTTAAAGAAAAAAGAATTTCCCCAAGTTTTCACACTGGTTATAGTGGGTATTTAAAAAAAGACCTTGTATATCTTATGCATTGTTCAAAGAACCTTAAATTCCCTTTATTTTGTCATATGATTGATGGGTGTAATATGGATTATGCATGTATACAGCTTAGCCTTACTTAAAATGTGCACCTTTAAAAAGAAGTGCTAGCTCCACTAGGTCATTTTCACTTCCTGAACATTAGAGGTAAATTGTATTTTTTTAAATAAAAAACACTCTTTTATATTTCATATATTGGTAATTCATTCATTGCACTTTCAGAAGCTGATTTTGTGTAGTCTGGCAAATTCATTTTTCCTATTTTAATATCTGCTAAATATAGTGTACATTAGACAAATTCTGGCTGATTTCTGGACAAGGGAGCAGTCTTTTTAGTTAGCATTGTGCTAAGATTATTTACAATTTCCAAAAGTACAATATGCAAACAAAACCCAGCCATATTACATCAAAGTAGCATAGAGGTATGCCAACATTCTCTCCAATGTGCATGTTTCATATGCAAACAACTTCACCTTGCATACATCACTTTCTAAAAAGTACATAATAATGGGTGAGTGCCCCCTTGTACATAACTTAATTTGATTGTATCTGCTCTCTAATCAAACAGCAAGACTTTAAATGATTTTGATTTATAAATGCACACTGGTTTTCTAATATTTTTGTAAGTACATGATCTTTCTTCTTTTTGTAATCATATCATATATGCATTTTATGTTATAGGGGTTTTCTAATGTTGTAAAGCGCTTAGAGCATCTAGAGATTAGGCGCTTTACAAAGTCCTCATTATTATTATGATTATTATTATTATTATTGATAGTATTATGTAGAGCTCAAGATGTACTAAAAGAAAATATTGCCAAAAATTATTATTGTTGGGGAAATCTAGTATATTTTGCCAGAGTTCACAAGCATAATCTTCCTTTCTCAAGCTAGAATGACTGCTTCAGTGGCCTAGTGGTTAGATCATCCACCGCGGAAAATGGAGGTCATGGGTTTGATCCCTGGCTTAGTCGTACCAAAGACTTACAAAAATGGTACCAACAGCTGCCTCGCTTGACGCTCAACATTAACAGGTTAGTGTTAGGACTGGTCGGCCTGGTGTCAGGATAATGTGACTGGGTGGAACACCAGGCTACATGTCTGTGGCATGATGCCCCAGTGCTAGACATCACTATAAACTGCCTCACTGGAGACATTGTAGCGACATAACTGCAAAATTGTTAAAGCTACGTTAAAAATCCTAATCAAACAAACAAATCAAGCTAGAATGAAAGATTAATACCATATACGTTATTTTACAAACAATTTAGAACGTTAAATAACAGCATTTGCTATAATAATAGTGTTACACACACAGGGGTATTCACTTGACCGAGCGGTGTCAAACCCTGGCACGAGTCACGCTGGAAGTCATATGTTTTCCCCAAATTTCCAAAGACTTCCATACAATTTGAGTTGTACAATGGAAAGAAAGATGTGTCCGCTATATTTAATAACCTTTGCTCTAATCAATTGGCGATCCAGATGAGACAACTTGCCCAAAAGTCCATTAACTGCACCTTTGCATGGTTTTTCTTCATTATCATCCAATTTCTGTACCGACAGCTTGTCATGCCATAGAAATTACACTAGTATTCCATTACCAACTGGGAAATATTTAACTGCGCGACCCTAGGCCAGTCAATCCTCATAATTTCTGGCGTATCACGCTCATATACATACGCCCATTTTCCACTATGGACACATAAACGGTACCTACCAAGTTCCAACTTATTGATTCCATTATATAATTTACTAATTTCCAACCATAAATACTGCCATTTCAACCACAACACTTTTATACACTGCTGAATTTTAATATGGAATATGTTACACCAGGGACAGTCTTTCGGCTTGTTCTTTAATTCACTACTAACAACCCCAGCATGGTTCAAATTCACTAACACTCGGCTCTGTGACGTTTGCTTCTACCAATTGGCTAACTATTTCAAGCTAGTAATTTCCATGGCACCGAAGACTAAATACTCACACAAATAAATCTAAGAATTGCTTAAAAACAGGATGCTGTCAAATACACATACTCCAAATTTATTACAATTGTTTTTATAGCAAAATGTCAGGTTATCTGAAAGATTTTGCAAACTAAACATATTGTGAAAAGAAGTAACAATTTTATCATATATTGTTTATGCTAAATGAGGTAGTAAATAATCACCGTTATAATTAGTAATTAAATAATAGTTTGGTTGAAAATGAGAGAAAGAATTTATATGAAATATTTGAAAGTCAAATTGATTTATTGCTTTTATGTCTTCCATGATATTTACAATTTTTTCTACATATTGACATAGTGAATTAAACTTAATTTATTGATCAATTAATGAAAGTAATTTATGAAGTTAATAATTATTCATTAATATGTTTGCTTGTCAGTAGATATAATTCAATTATGTAGCTACAGATGTGATATTCTCAAAAAATTGTATGAGAATATGTGAATGAAAATCATATGAACAAAAGTGAACATATAAAAACTATTCCTTGGTTTATTGGTGTGTTTTGGTATGGACCAAAATGTTAAGTAACAAAACAATTTAACACAGTTGGATAAAAAGTACAATCTTGGGGTAAAAATGAAATAATTATACAAAATTACACAGGAAAAGTTAGAAAGTAAAAAACAATGATGAAACCTTATGGCAATCAGTTTGATAAATATTGTTTTTACATGGATGCATTGTGAACCTAAATGCTGGTGGGAATATTTACAGTAAATGTACCAATATAGATTACATAGGACAGAGTGCAGGAAGACAGCAGTATCATAATGGCACAATGTCATGTTATACACACTTTGCAGCACCCATTAAAGCCAAAAGGAAAGGTTAATACTGCTCTATACTATAGATTTAGATGCATTAAGATAGCATGGTCCCATCATGTTACACACTGCTTAGGCTAAACTCATTTGTAATATGGATGTAGACACAAATCATTTAGCAACAAATTCTTGAAAAGACAAACATGTCAGCAAATGTCTGAACATAGAAACATCATTCAGACGGGATAAGATAAAATGATGTAGTGACCCGTTTTGAAATGACTGAATTACTCACTCTGTGATATTTACATACTTCAAATTTCATAATGCTACTTACAGTCAATAGTTATATCAAGCAAGTAGCAAATATGGTTCAAAATACTCTGATGTGTGAAAGTTACAACGACCTATGGATTGTATTATATTATATGCTAATGTTCACAAGTATAGATAAAATAGGGCATAAAGTATTTACCAAATAGCTAGAAAGACAAACATTTCCAAAGCATGCAAACTAGTCAACAGTGACATATTTTTGGCATGATGGAGTTATTCGCTGTATTACTGAAGCTCATACTAAATTGTGTGTGCAGGTGCAATAGGGTCAATGGCATTGAGGGTGTAATGAACATATAGCTGAATATTCATATCTCTGAAGTATTAAACTTGGGTCACACTGATTTACTTTGGACAAGACTTAACTGTTTTCTTTGTAGTATATCCATATGACATAACTAGTTTATAAACAACTCACATGCCAAATGTCATGAGTGAGTGTGAAATAGAGTTCAGAATAGTACGGGTGTAATAATCCAACAGCTGAAGCAAATAATGCAAATAGAGCAAGAAAATAAAATCATGCTGACCTAATTTTAATGTTTGAATTGCTGGCTTGCTTGGATTCTAACTGAGATGCATCATTACACCAACTGTCACAAGACTAGATGTTACTGGGTCAAAGATATTGAGGGCATAATGAACCAATAACAAGGAATCACATGTTGAGTCACTTTAGTATAATTTTACTTCTCACAATTTACTAAAGACAGAATTCAGACTCTCACTACATCATCAATTGTACTTAAATGCCCAAAGGTTTACTTGGTACATAAGTTGCATTCAGCATGTGTTTGTATCTGAGACATTACATGTATCATCTTGATTTATTCTACCCACCTACCTATCTACCTATTGTTTAAAAAAGAATGAATGTCATGATAAATATTATGACAGTACAATACACCACCATTTATTACCTTAGTATCTAACCCAAAGTGGTTCTTAAATAACTGTTTTTAAAGAGACTCTAAAGGTACATTGTACTTGGAACACAACAAATAGACAGAAGTAGTAGATGTAACACACTCTGAAACTGGATCATGGTGATGTGTAACATTTTACTGTTAGTTCAAGTTTCATTTTGATAATCCTGTTTTCCTTTCATTGCTAACAATTTGACATCTAACAAGGGTCATCATTATTAGCACCATCTCTAATTCAAATTTTACAGCCAACATCCCTTGGGAGGGCATGGTTAATTACACATTTGAATAATCTACTCATGATGGGAAGGCAAACCTTTGATATTGCCCTAAGGGACATTTGCTTGCTGCTAACAGTCTCTTACAAGCCTTGTGATTCATGGATGATTTTTCATTACTTGGATTTGGTTTAGCTGAACATTTCTAGATTATTTTTTTTAATGTAACTTTATCTGCATGTCACAACAAACTCAGATAATATTAATAGGACTTTCCTAAATCTTTATGATAAGGCAAAGCAGACACAGTTATGTATGCACATGAAATTCACTATTCACTATACATTTCACTTGCTAACTTTTTTGTCAGCTGAAAGAGTAATTAAACAAACTAACTGAATCTTGATTGAACAATATTTGAAATGACTGTTGATGTATACTTTAATAATTTTGATACTTAAATTGTGAACAAATGTAAATTTGAAATGGGTCTGATAATGTTATGAACTATATGTTATAATCTACTTATCAAATTCATCACAGAATAGATTTAATATTTACATGATAAAAACTGAAAGCATCCTGTATGGTAATTAGGCATTATGAAATTACCAGTAAAAGCGTGTGTAGTAATTAGATCAATTGGTTTAAAAAGTACTTGAAAAGTGTGCACAATTTGTATGTTATCGTTACCTGTTAGAGAAATATATATTATTATGTGTTTACACAAATGGTTGAATATCCACCTCATTACTGCCTTCAGTGGAATCGGTTGATAAATTTTGATTGCAGATAAATTATAAAATGAATTCCTTTCATGAATACGTGTGTGCCTTTTTTCCTTCTCAACTGCACCTGGTATAACAATGTGAACACCAAAATTTACATTGATACAGGTTTATGAAAACAATTAGGTTGAATTGTTCATATCATATAAGCACCATACCTTTATTACAGGGCACCTTACACATACATAAACAATACAAGGCCCAAAGCTTCTTCACATCTGGGAGTATAGGTTACTTTCTCTCCAGGTCAAAGTTCACAGTTTAATAAAATATTAAAAAGTCCCTTTAAAGAGTCAAGAGAGACATACAGTTGCCTCTGCACTGCATAGAAAATAGCATTAACATAATCGTGTTATTATCATTTGTGCTGCCTCCAAAGCTAAAGTGCAGCACATATATTTTTGTTGTCTAGCAGCATTTGTGTAAATTACAAGATTATTTTAACATTTTTTTTTCAGTTTTACCTATCAATAAAAAGATATCATTTCCAAGTTTTGAAAATTTCATTGAGCAGAAAGGGCTGTAACGGAAAAATATCTAGATTAGTAAAACTATACATGTACTATTAAGATAATATTTGATCTAATTTATTGTGATTACTATACAATGTGTGAGGACATTTTATCCATGATAATAACTTAATTGATGATTAGTTTTGTTATTATTCTCAGTGATAATTCCCCAGATATATTCCTGAACTTAGTAATATTTATCTAAATTCATCATGAAGAACTCACAGCCAGGATCAGTTGATAATAAAGTTGATCCTATTTGCAACTGAAAAAAGTAGAGACAGTGTTTTATCGATTTAACATAAGTCTTTTACAGACCAGAGTTTAAAAAACTGGTTAATGAAGTTTGCAATTGATTCATTGGTGCCAAATTAAAAACATATTGTAAACATTTAAACATCTAACATTATTGAAGTTTTATTATCATGGAGTTGGCAAAGTCCTACAATGGTAACTGGACAAGTACCACAAGTCATGAAAGCAAATGCCTTATTTTGAGCTATCTTGAATTGATAAGAGTTAACAGCTCTCTCTCCAGGCCATTATCTTGGTGTAAATTTTCTCTGATCATGAAATAGGGTTAGCTCTTCCATGAAAGCCACCTGCTGGGCACCTAATAGCTTTGATAGAGGCAGTCAAAAGACATTTAACAGTTAGTTCAGTCTGCATAAGGTCAACTTTCTTGCTACCAGAGAAATTCAACTGATATTTCCAAAGCCTGAAGAGAAGCAAAGGACAACGATTTATGCAGAAAACTTCTGGAAATGAGTTTAAAAAAGGTGTGTATTGATTTAAAATTATTTTCTGCTGATTTTAGAGTTTAAAAATATAAAATATTAATAAGAGTACTTAGTTATATTATGTTAAATTATCTACAAGTATTATTCACCTTTATTGAACTATTCCTTAAGTAATCAGATATTTTCTTCAGTTAACAATAGCCCACATCTACTCAAAGAGCATACGCAGTATGAATTAGTATTAAATGTGGCATAGTTTTGTACATTTATCTTCTAAAATTGACTCAATGAGCATCTATTACATGTTATCAAATTTAAATGTAAAATTTTCTAAAGAAATGTTTTTTGCATTACATGTGATAATGGATTTCAGACTAGTAGATTTACATATTTTGATTAGTGGATTCACTCCTAATTAAACCATTAGATTTTTTTAATCTTCAAAAATGTGTTACAAGGTACTGAACAGTTTTGTTTTCTATATGTTCTCTCTGCTTAATATAATAAAACAGCAAGGTTTGAACATAAATTAGATTCAGATTCAGATTAAAATCGAAAATGCTATAAAAAAGAGGGTTATTTATCTTACAGTTGACTGCAAAAATTTAAAAATTAATAAATTCAATACCATTTTTAGTTTTCTTCACAAGATCACTGTCTGGTGACCACAAAAGACATTCATTTTGTCCAAACAAAAATCTGTTTGCTAAGATATTTCTCATGAAACACTACAGCCAAATTTAAAGAGCATTTGTTCCACACAAAACCTGGTTTCAGAAAGACATATTTTCTGTTTGATATTTTACAAGAATCAAATACATAATTTTGTTCAACTTCTCTTTTTTTAAATAAGGTCATGTTCAACTTGAAACTACCAGTTATAACAGCACCAGTGCATATTTCAAAAATATATGCTCTGACGAATCTTACACTAAAACAATTACATGTATGTTGTATTGTAACAATGCAGAAACAAAGAGTTAATGTTTAAACTAAAATGTGCCAGTAACTTGTATTGGTATATATGATGAGTGAATGAAAGTTTATATAATGTGTGCAAGAATTGCACACAGGAAGTAAAACGTATTAAAATTGAATCAAGACAAAGATTCAAAATGTAACTTATATGTAAAGAGTCACATATATTTATTCAAGAAAGAAATATTGAAAATATCATAGTTTGTATTGCTGTTGAAATAACTTTCAATTTTAATTATTATACGTTCACTTTTTTAAAAACAGCGTTTAGTCAGCTAGTTTAAAAAGTTGACTTAACAAGAATTAATGAAGATCTAATGTAAAGCCCTCTCTTTAATCTCACATGGAATCATGATAACTATTATGCCATTTCTGTATAGTGTAAGTTCATTTTTTCTGCAAGTATGCATTCATTAACCTAATTATGAGAGTGTTACATGAAACATTCACTTGGAGAATTCAGCACTAATTAAGGGTCTTACATACATGGATGAAAAAGTCCATAACATCTGTGTTCAAGGACTAAAGCTACTGTAAAAATACCTATTTGACTTAATTTTCACTCCTCAGGCCATAAGGTTAAGTAACTTTACGTTTTTGACCTGTATAAACCTTCATCCTTCCATCCTTTAACAATTACATTTTTATCACTCTATCATCCATATATTTGATTTCATTTTAAGTAAAGCACGGAATATGAGCTTATTTCTAGATTTCAGACTAATTCAACACAAACTATAATAAAAGCATATTAATAAGGTGATCTTGCATTCAATTAGCTGAGCTTCTTACCAATAATAAAGAAATATTTTTTAGTTTTTATAAAACTTGCAGTACAGGTTTATATGATGAAGATTTCAACAGTTTAGTAAGATTGATATCCATTCATAGTAATTATTTGATCTTGCATCTGACTGAACCAGTTATCACTCTAACGGTCGTATTTGTACATGTTTGTAAGTTTTATTAAACATGGAATATAAGCTTATATTACGAGATCTCAACTGAAGTGGCAACTAGTTGCACAAGTGTGTAACCACTTTATTTATGATTTGATTTGATGAATATTGAGAAATGGGCTATCATCATGAAGATGTCAAGTGTATTTTATTAAGAGCAAGGTCAAATTATATAGTAATGAAGTGATCTGGCTTCATGTCACAAATACATAGCTTAATGTCCCACCCAGTAACATTATTCTGACAAGAGGCCAACAAGTCCTAGCACTAACTTCTTAATGCTGAGTGCCAGGCAGTAACATTTTTATAAGTCTTTGGCATAACTCAGCTGGGGATCAAACCCACGACCTTCCACATCCAAGGTGGATGCTCTAACCACTAGGCCACCAAAGCAGTCTACCAAAGACTTTTAAAAGTAATACAACATAGTAGATCAAGTTAAGAAAAGAATCTTGATTGTAAATTTTCCAACTAAATTGCAATGTAATTTGAACATTATTTTTTTTTAAATATTAATTTCTTCTATTGTAACAGTAAAACAATCATTCAAAAGACTTGCTTAATTTAGTTTAGAAAACAAATAAATTTCATTTAAAACTACTGACCAAAATTTTTCAGGTATACACAACCCAACAAGCATCATATGGACATCAAGCTGACCATACTGACAGAGGAAAATATAAGGTTGGGAAATGCACTCTAAGCAATCATTCAAATCAGTCAGGTCTAGGAAGTTGCAACCACTGAGGGTACACTTGGAATATACTATGCAAAGTAATGTAAGGTGTCAGTTACATAGTTTAAACACCTGAGCACATCAGTCAATAATATTATACCTGGGACTTTGAACCTCCTTCTTCAAGAAGATTGCCATTAGCCATAACAAGATTTATATTAAAAAAGATCTTTTATGCTAAAGTATATATTGTTTTATAAACAAAGAAACATTCCACAGGCATTGCTCTTTCAAATAAAGCAGAAAAGATATTTTCATTTTACATTGAAATAAAACACCAATCTGGCGCTACAAATTATTCTGGTGTTTTTCATATGGATATACAGTGAAACCTGTCTTGAATGACCACTGTGATGTGAGACCACCTGTCTTGAGAGACCATATTCTCAATGCACAAATTTAATGATTATATAGCATCATGACCTGTTATGAGAGACCACTTGTCTTGAGAGACCATAATTTTATGGCAGAAAGGGTGGTCTTTCAAGACAGGTTCTAGTGTAATATTATTAAAATTTTTATGTAAAATGTACATCATTTCAATCATATGATAAATATAATAAATATTTTGTGTATTTAATCATTTTGTTTTAATATTTTGCTGTTCTCTTGATTTTATATGCATCCATCTTCCTATTGGTCTATCTCTCTTGTTAAATACTTGGTATAAAATTTAGGTTTTACAGTTTTTGCAAAACTTCTAGTATGATTATAGCCCCCCTACCAATGTCAATAATGAAAACTGTTGGTGTGATAAAAAGGCACAGAAATAGTTATTTCATTTACTGATTTATAATTTCTAACCCAACTGTGACCAGGAATGCCCTAGCACTGTCATTGTCTGTGGATTGTGCTTAATATACTTTCCTTGCTAACACTGTGTCATGTTATGTATACAATGTACTATGGGCCAGTCGATTTTCCTCTGACAGCAGAGTGATATAGTTCATCCTGTTTGGTAACTGCCAGATAATTCCACAAATTACCATAAGGTTGAGAGTTATAGCACATTGCACAATTGTACATAGAAATTATACCACTAGTTAAATCCATGTGAAATGTAAATTTGTAGCTGTCGTTCTTTTCCATCATTTGACATTGTAGATATCAGAATTAGATTGACATAGTATGTACATTCTATGTATATACACATGTAGTTTTGCGTCCACCCCTTTGCTGAAAATAGACTTGTCCAGAAACTGGAAGTAACCAAACAAGCAAGGTAGTATTTTACCCTGAAAATTTCTGTTTGAGAAAACACATGCAGTCTCCCTGGTCATAATACGTTTAAAATTATAAATCAATAAATTAAATGACCAAGTTCTAAATTTTGAAAATTTAATTTATGGTTGTTTTTAAACAAAACTGGAGGATACAAACAAATGCTGATGTATATTCAGACTATAGGAAGAGCTATATGAAGGGAAAGAAATCAGTTTAGGAGCTTATGTAGATTGCCTTCAAAGTATTTATCAAATATTTACCAAAAGAATACAAAAAAACAGTCTTCATTACAAGATAACAATTTAGTACCGGTAGTAAGTAATATAAAACATTGTTTTGAAATGTGTCACTTTCATTTACTTTGCTCTGTTTTAGCTATGACTGCTATGACAAAAATGAATTTTTGTATTTACTCATATTTCAAAACTCTTGTGATCTTAAAAATATAGTATACAAAATTTCTCTTTGGAAGCCATCCATGGTGATCATGACCAGTGAACCTACATGCATTTCCCAAACTTTGTTCAAGCTCATATTTATCCAATACTGCATTTACTCCATATGAGTGATTTAGCCATACATGTAGCCAAATTTGTATTTCTAATAGTTATTACTATAGGTTATACAAAAGAAAACATTTCAGGCAATGACCAACAATGTTATAAGCTTACATTTACACAACAGTATGGAATGAAACACTGAGGAGGATGGCCAAATATGGCTAATTATAGAGCTTTTAAATTCTAACAGCCATACATGCAGCTGTTTTGAAAAGCTGTTGCTGACACTAGCCAAATTTTGCTAAAAGGTCATTAGTTGTGCGCCAGCCTCACTGAGCCTGGCAACAGGAATCCTTAGCCAAATTTTGGCTAAGGATACATTAATCTAAGATTTGGTTTTTGCCTAAAGGTCATACAATACATCATGGAAAGGGACAATATTGCAGTTAGCCAAATTTTGGCTAATCATAGTTATCTAGAGTTTGATCTTTTGCAGCCATACATGGGGGTTATACTAAAAGACACTAGCCAAATTTTGGCTAATTTTTCCAAAATTTGGTTCCTACCTAAGGGTGTGAAGAACAACTTTGTAGGAATTAGCCAAATTTTGGCTAATTTAAAACCTGCCTAGCCCCTTCAATATAGTCAAGCTATTGAATAGTGATAGACCATATATTGATCAAAAGCACTTCCAAGAATATTATTATATGCCTTTTCTACTTTGGGTTAAGAGATTTTAGCCCACAGCAGAGGCCTGATTTGAGTAAATGGAAAAGCTCAAGTGAAATCGGAAGCTGTTTTAGGTGGAATGATAAATCTCCAGAGACTGAGATTTAGGAACCACGAAGAGAACTATCGAAAAATCTGAACGAGTGCATTAATTAACTCATTCAGCCATCTCAATCACACGCACGCACGCAGGCACACACACTCACACAGAAAATGAATACCACCTCAGTGAATTCGTAATCTGGACCGATCACTATTTGTCATGCAACTGCCCTCATTTTGAACCAGATGCGTTTTAATTGGGGAGGGGGGTCTAACGGGGTGGTTGCATATGGCGCCAGAGGTCTTGGGCCATTATCGTCGACCCGTGGGACATCTACTTTTAGTACGCCAATGTTTTCAATCGAGATTTATCACTAACTTTATTTCCTACGTGTGCCCATGGATGTAATGTAGGACATTAATCATGCTCATGGCAAAATGTATGTATGTATGTATGTATGTATGTATGTATGTATGTATGTATGTATGTATGTATGTATGTATGTATGTATGTATGTGTGGGTGTGTGCATGCGTACGTACACTTTCATAAAAGATACTACTCGACTGGCTTATAACAAAGTGCTTTCAAATCATATTCAGTAGTCTACTTTCAGTTGGTACACTAAACGACATTCAAAGCGATAGGATAATGAAGCTTAAAAACAGTGACCTTGACTCTTATCTTATGGAAGTCATTTGGTTGATCTTTAATGAAATAACAGAATATTTCCAAAGGATAATTAGAATGATGGGTACTCGCACTAATGAGTCGGGAAAAACAAGTGTATTCCTAACGGAGTTCAAAGGCATAGATGCTCAGATAACACTTCTCGCCCATAACATCAGTAGCGATGTTGGCACAGAATCCTTTACTGGCGTGACACGCTTAAAAGTGTATCTGAATTGGGAAAGAAGCAATAGAAGGCAGACACAAGTTATCCTCTGTGAACTTATAAACCAAACTCCGATGACCTTGAACAAATGCAAAATCACAAAATCTATTATAATATCACCCGTTATATGACTCTGACGGGTATGATTGCAAAACTAGGACAGTATGGGTGATTAAATATCACCGTATTATATGACATTGACTTTGAAATTTATGTATGAAACAATATCTCCAAGAATGTCTATAGTCAACGACAAAATGTTGAAACATGCGTTTCAGTAATTCCAGGTGACAATCAATATTACAATGGTAACAAATTCTAGCTTTTTTAAATTTATTTTACTTGTGCGGTTTTTTTTTAATTGTACAGCAACACGAGTAAGTTATTTAATGCTCAGGCGATTGGAGAAGTGTGCTTTGCCCAAGGACAAAGAATGGTAGAAGACTTGGGATTAGCAAATGGTATGATAAAGACCTGTACCCTTGACACTGCTAGTTTTGCATGATAAAAATGAGTCATCACAGCAATTGTTGCCATTAGTCACCACTTGTAGCAAGCGAAGTGGGTGGGTTAGTCCTACTGTATATCAGCAAGTCCTCAAGTGGGGGATACAAAAAAATGGTCTGGCATACATTGAATTATTACCCCTCAAATTACACATGTGGAATGTAGAATATTCGGCTCTTGTGTGACCTAGCTATGTCTATATTTTGTCCTTTCAATTTTAATTCCAAATGAACGCCAAATATGTTTATCATTAGTTGTATAATTTTCACGAATTTGTAAAGATTTATTAATACACCTGAATCATTCGCATGTACTGAAACAAATCATGATATCTCTAAATATCATGGATGACGATACACATGTATAAAACAAATTTCCGAAGTCACAGATGGAAATAAAATTGTACCAGTCAATAAAGTTCAATGTGCGTGTTTTGCTCACATACCAAATCAATGTCTCTTGGTCTACAGGTAAACCTACTCATCTAAATAAACCATGTTCAATGACAAACAACAACAACAACAACAACAGCAAACACAACAACAACAATAATACAAATGCTACTACTACTGCTACTACTGCTACTACTACTACTACTAAAAATAATGATAATAATAATAAATATAATAATAATAATAACAGATGTGTAGTGACTGTGATTGTTATGATAATGACGATCATGAGGATTTTGACGAGGCACGGACGATGATGATGATGATGATGGCATAGCTATGAAAATAATTAAAAGTGAGGACAATTGTAGCTGTAACGGTGATGATGATGACGACGACGACGACGATGCTGATGATGATATCAATAACATTAATAATGATAATTATGATGATGATGACGATGAGATATTTATGAAAGTGATATTAGGGGTGGGGATAATCTGTAAAATGGAAAAGTTTCAGTCTTCTAATAAACTATTTATGTCTACTGCTGTCGATGACAGGGAATTGTTTCCTACTAACCAAGCTTTCTTTCAGCACTTTGATAAAATCATTTGTAAAGCATCACATGTCTGAGGAACAAACTTACAAAACTGAAACCTAAAATATCTGCGCATCTATCCCTCACAAAGAAACATAAAATAAATTCTGACATTCAACTCCATCTCTGATGTATATCTATATTTGTGTAACTCAGTGTACATGATTTTCTCTTTATTCATGGCGGTAATTTTTACAGAACAACCTTAATTACATTTTGCTTTGCGTGATCTCACACTGTTAAGAGTATAATATTGCATTGGATCTTTAAACAGATGTTAACGTATATATTGACTACATGGTTCCTTTGGATTAATTTCTCGTTAACTGATGGGGTTTCGACGTTATAAAAGAACTCAATAACTTCCTATTAGTTGGGCTAGGTCACATGCCAAGGTAAGATCAACGTAAAATGAGTAGTGTGATCAGTCACATAGGGTGTACTTGAAATAAGAGTCGTACTAGTAGGTGCATATAAGGAGAAAACTGAACAGCCAGATTCATTTTGGAGGCATTCTCATTTCTTGTGTTCCTGTTGAAAATCTGGAGACATCTTTTATGTTGTACTTAGATATTATTCGAGATGAAAACCAATTGGTTGGACCGTTTAGTGAAAATAGAAAGTGCTCATTATTTGGAACTGTTTTGAATTATTCGATGGAGTTTTAGACCACGCCATCTTTATTTACATTGTCATGATTCGTGGCGGACCGGTACACTTACGGTTTCGAGATTTATACAGAACTTTTTTTTAATATTAGGACTTTCATAAAATTTTATCAGGATTATTCTGGATTCACATTATAATAATGTACGTTCCTCTCACATTTTCATTTATGAGTTAAATAATTAAATATTCTTCGATAAGTTTTACAAAACTTGTTGGTTTTGCTTCTTCCTGTTACTTAGTGTGTGACCATATAGTAGTAACACCATCAACGTTAAGCATACCACCGTACCTTTCGCACCTTGCCGACACTAAAGTCCATTGGACAGAGTACGGAAGAAATACAGACACTACAATCTACCGTATTTTCGCGCATATATCCCGCGTGTTATACCAGATTTTACAAACCCCGCAAGGGGGGGGGGGTGCGGGTTATATAAGGGTGCTTGCTATATCACAATTTTTTTACACATAATAATATTTCAGTATATTGTTTGAAAAATGTAACTACATACATTGTTCTAGTTTTGTTTTGCTACTCTCATCAATATCAAATTTTCTGACTGGCTCTATTGCCATGCACTTCAGCATACGCAATGGCAGTTAGCTTGAAGTCGGCTGTGTAAGACTTTCGTTTCAACATTTTTTAAATTAAACAGAAAGAAATTATTTAAACTCGAATCTACACTTCACAAGAATATTCTTCACAAGAATACAAGATTATTTAGAAATGTCCGTGTTTATGTAGCCTACAGTTGAGGCACAGCTCCTATAGACAGCCTACGCACACAAGCACTGTGTACCGTGTTTTTTGCTGACTTTTTTTGAACAAAGGTCGTCGGTTTACTTTAATGATGGCGCTGCTAAAGGCTCCAGTTGAAGGGTCAAACAAATACCTGTTTGTTATTGCTGCGGCAACTTCAGATAATTGTAGAACATTGAAACAGATTTGTTTTATTTGTTTAGTATATATCAGTGCTTCAAAGGTAATCAGTTCTCTTTGAAGTGTCAGCAAACGTATTTTTTCTTCTTCCATCTGGTATTTGTTTTTAAATTAGTGTCATCTGCTTGACTGTACTCATTTTACGTTTCCACCTTCTGCGGATTCGGATTTTAACTAGTCAGTTGCATAAAGTAATAAGGCCAGATATCATCATTAGCGGATTATGATATAACAGTGCACTGTTAGTGTGGTTTGTCAGTATGAGACAAGGACTTGTTATTTTAACAATATATTCCAGTACATTGTTTCCTGTCATGGTGCCTTTGATTTTCTCTACTCCAAACGCAAGACTATATACGGTTTTCATCAGCCAAAATTGGTGTCGCCACAAATATCACCAGATGGTATATTTTGTCACCAAAACGGAAAACAGAATCGCAGTTTGCTACATCAGCGAAGCCCCGTGATCCTGTAATTGATTTCATTTCCGATTGTAGCTGTATAAATATATATATGGTTGCGGGTTATACAAAGGTGCGGGTTATGCCAAAGATTTTTTACACAAAACCCAAAACCCGCGGGCTATATGAGGGTGCGTATTATCTGCGTGTGCGGGATATATGCGCGAAAATACGGGTAATATTCCTTCAGCCTATTTTAGTAACCTTCGCGCAAAAGAATCGAAAATCCAGTCACAGAAGCTATTAGTCCCAACTCAAACACAAAACAAAGACAGTCACACAAAAAAACGACATTCAATTCCCTATAAAAAAAACAACAAAGGACACTAAAATCCAATCAAATTCGTACCGAAAATAGTGGGCGGTGACATGGTGACACTAAAATACATTCCACCTCAAGCTGATAGTGGCCTTTGCACGAAAAAAGCTGCACTAAAACTACGTCTCAACTTATCCCCAGAATAGCTGACGTCGCATAGGATACATAACAAGTTTAAAATCAGTTCAACCTCACACCAAGAACAGGGTCCATTGCTCAAAGTACAAGTTTATGAAAGTAACTATTTAATCTCACCCGACGATTTCTTAATATTGTAGAAGTACATGAAATACGTGTTAAATTGAAAACTGGGTACTAAATGAATAGGGTATTACCTTTACACCTTAACACCAAATTCCTGCCGATAGTGTCATTTAAATGTGGAAAAAGGGGAAGATTTATTACAGTTTTGCTTCATTTAGTTGCAATTTGAAGAGTTAAAAACACCATCTCCACAAATGTTAACATTACAACAATAAGCATCATGTCAGCCTATACACATACTAGGACACAACAAAAATGTTATAGCTTGAAAACAAAAGCATCCGTTACACTTTCCTTATCAAATAAGTTCACACTGTAA
Source organism: Unio pictorum (assembly GCA_030141615.1). Taxonomy (NCBI): domain Eukaryota; kingdom Metazoa; phylum Mollusca; class Bivalvia; order Unionida; family Unionidae; genus Unio; species Unio pictorum. Next base: position 11,487,977 of record JARLTB010000166.1, on the reverse strand, counting down.
ACAAACATGCGATAATTACACTGCATCTAACCAATCAGATGGTGTGAGCTTGTAAACAGTTAACTGTATTTAAATGTAGTTCGTGAGATTTTAAGACTGGGATAGTTCACATTTGATCACTGTATTAATGAGTAAGCAAAACATCATGACCTGGCGCAAGTGTGCTTCTCTTCAGACCGATCCTAACGAGTTCCTCCAGTTGACGCCATCGCAAAGAGAAATACTATATGTACGTAAAGTGTTCCACCGAATAACATCCATCTCAGAGAGGAGAATCACTATATGAACCTAACACGTTCCTCCAGTTGACAGTCATATATGAGAGGAGAAATAGTGTGTTTAACGAGTTCCTCCAACTGACATCTATCTCTAAGAGGAGAAATAATATATGTACATAAGGAGTTCCTCCAGTTCACATTGTCTCAGTCAGGAGAAATACTACATGCACTTAACGAGCTCTTTCGATTGACAGTCATTTCAGAGAGGAAAAATATTATATGCATCTTCTTTATACTTTTATCAAATTGCAATTTAATGGTACACATGTGGGCATATTTTTAATGGCGTCTATCAAATACAAGATTTTGCATCCCCTCTGCCGGTCGGCCACCAAAATATAACAGAACAGTGAATGCAAGTGCAATTTGAGTCAAGAACACGTCCACGTAGATGCATAATCAACAATTCTTGTCGCCTTTCTGATATTCGCAAAGCATCGAACAATTCTTGTCGCCTTTCTGATTTTCTCAAGGCATCGCACAATTCTTGTCGCCTTTATGAAATTCTCAAAGCATCGTACAGTTATTACTCATTGTATTAATCATTTAATATAATCACTTGTAAGAAAATCATGTCAACGCGGGAAGTATATCTACGTACGAAGACCCGCCTTGCAACACGAGGACAGTTGATTTTAGATTGGGAACTGTTTTCATCACACAACTAAGGAAGCTTTGCGTAATAGCAAAACTGTAAATGCATTACCTTCTATTAAATATGATGTAATCAAATAAATTGATTGTTAAAAAATATTTAAAAAATCGATGAGTGTATACAATTTCTCATTTACGATCAATGGATATTGATCAACTAAGAAAAAGAAGAAAAAAATAAAGAAATAAAAGCTGATAGCCCTAACTGCGATATGAATAATTATGAATTTATTTTTTAAAGTCCATAATGACTTCTTTATTTTCCGAAAGTACACCTTGATTTATCCTTGCATAAATGGTATTTTCTCCTTTCAGGCTGTTGTGTGTTTGTTATAAATACTTTATTTTTATTAACCAATTAAATCGCTGTTCTGGATTTGGTGACCTTTACATTATTTTATTTTGATCTATTATGGAATATATGCTTTAGATTTGCTTGAACCAAGTACAGTGCATTAAGAATGGTGAAAGAAAAGCTCTAAAATTCAATTCAAATAATTTGACTATCCCGTACTTACGTGAGTGTACTTTAGCAGTGCAGAACAAGCTACCGTTAAATTTAACACTGCATAATGTACGCCTACTCACAATACTTAAAAACAACTTTAAAAAAAAAGAATCTTCACAAAGGAACGTAACGCCACATTTTCCATCAGTTGTTTGTATTGACAGAATAACTTTTTAGGACCTGTGGTTAGGATAATTAATGTCTGTAAAGACATGCCTAAATTTATATAAAAACACACCTACTGATAAATTCTCGCCTACACAGATGTGCAAATATTAAAGATTTTAATTCTTCATTCACTTCATTAACATTTTAGTTATTTTTGAATATAGAAGAGATAGTAGAAAAGGGGGTTCTGGCTCACTGTTTTGCTCGTATCAAAGAGTGGTTTGTGACAATTGTGATCTGGCACCGTGTTCTTTGGGTATTAACGCAATGAAAATGGGGTTCTAGCTCTGTGTTGACTGTATCAAAGGGGGTTCAGGCTCATCTTTTCGTCTTTTTCTGGGGGGTATCAAGGAAAACAAAGGGGCTTCTGTCTCACTTTTTGACTATTTTATTTAGATATCAAAGAAGACCAAAGGGCGGTCAAGCTCACTTGTGTTCGCGGTATAAAAGACGATTAAAGGAGGGTTGGCTCAGTGTTGATGGTATCAAACGGGTTCTTGCATAGTGTGGTCTGTGCAGAGAGAGGTGAGAAAGGATTTCGGCTCGGTGTGATATATGCAGAGGGTTTTAGTGCGAAGATGGATCTGCAGTACGCGAGGATATGTATGCCATCGTTGGAGTGTCGTTTATCATCCAATGTGCTTGATTCTTTGTTATGGGATGTGCACTGTGGAGAGACCATGGGCATGAGACCTGAACATTTTGGAGAATACCCTGAAGTGCTTGAAAATAATGATTAAATGAAGCCACCTGGTCGATGAAGGCCTTATTGATACCATCGTGGGTGAACCTGTACATTTTAGCGTGCTTCCCGTGTGGGTGAAGCTGTACATTTTAGCGAGAAGTTCGCTTAACTCCATGAGGGTTTACCGTTTGTTTCATCTTGAATTTTCCAATAACTTTTCGTTGTGTCACAATGGAATTTACTATGATTGGGCTACGAGCTGTTTGTGTGATGCAGATACGCGTTGACGTCATCGTGTGAATTTTATACACGAGCGAGACTGTCGGTCATCATTAGTGTTGCTTTATCGTCGTACTTGTGTTTGATAAAGTCATAGCGAAGTAGTATATGAGCGCTTTAGACAAATGAAGGATGGAGGCACCGACGCACACCAGTTTGTCCAACATGAAATTAGTTGTTCTAAATTCGATCGTGATGAAATGTTCATCAAAGATTTTCATGCGTACAAAGATATCATCGGTGACTAGTTTAACGCGTTGTTGAACGTCGTTGACGATTTCTATTTTTTTCTACTTTCGGTTTCGTTTGTTTTCCACGGTTTTTCCGAACATGCTATTGTTCGTGTGTTTGAAGAAGTCTTTGTCGGTCGTCGTTGTGGAAAGGGTGCGTTGTCTCGTGTAGAAGTCGATTTAGGGTTTCAGATAGTGTTGGATTAGGAATGAGATTTTCCACTTTAACGTCTCTATATCGATAATCTTTGCGGAGTTCATGTAAGTCCTATGGATACTTAAGACCGACATCCACGAAATAGTCAACGGATTCCCTATCGGGATCATCTATCATACCAAGCTGCATTTCCGCGAGGAACCGATCTCTGGGGATCCAGTGATACACACCAGTGGGAAGGGTTTGTCATATGGAACAGCCATAGAGAGTGTTCTAATCGAGATACGGTATCCAGACTTTCTTTATGCCTTTATCATTTGGAAAAGAAGAAAAATGTTGTCCATAGCCTTTTCTTAATGCGCTATTTACACCCGAAAGCAATAATACAAAATCGCCAGTCGGGATGCTGGAGTCGCTACTATGACGTCACATCACGAGATTAACCGAATAGGTGCGGAAATTTTGCATACGAGGTCAGAAATTCAGCTCGTTGAACATATGCCAATATTTAAATACTGGGATTGCGGTAGCATATAATAATTCAGAATAAGGTTTTCTTCATTAGTGGTCTTCTTATTATTTTATATTTCCCTTGGTTTCTGGTCTCCTTTAACTTCAATATAACAAAGAGAGATATAGAGATAGATAATAGTATAAGAAGAATAAAGACTTATGTATGTTAAAAAAAATTTGTATTGAAATAAGTACAAAATCATTATCATATTAAAGAATTTATTTTAGATAATTCTGTAAATAAATACCAATGACTGTTGTTGCGAAGTGTTTCGAGGGTGTACAAGCACCTCGTGCACACATCAGACACGTGACACAAATTACATCACAAGTTCAGAGAATACATTTGTACTTTTTTTTACAGTCTCCAATATCACCACGGTCGCAATACTATGTCACAAGTTACAGAGTGTTTGTTTACATAGTTGCTTAAAGAATCTTTGCAAACTGAAGAATCTAGTACCTGAAAAAATTGCTTATTCAAACAGTTGTATCCAGAGCAGTGATTTAAAACGGGATCTTCTGTTGGGGCGGTACACGTGCCTGAGACACCTTGTAAGGTTGGGGAATTATGGAAAATAAATGGGATTTATCTTGACAGCACATGTACTTTAATCATTCGTCATGGTCGGGTAATTATACGGAGAATAAGAGTCTTCTATCTTGATAATCGGATGACGGGGCAATGGCATTAGCAAGCCTCTCTTTCGATGCAGATCCCCTCGCTGTGGTGGATGGAAATTGTGTTGATGTTGAAACGTTGACATAAAGCGGTTTGAAGTATAAGGACGTGCCAGGAACACCAAGAGGCGCATGGAAGGCCGAATTTCTTCGGGAATATTTAAATGAAGATTGTACATCATTAACTTTACTAATGAAAGTAGATAGATGAATCTCCATACGAGATTTCATGTCATGTCTTATTCCTTTCGCAGAATTAAGATAATTAGTTGTTTTCCGTGTACAATCTTCGTACCCAAATTTGTATTCATTCCTTTGCTAGTGTGTCATCGCGCTCCGCTGTCGATGTAATGTCCTGTTTGTGTAACTGTTGTATGTACGTTACATTCAATTCCAAAATATCTGCTTTGTCCAATCTTGAAACCTGAGTTTCCTGTTGAAAATGAAAGTGAGCAAGATTTAATAATATTAATTACAACAATACTGGTTAAGTACATAAAAGTGTAAAATGCAAACAAGGCCCAAAAGAGACCATTCAATCGATTTCCCCCATATTACACGATTCATTTAGTCTCATAAATTAAAATAGTAGAGATCTCCAGTTTGGATAAAAACTTAAATTTAATAAAAATCTGGCAAAACAAATTCACGTGCTTTAAGAAAAAGAATACAAATATGTCTAGATTTATCAAGATTTTGGTTTTAAGTTTCCCCAGTTTGTATTCTACAGAAATATCAAAATAATCGATATTTGAAAGGTAAAAAGATTGCGATGACAGGTCCAATTTCGTTTAGGTTCTTTATTAATGTTTTAATGTAGAAATAATTCGATATAGATTCAACCTGGACAGTTATATAACGACATTTGCATGAATATATGTAAAATCTGACAAATACAGGTATACTTTTATGTGATTGTATAAGACTCTTAAAGTATATTTAAAAAGTCCTACCCAGGACTTACTATTTTCAAACAAAATTGAACATGTAATACTTACCTTCGTTTTCACATAATAATAATAATAATAATAATAATAATAATAATAATAATAATAATAACAATAATAATATTAATAGTAATAAAGTGCTTTTTAACACACTCCATTGGCTCATAACACATATACATTCTCATGCGATTGAAAAGGTATTTTAGTATGAAACAGGTAAAAAAGTCGTATTCATAGAAATGTTATACACAAATTGTGTAACACTTTATCATGTATTTGGATAAGATGTGTTGTAATTATTCTATATTGTTTTTTGGGGGGTGAAATACAAATGTGTATTAGACAATAAAGACACAATATAGCGAAAAGATGGAGACAACAGACGTTTTGTTATATTGATCTAGTGCCTTTAGAGCAAGTGTTGATGGTCTCTTAAAGGTTTTTATTGTAAACATTGCAAAATTAGTCATCAGAATTTTACCTGAATCATTTTGTATCAAAGTCATTAAATGTGTCTAAAGTTTGATTTTTATATTTGGATTTATAAAACAATGGTCGGTAACTATTTTTTTTTTCGTAATACGCCATAAAGTGGACAAAAGTAATAAAATAAAATTTATTAACGATATTAACATTATTAATTTGACACAATCCTTATATTAAATACAATTTTGCATATTTTCCTAAACTACCGCTGATTGGCAAGTTCAGACTATAAAAGAAATCGCCGTCTTATAACAACTCCTGATATCTTGAACAAGTGAATTCAATTCTTGGTGACCTATGACCTATGGAAACTCATTCGTTCCATTGACTTAGTAACATATTGCAGCTTTTGCTTAAAAATATATTCCCATCTCTGACTCATCAAGACTAAACAATCTAAGTAATGAGTACACCAAACGACTAAACAATCTAAGAAATGAGTACACCAAATGACTAAACAATCTGAGAAATGAGTACACCTAACAGCTAAACAATCTAATAAATGAATACACCAAATGACTAAACAATCTAAGTAATGAGGACACCAAACGACTAAACAATCTAAGTAATGAGTACACCAAATGACTAAACAATCTAAGTAATGAGTACACCAAACGACTAAACAATCTAAGTAATGAGTACACCAAACGACTAAACAATCTAAGTAATGAGTACACCAAACGACTAAACAATCTAAGTAATGAGTACACCAAACGACTAAACAATCTAAGAAATGAGTACACCAAATGACTGAACAATATAAGAAATGAGTACACCAAACGACTAAACAATCTAAGTAATGAGTACACAAAACGGCTAAACAATCTAAGAAATGAGTACACCAAACGACTAAACCATCTAAGAAATGAGTACACCAAACGACTAAACAATCTAAGAAATGAGTACACCAAACAGCTAAACAATCTAAGAAATGAGTACACCAAACGACTAAACAATATAAGAAATGAGTACACCAAACGACTAAACAATCTAAGAAATGAGTACACCAAATGACTAAACAATCTAAGTAATGAGTACACCAAACGACTAAACAATATAAGAAATGAGTACACCAAACGACTAAACAATCTAAGAAATGAGTACACCGAACGACTAAACAATCTAAGTAATGAGTACACCAAACGACTAAACAATCTAAGTAATGAGTACACCAAACGACTAAACAATCTAAGAAATGAGTACACCAAACGACTAAACAATATAAGAAATGAGTACACGAAATGACTAAACCATGTAAGAAATGAATACACAAAACGACTAAACAATATACGAAATGAGTACACCAAACGACTAAACAATATACGAAATGAGTACACCAAACGACTAAACAATGAACAGATGAGTACACCAAACAACTAAACTATTTAAGAAACGAGTACACCAAACGACTAAACAATGGAAATATGAATAAACCAAACGACTAATCTAAGAAATGAGTACACCAAACGACTAAACTAAGAAATGAGAACGCCAAACGACTAAACAATCTAAGAAATAAGTATACCAAACGAAATCGCTACATGATTTGAATCATCTTTCTAACATTATTAGCCCAGAAATCACAATTTCTAACACCCACCCACCCCCATATCAGCTGTAAATTGTAACATTGTTTACGGTATATATCGTCTGGCAGTTTTAGAATTCTAATTCAACATTGCAAGACTGTTTATATATTACACTCAACATACTAATTCTTACTAATTCAATATACACCAATGCATTTTGAATAGATTCAGATAATATCGAACATCTTTACAAAATGACTATTGCACTTTTTCAATATTTTTGGCATCATAGAAGGCCCATACTCAGCACTCGTACTTACGAATATGGGATATCATCGATACAAACATAAGAAGTGGTCAAGTTAGAGGTAGTTTCCCAAATTTTAAAAGATTTTAGTTCAAAATATGCATAGCTTGCAAAGATAGAGTTTTCTGGAACGTATTGCTTTTTCACGAAAATGTGACTCCATGATACGGGTAAGATGAGTCAGTCGTTTTTCAATAAAATGTGACTCCATGATACGGGTAAGATGATGAGTCAGTCGTTTTTCAAGAAAATGTGACTCCATGATACGGGTAAGATGAGTCAGTCGTTACTACTGTTGGGCCATATTATCACTTTTCGTAACTTCTGAGATATCTACCTCTGCGAATTACAATCCCTCTGATGTTTTCCATATTCATTTTTAATGTCCACTTTAGGAAATATGTTTTCAGCCTATGAAACATCTTCTGCAACTGATGGACAATGTCAGCAAAAGCAATTCAGTTCTCTGCATGCAACACTAAAAATATTTATAAGGCTTCTACCGAAACTCCGTGTTTGCTTCAGCTAAAAAGGGTTTCAGATTGTTCAAATTTAAGAGCAGAGTAAACGGCGATAAAACACAACCTTGGTGTACGTCCATTGCACAAATAAACATATGGGTAATACAATTGTTGGATTTATATATATATATATATATATATATATATATATATATATATATATATATATATATATATATATATATATATATATATATATATATATATATATAAATGGGTCTGGAACATTGGTATTTCCCATGGAATAACATGTTGTATCTGAAGTTTATTACATTCTTTATTATAGTTTCAGTAACAACGTGTATCATGTACCCTATTTAGAATTTTTTATAGAAATGAATCTGACCATCATCCGGTTATTTCTCATCATCCGGTTATTTCTTTATTGTCTCATGTTATTATATAATCCCGGGTATTTGTTATTCACTTCTGCTACAATATTTGAAGCTTCAGTCTACTGTTGTGTTCACGTGTTACTTCGGGTGAAATTATTTATTCAAATTATATTCACTGGAAATATCAAGTGTTCTTTTAATAATATAGAAGTGAAAACAAATTGGCTTCAAGTCAAGTGTAACTAATAATCTTGGACAGAAGCTTTAACTTGGAATTATAATGAATTCAGACAATGAGATATTGGACTATAGTATTGTGATCAATTGGAAGACTGTTAGTTCATCATCACGCGTCAGACTACTGGTACACTAGTACATTCAAGACTACAGGCATATCAATGGATCTTATTTCGAACACCATTAAAGTTTATTTAGAACGCTATTCATAGGACTGGTAGTATAACGTTTGGCCAATTTAGGATTTAATTTGCAATACTGAAATTTCTATTAAAATTTTTCAGTATTCTTAGTATACGATTTGTTAATTTTACAATGTTTGTTTTATTTTGCACTTTATTACTTTGCTTAGGACCATACAGTCTTAGTACTAGGTTACAAAAATGAACACCGACAAGTTTTGTAAAATTCAAAATATAACTAAATGTTCTTTAATAGAAAGGGAAACAATTCAAATCACTCACATTACAGTATGATGAATGAAATCCTAAATAGTCTTAAATGTTCTACCACAGCATTGTATCAAAATAGTTACACGAGGAGAATGGAAAAGCAACCGTTGTGTGACTCGCTTCATTTACCTAGCGGAAATAATATTTTTTTGTCGTCTTGTATTATTGGCTCTGATGCTTCAAGTTACCTACCAAACCTTCAGTTGCAGTTATATATATATATATATATATATATATATATATATATAAGATTGTAATTCGGTACGTTTCTGGTACATATGCGATAGCCCTTGGCCTCCGTATGCTTTTCAATGATATAATTTTTTAGACCATAGAGAACACTCGTTTTAGTCTTAATCATTCAATTTGCGAATAGATATAAATATTCTCCTTAAGAAATATACTGTTTGAATGATCAGAACGGCATTTTCAATTACTGCGTCTCGCGTTTATTTAATTGCTTGTTTGACAATTTCGTCCTGACTCAGTGAACTCGTCCACATCGTTAACTGTATCATCTATACTTTGAAATGGACAAAACAGCTGTTTTAGTTCACTCACAAACAAGATTAATAAACCAAAACCTAAAATATCTGCTACACAAATGTACAATGTTTGTTTACAAAGTATTTCCCAATACACAATACTATCTTTTGGCACATGTGTCGTGCATGCGCATGCGATATGAAGGTGTTCAGTATCATAAAATACTGCAAGATTCTGACAAAGTAAAGTTAATGGAGACAAAAATGATCATAAATAATACAGAATATTTATAATAAGAATATTAATAATGAATACATTATTTATTAAATGACCCTTTAATCAAGAATCATTATAATTAACACACATAATATAGATATTCACGTTCACTATTAATGTAATTTACAAAATGATCATATTGTTCCAGAAGTGGGTAATTTCTTTCTACTCAATAACTGTGTAATTAATAAAATAAAATAAATGGATTTCTGTACATATCCAATAGGATTTTCGGTCAAAATTATTGCAGTGGAAATTAAACAAAGTTAAGTATTTTTGCATTTTTCCCCCTACTTTGTTTCTGCATAATTATAATAAGAATTTACGTGTTTCCCGTGTCTCTGCTTTTTATGAATTTCGATTTAATAAAGCTTTTGAACAGCTTGCTTCTTTTCTTAAATAATAATCATTGAAATATATATTTTCCGTGCAGCGATTATTATGTATTTACTGCATTCATGTACAAAATAAACAGCTCATAAAATTTCTTTCAATGAAGTGATTTTGTTTAAAGTTTTTTAATTAGTTGCTGTGGCTCGATCTTTTAAGTAAATGGACTTTTAAATAAAACAATGTTTTAAACAGCACATACATGATACCACAAAGCTGGAAATTATCCCCGTGCTCCATGCTTCTTTATAAAATACATTAAAATGAAACTGCTGAATGTTTAATCTACAATTTTTAAATTGTATTTTTTATCAGTGAAAAGCTTGCAACATTCAGTTAAATTGCGATAAGAGTGGGGGGAAAATAAACATTTCTTAAGAAAGGTCTTAAAGATATACAAAACGCTGTTTGAGCTGAGAAAAGAAAAGAATAAAACGAAGAAATGAATTGATTACCCTTAGGGTTGAATAGTGGAACGTTTACAACACTGCCACGTATATAGTACGTTTTTTTTTCCTTTGAATTTTATTTCCTAAGTCCAAAATATTTCTGAATGTTGGAAATTTGCCCCAATCTTTTTCACTATTCATATGGTCACTTCGTTAGCATACGTCACAATTGACGGAGGGCATACTTAATGGATAATGGTTAGAATTATATTGTCATCATTAATTTGTGGCAGACTCAACAAATTTTTCAACGAGGTAATGTTTTCTAACTAGTTTGTCATGTATAATGAAAACAATCTATTAATATCAATAAAGTCGTAACCATAATTATTGTACTTTCCTGACTGACGGAAACTAATATCCAGGCATGTAGCTTTTCCTCTGAATTATTTTATACCCCAATTTCGGAACGTTTCAGTCAACTAGTTACAATTAATGAGAAGTCCGAAAGAACAAACAAATTTCATTGAAATTCCAGTTAGATGATATCAAGAGAGAGAGAGAGAGAGAGAGAGAGAGAGAGATATGATGGGGCTGATGTCAGATCTAAATGAGAAAGCTTACAAACTTCAAAAAGCCAACACAGAAATAGACCTATTTAAACTGAAAGAAAGAAAACCCAATAGGTGATACAATACGTATGTCTACATCGTGTATGGCTATCCTGAGAATCGAGATTAAAATGAATCACTGCAAACGTATAACACCTTCAGGATTTTGATAGCCCGTATTTAAGGAAACATGGTTTTCTACAATCAAGTTACCGAAGTGGGAAAAGTTCTAGATTATGATAAAAGGAGACCATGGATCTTCAACATAGAAGGAAAATATGATTTATCTTCTACTAATGATAAAAACACATTATATGCACGAAGATAGATGCATGAAGACTATGCTACAGTTCTTAGTCCGTTGTAGATTTACCGCAGAAACTCACGCCACCTAATGGAACAGTGTGGTCAGAAAACAGCAAACAATGAATCAAAACTGTATATCACATTTTAAAGAGCAAGAGAGTGGGGGGAGCAAAAATTATACTGAAAGAACATGTTAAGATGTCAAATTGTATACAAATAGGATTTATCTTCTACTTCTACTTCTTCTTATATATAAGATCATCATATGTGTGAAGACAGTGTTAAATACAGAGGTTTGAATTTGTAGCTCCAGATATTCCCTGGCATGTGAAACGAAAGACAAGCTTATTCAGATGACGCTTGAAGCCAAATTACGTCTTAAATGAGCACGTGTCTCGAATTGTTACAATGATATTACGTTACCTAATTGACTTTACATCGTAATAATGACATTCATTTTCTCAATTCTTAATGAAAAATAATATTTTCCGTTTGTTTGATTCGCCGTTGCAATGTCCAGAATAAATATAATTGACGAGTAAACCGGTAACATTAAATGAATCAGTCAAATAACCAGTTGGAAGTTACCTGTGTGATGGTAAAACATGCGCTCATTCTTCTTATATTAAATCAATATGACAGCGAAACCATTTTTTAAGGATGCAGAGAGAGAGAGAGAGAGAGAGAGAGAGAGAGAGAGAGAGAGAGAGAGAGAATACTTTTAAAAAATCCATCGGTCTGCTAGAATGGTGCACTGATAATTAGGGAATACACAAACTTTGTGTACATGTACTACAATCCAGGAAAAATAGTCGGTTTGTTATCATGCGAGTGTTGGTACAAATCATGACAGTGATATAAGGATAAAGGATAGTTCATATGCGTGGCTTATATTTGTGAGTTACACTTCTTCTTGTACATTTTTTGGTACTAATTTATTATACTGAGAAAAAAATTCTCAATAGTATCATGGGAACGGCGGTAGTGTTGGCTACTGATCTAATTGAAGGTCTTCTACACCACGTGACTATTCTCTTGCATGGGCAAGTGTTGTAGAATCATGCAAAATTACAATCACTGGTTTTCAGGTCGGTGCATGTGATTTGAGGGAAAATTGATGGCGGTGTTAAATGGTTTGACTTAGATCAGTAACAAAAGTAGAAAACCGATATTATAATACTGCTATGGCTTGACCGACATCATTAAAATAATCCGAGAATTGGATAATTATACCACTACTACAACTTCTCTCTCTCTCTCTCTTTCTCTCTCTCTCTCTCTCTCTCTCTCTCTCTCTCTCTCTCTCTCAATCAATCAGTCAATGTAAATATATATGTCCCTTGCATATGTGCACGTGTACGTGTGTGTGTGTATGTGCGTATTTGAGAACACAATGAATGCGGCAAGCAGTCAATCGGGAAATGATAAATATCGATCAAGTGATTAATCTCCAAAGTGTGCTATCAGCCGGGGAGGGGGTTGGGTGTTACCTTTATTAATGACTGAGGATGGGATGCAACTATTTAGTGGCCAGCAATTAAGTTTCAATGTTGGTCAAAACGTGCAATGAAGTAAAGTCCGTTGAGGACAAGTGACCCCACCCCTCAACTCTTGTATTATGAACTTTATTTATCGTGATGCATATCGACAGACAGATGAGACAGACAAACAGACGGATAGATAGATAGATAGATAGATAGATAGATCATAAAAATATGACAAGAATAAGCTTGATGCGTTTAGATAAAACATTTGTTTAGAACAAAACAAAACAAAATCCATTTCGCATAAAATGTTATATTTTAAATGATATAGAAAAATAAGAGTATCACAGATTGTTTTTATCCGACAGGATTCATAAGCTTAATAGAGCTTCATACATAAACCTGACACGTCACACAAATTTACTCAAAAAGTGCAGAGAGATTACTTCTGTAAATGTTTACCATGCATACATCACCATGGACGCCATACTGTATCACACTTTACCGATGTATTCCCTGCCGAGTTGCTCAAAGAAAGTTTGCGTGATGAAAAATCTTGTCCTTGACTAAATTGTTCATTCAAAGAACTGTTCCCTGAGGATTCATTTAAAATGGGATCTTCCGTTGGGGTAGCACATACACTAGAGTCATTCTGCATGGTGGGGTAATCATACAGAGAATTAAGGTCTTCTGTCTTGATTACTGGATAACTGGGTAATGGCACTAGCAAGTCTTCATTAGAATCCGGTGTCATCGCTGTGGTGGATGGATATTGTGTTGGTGACGGGATATCGACATGAAGCTGTGTGAAGTATGAAGATTTGACTGGAACATCAAGAGGCGAACGAATGGCCAAATTTCCTCGCGAATATTTAACTGTAGTAGATAGATGACTCTCCATACGAGATTTCATCTCATGTGTTATTCCATTCGCAAAATTCAAATAATGAATTACTTTCCGGATACACTCCTCATATCCAGATTTGTATTCCTTTGCCCGAGTGTCATCAAGCTCCGCTGTCGATGTATTGTCCTGTTTTGGTAATTGCTGTAGGTACGTGGCAGTCATTTCCAAAATTTCTGATTTGTCTAATCTTGAAACCTGAGGTTCCTAATTGAAAATAAAAGTAAATAAGATTCACAAGGAAAAATGAATCACGACAATACTGGTAATTTAAATAAACCGGGAAAATCTACAATGGGTTGGGGAGAAATATGTAGAAATAATAACAGCTAAAAAACTATTAACATATTCAGAAAACGAAATAATAAATAAATGGGAGAAAAAAGAAAGAGAAGCAACGCAAGAAATTAAACTAAGGACGGGGAAATATGAGTACTTGAAATTTAAAGAGGAGAGCATAAGAAAATAAACTCAATATAAGAAAATGGTATAATGTATAAAAATAAGTGAGACATATTGAAATGCGTAGAGAGATATAAACGATTATTGGTGTTGTCTGTCTCAGACAAAAAGATCCCTAGTGCCTAAAGTTACCATATTTAACTTTAATTTATATATATATATATATATATATATATATATATATATATATATATATATATATATATATATATATATATATTTGTGTGTGTGTGTGTGTGTGTGTGTGTGTGTGTGTGTGTTTTAATTTTATTCAATTTGATATTAATAATATTTTATTTAGGGTTTCTGCCCCTTCCTATTCTAGTGTCGTTCTATTCCTTTACCCAGGCGGGATTGCGAGTTATTTTCAGTGATCCTTGCCTTATAGTGTCCGGTGTGTTCTGTGTGTTAATTGCTATATTGTTTGGGTGTTTTTGCCCGTTGTTTCTTTGTACGGACTGGCTTCTTTGATCAAATTTTTCTTCAAGTTGTTACTTAGATTTATTTGTAGGTAGGAAGCATTTTAGTACATAGAAAAGATTAGATCTAGGAACGTTATATATTCATATTCAATGACCTCTTTAGCTGTGCCATAAATTAGTTTTTAAAAAATCTTCTCTTCTAATTCTCATTATGGAATTTATATTAATTTATTATATATATTTATTTATCATAAATAATATTTGTAAATAAGCATTGTGTATCATTTATTATTCCATATTTAGTAATTATTGTTGTTATTAAATCTTGTATTTCTGTTTCTTTCGCTCTACATTTTAAAATTAGATGGGTTTTTTTTTAGAATCGACATAATTCTTGCATAATCGACAGCATGGTAGATGTGAGATTATTTTCCTCTTGAAAGCTGCTTCTCCAGTCAGGCAGTTTTCATCTAAAAATAAAAGCAAATACTACTGTCAACGAATATATGATTCCCAGGGGTGTTGTGGAGGAAAACATGAGATAATGCCAAAAGACCGTTGAAAGGAATCACTACTTCAATATAATAGCGAAAGAAAGATAGGAAAATGATTAAAAATTAGAGACCAATAACGCTGTTAAATAACGATTATAAAATTCGTTTAATCAGGAGTGTGTGAATGTTTCATGATACTCGTGTAAATGTTTAATGATGAGTATATGAATGTTTAACGATAAGCGTAATAATATTTGATGATAAGTTTATGAGTGTTTAATGATGAGTATATGAATGCTTGATGATGAGTGTATGAATTTTTGATGACATGCGTATGAATGTTTACTGATAAGATAATGGCTGTTTAACGATGAGTATATGAATGTTTAAAAAAGCGTATTAATGTTTACTGATAATTGTATTAGTGTTTGACGATAAGCGTATGAATGTAAAATGATGAGTGTATGAATGTTTAATGATATGCGTATGAATGTTATATGATAAGCGTTAAACTATTTAATGATAAGTATATGATTGTTTAATGATAAGTGAATGAATGTTTAAAGATAAACGTATAAATGTTTAATGATACAAGTATGCATATTTAATTATAAAGTGTATGAATGTGTCATGATTATTGTGAGAATGTTTAATGATATGCTTATGAATGTTTAATGATATGCTTGTGAATGTTAAATGATATGCGTATGAATGTTATATGATAAGCGTTAAACTATTTAATGATAAGTATATGATTGTTTAATGATAAGTGAATGAATGTTTAAAGATAAACGTATAAATGTTTAATGATACAAGTATGCATATTTAATTATAAAGTGTATGAATGTGTCATGATTATTGTGAGAATGTTTAATGATACGTATATGAATGTTTAATGATATGCGTATGAATGTTCAACGATGAATGTTCATTAATAAGCGTTTGAATGTTTAATGACAAATATATGAATCCGATTTTATATTTCGGCTTCGAATAAGATGAAATTTTTTATTTTTATTAATAATACTTTTAAAAGGTCCGAAATTATGAAATTTTCACATTAGTAGTAAAGAGTGAAAGATGGGAAACAAAATTGTTCTGTTGCTCTGTCACTCTGAGCTGGCTGTATAATCCATTTGATGTCTGTCACCGTTTTTATTCTCCATGTTATTTAGTTTCATGGTCATGGTCAAACATAATTCATTCCGAAGCATTTTTAAATTTAATTATCTGGTCATAAGATTTATTGTCCACAGGTAATGAAAATATGGTGTTGCGAGGGAGAATCGTTAAAGGAACCATAGCCTCTCCCCCCCCCCCCCCAACACACACAACCCAACACAAAACATAGAACAATGAAAGGAAAATAACCAGATTGTTTCTTAAATCAAGTTTTCTTTACAGCAAAATGGTTCATGCGTAAAAATTCAGGAGCTTATGGTAGCTCTCGCAAGGGCCACCATCACCAGGGGTTGAAACGCACAAACTTCATTCTACTTTTCAACAGTTGACCCGACCGGCCCCCCGCCCCCTCCCCCTCCCCCTCCCCCTCCTCCCTCCCCCGCCCCGCCCACCCCCGCCCGTATATCTCTCTTACTTGCGCATATATATATATATATATATAATTTTACAGAAGAGCAATTCTTAAGTTGTATACATTGTTGCCTAAGTCCACTTGTTTCATTATAATATATTTAATATAATATATTTAAGGAGAAATAAATGATTCCACTCCATTACCACCACCATTTCTAACATGCTGAACATGCCCGTGTCTGGATAAAGATACTTATAATGCGATTACAAAAGTTGAAGCCCATAAATAAGGGTAGTAAGGAGAATACGGTGATTCTATCTCCAATATTGGATGAATGGGCACGAACTGTAACCCGAAGATTGATCTGATAGCGGATCATCCGTTGGGGTAGAGCAAATGATGGATGCACTTCCGGTCAGTGGTTAGTAAGGAGAATAGGGTGATTCTGTCTTTGATATTGGATGAATGGTCACTGGCTTTAGCAATGCTCTATCATAATTCAGTCTCCTGGGCTGTGTGGATGGAAATTTTTATGGATGGATGGAATGCTGACATTAAATCGTGAGAGGTAAGAATAATTACAAGAAACAGCGAGAGGCATATGAAGCACCGAATTTCTTCCGGGATAGTTAAGTGTAGATAGCTCACTATTAACATGGCCAACGCAGCTTGATAAATGAATTCCCAGAGGAGAATTCATTACATGTTTTATTCTGTTCGCATCATTCAAATAATGAATAGTCTCCCTTGTACACTCCTCGTATCCAGGTATGTATTCCTTTGCGTTTGTGTCATCACACGCCGCTGTCGATGAATTAGCCTGTTTTTGTAATTCATGTGTGTAATTGACAATTATTTCCAAAATGTGTGCTTTGTCTAATCTTGAAATCGGCGTGTCCTGTTGAATTACCAATAAACAAGATTTAATAATACGAGGAACATAATACGTGGTTGATGCCAAAATACACAGTTTAAATAAATCCTTCAATATTACGAGTTATCTGCTCTACCAAGATTAAACGTGTTCACAGATAATCACTTTAATAAAAACTCGACTGAATTGATTTCAAAGAATTAGGTATAAATAATCCATACATTTTAAGAAATGTAATAGTGATTGATACAGTTCCAAGAAAATATGGTCTTTACAATTTGAATATTTATCCATAAAGATTACAACACGCATTATAGGTTTACCGAAAACAAGTACAGTCAATTCGCCAATCACAAGTAGAACGAATTTAGCGATAATAAGTATAATCATTTCACTAATCACAAGTAGAACGAATTTACCGATAACAAGTAGATTGAATATACCGATATATTTATAGATCATTTGTGCGTCTACAAACATGCAGTTTTTTAATAAGCATAAACCGTGATATTTAATATACATGTAAATATACATGTAACTATTTAATATAAAAAAAAGTTATGACTATAACGTACAAATTATTTTATTGAAACTAATGATATAAATCCACACACACAAAAAAAATTGATTTCCAGCGTTACAGTTATGTGAAGTCTTTACAAACAGCGGTTCTATATATTGATATGCAGTATTAAAAGCATGAACTCCTTCCAATCAGATTTCAAAAAAGAAATCCCAAAACCGGCATTTCGAAGAATGGACTGTTACGATTGGTTATGTAGCGGTAATCACCCGTTGATACAGTGTTTCCTGATGTGGAATGTAACCGAAGGTTTAAAGCGACAAAACTAACCCCTTACGCGCCAGCAGAGATATTGCTAGCTTGAGGATCAATTAATTAACTAAAGACATACGTTTGATTGAAAATTATTGTAGACACGTGACGCAATTATTGTTAACTACTGTTTATCCTATACCACACGTGACATATGTCCTGTCTTTAAGATGTGAAACACTTGTCATAATGGTTAACTCGTTGTTGAGGTGTTAACAAAGTGGTTTACAGATGAGTAAAAATGACTGTTTTAAACTGATACTATCAAACAGACAAAGCGAGAAATACTCAAATTTACAACAAGAAATAAGACTAAATTTCAAACTCGTGATCATGCGCTGCAATTAAGCTGTTAAATTAGAATATTTCCTATGTTACGTCGGAAGAGCAAATCAGACTTAAAATGTGACACGAATATATTGCTATAACAGAGGGTAAAAATTTCCGTTATACTGGATAACTGTATGATATATAGAAAACTAAACTTATATCTGTTACAGATGATTTTCCTTTTCAGGGAATTAACAAATTAACAAATCGTAAGATCTGTTTTTGTATTCTTCCCCCACCCCACCCCACCCCACCCCACCTCTCTCTCTCTCTCTCTCTCTCTCTCTCTCTCTCTCTCTCTCTCTCTCTCTCTCTCTCTCTCTCTCTCTCAGTAAAGGTTTAAAGTTCAGAATTTATATTTAGACAACCTTATACTCAGTGATTCAATCAATTAGTAGTATTATTTCATTTCGCGCTGCTTTAAAGTGTGTGAGTTTTAGTAAATTTTTCTCACTTGGAAGTACCAAAATAGACTTTGTTCATAAAAAAATAACCCCTTGACACACTTAACTAAACTGATTCATTCCATGGCATGATAGATATTACGGTTGTACAATTGACATCTTTAAGATTAAAGCTGTTTTTCATGAACAACTTAAAACCATGCAGACATTGCATCACACAATGACACCGCTCTATTGTACTTAATATTGTAAAGATTTCACTCAGGTGACAAATGTTTATAGTTTTGGGAATAAGTAGTGAACGATAGACGTGGAGTGGAGATGAAATGAATAGCGGAATCTTGTAATCAAGTACTGTGGTGACACTTTAAAAGATGTCACGTCAACACACCTGGCGAAATTCACGTTAGTACAGTTCATATCTTCCCATTCAGGCAGTGTCAATATTTCTGGTATGGAAGCAACAGCCCTAAATACCTTTGGAGATGGGTTGTGTATTGGTATTATTTTCCCAAAAGTTGTCCGAAGTGCTGTACAATATGGCAGATTACTGTAAGGACATGTATAATCAAGAATGATAATGGCTCATATTTTGAAGCATACGTCTCAAGTTTAGATTATTTACCGGTAGTAAAGTATTGCGTTTTCAATTACACGGTGTAATTTGAATAACTAAATCCTGTTTGCAAAAGTCTGATTTGCAAATGTACAGTAATTATTCTTCTATCAAACGGAAATACAACGAAATGTAACACTAATCAAGATTTTGGTTTTGTTTAGTTTTAATTATATTCTGTAAATGTGTTTTGTTTAGTTTTCATTATATTCTATAAATGCGTTTTGTTTACTTTTCATAATATTCTGTAAATATGTTTTGTTTTCCCTATATTCTTCACAAATAAAATGAGCAGCACGGGTGGCCGAGTGGTTAGAGCGTCCGCCTCGGATGCGGGAGGTCGTGGGCTCTATCTCCAGAAGAGTCATACCAAAGAGTTACAGAAATGGTATTAACAGCTGACTCGCTTGGCTCTCAAGCAGTAAAAGGTTAGTGTTAGGACTGGTCGTCCTTGTGTCAGGATAATGTGACTGTGTGGTGACATAATGCTACATATCTGCGGCATGATGACACAGTGTTAGACATCACAATAAACTGTCACACTGCAGACATCGTATCGATATGACTGAATTTTTTTTAACGCTACGTTAAAAATCTAAATAACACACACACACACACACACACGCACACACACATAGACACACGGTGATGTCTTGTTTTTACTATATATTATAAATGTGACGTCTAGTTCCCACCATATTCTATAAATACTTTATTATGACAGGTTTGTAATGCCTTACTATAACTGTCAGTGAGAGTTGGAGAAAGAAATTGATTTAACATTATTAAAGTTCGTTTTATGTTGGAAATAGAAATGTTTACTTGAAAAGCGATTCTCCACCAACTTTTATGAGATGATTGACTGGAATGTTCTATAGATCGACCTCATAAACACATGCTGGGAACTCAGGAAGATAGTAAGAAGAAAAAGGATGAGTCTCAGATAAAGAGTGTCACCAGATGATGGAAATGTCTTGGGGATAGGTACGGAATCGAAGCTGAAATGAGAAGACGAACATCTATTTTCTCGTCGGTACAAACTGACTTTATTTAATTGATCAACACACATATATTGACTACATTCTAGAAACACATCTAAAAACTTTATAATAAAAATTCATGCAATACATATGTTTTCCCTTTTCAGGCTTTCCAACTTCATTTATTCGTATAACTTCTGCATTTTAGAATATTATACAAATGGTTAATTCTCAATAATTTTCAAGATAGCCTAAAGTATAAAAATGTAATGACCATAATTAATGTAACAATTAATTTAAAGAAATGCATTTTACTTATTTTAAAATAGAATATTGATTTAGAATATGTTGCTAGATATTACTCTTTCTTACTTAAAGAATACTTTATTTCAATCATTAAATCTAAACATGAAGTTGGTAGCGAATTCAACCTTTACAATAAAAATCACATAAATATAATTAAATATAAATTCTTCAAACATTTAAACATTCCATTACAATATATTATAAATAAAAGAATTCAGTAGCAATGTTGCACACAAAACAATTTTACCATTAAAATCTCAATCATTAAAAAATACTTATTTCTAAAAGAAGTTATGACATATACAGTTTTCTTACCTGGAATGAAGAGTCAAATATCAATTTTCCGCTGATACGGAGAACTAAATCCAAGCCGACTGCGTTTCTGTATTTATACACATTCGGTCAGATTCAGGGTTAGAATAGGTCATACCATCCACGCATCAGTCAGAAAAATGCTGACTATCTCTCCCAAGAATTAACCGGGTCCAGCAGGTGGAAACCACTTTATTTTACGTCATAAGACTTAGGTTTGTAGTTTATTTATATTCGTTTGACGACGTCATACCAAATATGGATATCCGTCAGTTGGAAGCCATCTTGTCTTATGTCGTTCAGAAACTTTCTTAGAGAAAGATTACTCCACTTTTATTAACCGAATTGGACTTAAGGCCAATGTTTAGGTTACGGAATATATTTTTACTGATGGAACCTAGAAACTGTAGCTGAGGTCTGCAAAATGGCATGTATTATGTTTTTCGTTATATGCTTCCACACAACACTGTACATTGACAAGCTTTTAGTTATTTTTATCAGTCTTATGCAGTATGGCTATATACATTGCCTTTTTTCCACTTGCTCAGCAACCATTTCTATTCTATATAGTTGTGCTTCAAAAACAAATGAAATTACCTTTAATATATTTTAGAAACTACTTAAATATAAATAAATAAAACATTACTTTAATACAATTCAAAGAAAATAGCAATCTTATTAATTTTACTAAAATTCAATCCTAACATACGAACAAACACTTAACATTGTTGACGAATGAGTAGATGATGTATGACATATAATTCCTCCAATATTTTAAGAACATGTCTTGAAAGAGCTTTGGGGTGCAATGACTGCAATGTTGGTATGTTGCTGACTGTTAGAAAAGAAGAAAATATATGAACTAACGGAAATGTGTGTGGAGGTGATAACTCAGTGAAACTCGTGATTGTAAAGATTTCATTTTGGGAGGGTTGCTGGGAATTGTCGATGTGAATTTAATGGTGATTGAGATTAATTAACTGTTACAGGATTCTAAAAAGAATGCTCTAATTATCTATGAAAAAGTCTAAATCAAGTGTGCTCTTAATATATGCCCAAATGTCCTGACAGCGGTGCGTTGGACAAGTTAGAAGCTGTTATTATTTTATGAACGTGATATTTTTATTTATATTCCGTATCGTATTTATCTTTTCTTTTTTTCTCGTTAATATTTAAATTGCGATAATGCAGTTAGTAGTGTGTGTGTGTGTGTGTGTGTGTGTGTGTGTGTGTGATTAGGATTTTAAATGTAGCTTTAAAAAAATCAGTAATATCGCTACGATATCTGCATTGAGACAGCTTATTGTGACGTCTAGTACTGGGGCATCATGCCGCAGACATGTATTATCATGTCCCACCCAGTCACATTATCCTGACGACAGGCCGACCAGTCCTAACACTAACATCTTAAGGCTGAACGCCAGGCGAGACAGATGTTAGTACCATTTTTGTAAGTCTTTGGTATGATTTAACCGGGGATCGAACTAAGACCTCCCGCTTCCGTGGCGGACTCTCTATCCACTAGGCGACCGGAGCGGTCTACTTTTTTTTATACATATGAAGCTAGGCCCAACTGGATATTAAAAGCGCTACCTTAACAGTAATTGGATGACAATGATCTCGAGTCAAAGTATTATCTCCATTATTAAAGTTTGGTAATTCCATGCATCGAATCAGTTTGTAATCTTTAAGAAAGTCAATGTTAAATTAGAAAGAATGCGTTAAAACAAAAACGGATTAGAACACTTGACTCCACGCAGAAATCGTCTCAGATACATTAGCAGATGACATCTAATATTTCTCATAATCATTTAATCAGATGTCACGAAGGTCTAACTTCACATTGGCATATTTTTTTCACTATGACGCATATGCATAAATATTCGATAATTTTATTCCATGCCGAAGATTAGTATTTCATGTTACACAACTCACAGATTCATTCCTATCCGGAATTACTAGATACGTATACCTACCAATATCCACGTAATTTCTTAAATTAAGAAACTAAGTCACGTGAATACTATACTATACATTACGATAACAACTGTCAATTTACTCGTTTTAAGAAAGATCTTCACACCTCCAATTCCACATCATCAAATAAATCATCAGTAAAATCAAACAAAGCTTTAAATGGAGACATACATGCAAATTGCGCACACTATGTTTCATTATACAACGAACCCTTTTTGGGTAACTACTTATAGTTTGGACACACACACACGCGCGCACACACACACACACACACACATACATACATACATATATATATATATATATATATATATATATATATATATATATATATATATATATATATATATATATATATATATATATATATATATATAACGATAGATAACAAAGTTTTGTCATGTTAAAACGATATAACAAGGAAATTTTTATGAGGAATATACATGTGTGCAGGAAATGACAATCACTGTTAAGTAACACTTTATGTAACTTAAGAATAACCCTGCAGTAAAATGTGTATTGGGATTTTTATTCTGAGACCTCAACCATATTAATAATGAATCTTTATTTGGAATTTTCAAAATACAATTTTGAAATAATGGAAATTTCACGGTCTTAAATAATGATGCCAGATAATTTCTCCCGCAAGTCTGTAAGCTCATAGACATTGCCTATAAAGAATTTTTGTTGTTGTTTGATTAGGAATTTTAATTTAGCTTTAACAATTTTTTCAGTCATATCGCTACGATGTCTGCAGTGAGGCAGTTTATAGTGATGTGTAGCACTGGGACATCATGCCACAGACATGTACCATGATGTCCCACCCAGTCACATTATCCTGATACCAGGCCGACCAGTCCTAACACTAACCTCTTAATGCTGAGCGCCAAACAAGTCAGCTGTTAGTACCACTTATGTAAGTCTTTTTCTTATGACTCGGAAGGAGATCGAACCCACGACCTCCCGCTTCCGCGGCGGACGCTCTAACCACTAGGCCACCGGAGAGGTTAAAAAGAAAGAATTGTTAGATTCCCCTTCAATAGTTTTCATTTGAATTGGCATGTGTTGTTGTTTATTGTGTTACGTGCTTAGGCTCGAATAAGCAGCAACACAGAAAGAGTGAAAACTAACAAGCTTGTAAAACTTTAACAATGATTTTTATTAAGTACAATTATTTTCATAAAACAAATAAACTTACGGTTTTAGAGAATCAAATCCAACAAATATAGAACTCACAAAATAATCCACTAATGGAATTGCAAGTCCTGATAAATAACTGTTCTAATAGTTCCAGGTTCGAATCTTGACGATGTAATCCAAAATGGCTGACAATGTCACGTGATGCAGTTCTTGTTTTATTATCATCCAAATGAAAATCATAAACACATGTCCTTTTACAGATAAGTCTTCATTCTTTAATTAATTGACACAAAGTCCAGTACAAGATAATTATAACTCAAACACAACTATTAACTTTACAGCCCAGAGATTCTACTGAACTGAACTTTCCCAAACAACAGTCTATATAACTGTTTTTCTCAAGTAAACAAGTGATCACGTGATTTTCTAGAAATTGATAGAAATTCATGGAAGGTCACAAAAAGAGACTACCTTCAGCAAGTCACGTACTAATGGAATGATCTGCATATTTCCTACCCCTATGAACTAAAAATAAAATGTTGTCCTTGAAATTAACCAATAGTTTTAGAAGCTTGTTGACAATGTCAAAAGCAAGGTCAGGAATTAGATCAACAAGCCAAGGTCAAAACATGTTTACAGTTAGAGTGTAGGTCAGCCTGAATTTACCAGAAAAATCTCCCAATTAATGAATATTAAACAAATTTGGATTTAACAATTAAAAAATAAATAATTTAAATCCAATAGACGTAACAATTGTCTGAATATAAATGACAAATGACACTAATTTAACACGAATGTTCCATTTAAAATTACTCCTAAAGATTATGGAGCAGAGTGAAACTTGAAATAAAACAATCTTTTTACCCTTTCGCGATCAAAATACAAAATTCACCAAATTAAAATCTAATGATTGTAGTATGGAAACATGTGTTACATTTATTATTACATCTGTTACATTTATTATTACATGTGTTACATTTATTATTACATGTGTTACATTTACAATTACGATCATGAATTTTAGATATTACTCCCTGACATAAAGGTAATGTGACTTTGGGATAACTTCTTTTTTCTTTAAAAGGTTTTTTGCATATCAATTTACTCTAACTTTTATAAAATACTTCCGTTCTTTTAAAATCGAAATAAAAACTGACACATTGTGGTCCATATTTTGAGCCAAATTTCTCTAAGATCTTATGTTCAAATAAATTCAAACAATATATAGCGAAACTCATTAGTACAGTCATATCTTAACTGTTACGATGAGGACAGGGTATCCCGGTAGCATTAGCACAAGCCCATACAGGATGAGGAGTTAAACATATGGAGGGAACACTACTGCATCTTGTGTAAGTTTAAGTTCTTATCATGCTTTAAAATAAAGTATCTTTGCAATTTTATATTAAATTAATTAGTAGTTTGATTCTTATTTGAATAATTTACGAAGATCTTTAAATCAGTGAAAATTTATCTCGTTTGACGTGACAACTCTTACCCAAGTCAAGCTCAGGCAGAGTTATTTCCCTTAAATTATGTGGCGTGCATGGTTTAGTCGTTGTTCGGCTAATGACAAACGATTCATTTCTTTGATAGTGCGTGAAACGTCATTTGCAGCACAGGATAGGCTATACATGGCGGCGAGTATAAACGGCGGAGAAAGAACCCGGGAAAACCCTGGAAAGAACCACAGACTCACGAGAAGCTACTGGCAAGCTTTCCCACGTACCCACATTCAGAGGCGTAGCTAGAGTATTTGGAGCCCGCGGACAAGATTCATTTTTAAACACCCCGGCCCTGCAAAAATTCCACATACAATCTATTTCAAAGCCCTGACGCCCCCACTAGTCTGGCGCCCGGGGAAATTTCCCCCTCTGTCTCCCCCCCCCCCCCCCCCCATCTACGCCTCTGCCCGCATTTGCCTAGCCCGATCGAAAATCTTTTTCCACCTCCTATCTTACCGTGATACACCATGAATTTAGTGGTTGGCTCATCCTAACTTTCTAAGGGTTCTGATTTCCTGACAACTTCCATAAAATCTATTGGCCGGAAGC
The DNA here is from genome assembly GCA_030141615.1 of Unio pictorum. NCBI lineage: Eukaryota > Metazoa > Mollusca > Bivalvia > Unionida > Unionidae > Unio > Unio pictorum. The sequence continues at coordinate 11,461,421 of JARLTB010000166.1, read as the reverse complement.
CTCTCAGTTCGAAAGAGAAAAAACGCAGCATTGTTTACTCGAACATTTCGATTCGCAATAAGACAATTGATAATTTTAGTGTCTGACTAATGTACTTGTTATCTTTACTTCTAGCTTAACGTTACATGTGCCGATACTTTCTAATCGCAATTGTTACCCCATAACAGACATACAACAAAGAACGCCTATCTTAAATTGTGATTTTTAAATATGATACTATTTAAGAAGCGATATTGAAATCCTAACCTCGACTGTCAGAAACATCCATATTTATTTAGATTAATAACGATAATGCCCACCCCGCATCCAACTCCTCATCTCCCGGGATTGCACCTTAAGAGAATCTGGATTTTCGAACTGTCTATTTCCATCGCCACTAACTACAATAAGTGCACAATTCACTAAATTAGATTCCAGTTCTTAGCTCTCCCCCCCCCCCAAGGACTGTGGATGTTTCTATCGGTCTGTCTACATGAAACAGAAAACCTTGTAGGTGACATCATGTACTATTACAATTTTACATCATGAATTTACCTGGATCAACTAAAGTATGTTGAGAAAAAAAATCTAAAAATATAACAGTTGAGATGTTTATATAATTAGGAAGGTGATTTTGCGTCAAATGTTATATGTTCACTTGTTTGTTTCTCCAGCATAGTCCCATTTGGAGTTTACGATATGGTAGTTCTAGGGATAGTTGATGCTACGTCGTTAGCATATTTTTGTTCAATCTCAGATATGATTCCGGTCACCTGCAAGAAAGAAGAAAATATCAGGATAATTAAAAACAGTGGTAGCGCCAATTTTAGACAATTGCCCGTTCGCTAGCCGTTAGTAAAAATAGGAGATTATTTTGACCAAATAGTTTATTGGAGAAATTAAGTCTTTCCTTCATTACCAATAAGACTAAATTGGAAAGTAATGAAAATACTGATTTAAATGGTTTTCTTATGATGGCATTCGTGTGCACAAAAAATAAATATATTATTCTACTGTTGATAAACATGCAAACGCATATGATAACAGTACAGCTTGATAATTATTTTAAGTAAAATTACTACACGAATGACAAAATTAGTGCATTATAGACGTACATTTATATCCGTGAAAGTAACGCAAAGGTACAGTAAAAGATGTTGCAAATAAAAAGTCAAACTAAAACTGAAAAAGTTGAATATGAAAAAGCTGTGTTAAAATACCACATGAAGGTTACAATTTCAATGATTTGCGCACATAATGTCACATGCCAGGGAACCAAGGCCGGCGCAACCCAATAGGCGATTGGGGCACCATGATTTATACCGAAGTTAATTTTTTGGTTCCGGCGGAGGGGGATGTGGTGTCGCCAAAGTCATAGTTCGCCCAGGGCGCCAAGAAATCTTGAGCTGGCTCTGCGTGGAACAAATCATTGAACCTATCTCACGCAAACATTATTTTAAAGTCTCCACATGGAACCATCAGGAAATTATGTTCGAGTTGTCCCTCCTTTATGTCTTCCCGGTATGTACTGACAAGCTCACAACAACGGCGGCTGTGTTCAGCCGTGTTTGAATTCCAAATGAAGATGAAATAAATGAAATTTAGACAAAGAAAGATTCGAGGAACACAAAGAAATACATAACGGTTACAGTTATGCGATTTAGAGATGATTTAAGGGAACATGGGAACAGTTCGAATTCCTGGAGGATATTCACTTTAAAATGCATGCTACCCTGAGAGAAGTGGATGCATGTGTACATAATGAACGGGAGCTTTCATTAAGAAAATTGCATTATAAAATAAAAAGCTACCACTAGGCATAATGAACAATGTATTGTAACTGTTAGTAGGAGATATAAAGATTGGTTCACGCGCAAGTCATTTTTCTCTCGGGTTTCGCCTTCGTGGAACATGACTTGCCCTGGGTGAACCAATCTTAATCCATCTTTCCCTAACGAAGATAATCAATTGTTACAAAAGGTCACTTTAATCCAACCACCGTATGTAGTCATAATAATAAATGCAACCGTATTTCTATAGCTTTTAAAAAATCGTTATGCAGTCACGCGTCTTGTGTTTCTGATTGTTATCTGACTGGTTCGTGTTCTGAATGAAAAATGTTATTCATCTTCGCTTAGGAAAGATACTGATAGAAATAACACAAATAGAAATAATATTTGGATCCTCGATTAAACGTAAGTGATATTAAGTTATATCTTTATATTTCTCTCCTTATATGAATGCGAACTTTGACGCAAATACTGTATTTATAATTGTTCCGAATTCGAATTATGATGCCAAGTCATCTGTTAAGAGTATTTACCCAGTTAAAGAATGCCGCGGCTCCCGAACTCGTTACACAGACAGTCTCAGATTTAAGGCCTTCTAGCATCTGCTTGCTTCCGAGAGCGACATCTAGCTGCAGGCTTTCTATATCAAACTCTGTGACTCTCCTTTTGAGTGACACCTTTCCAGTTTTTCCTATCAGTGCTTGGACATTTTTCCAGTCCTAAAATAAAAATAATAATAATAATAATAATAATAATGAAAATGAATACTACTACTACTACTTCTAATAATAATAATAATAATAAAATTAATACTAATACTAATAATAATAATACAAATAATTAATAATAATAATACAATTAATAAAATTAATAATAATAATAATAATAATAATAATAATAATATAATATAGATCTGTCATCCATTCCTGTGAAATATAAAAATTACATAAACAGCTTCCTGCTAAGAGTGGATAACTTCGTTTAAATCATTACAGTGTATGCGACGAGAACGATGATGATAATGATGCGATAGACGACACATGCAACTATGATGTTAAAGATAGCAGTTTCACGTGACAATGATACAGGTAAAAATTGTTTTACAAAATAAATGAGAGGAAGTAGAAATAGCTTGGAGTTTTCTATGGTTCCACCTTTGTTTCGTCTTCATAATTTCCAAGCAGAAGAAGGGTTGCCTTCATCACTTTGTACACCTCTTCCGGAGGGTTGGAATAGGAGCGTATCTCGGCTATTGTTTTTTGGTTCAGCTCTAGCACTCCTTGCATGAGTTTCTCAAGACGCTTCAGCCTATCTATAGTTTCCCTAGCTTCCGCAATTTCTACACCCAGCTCCGCAGTGTAGCCTTTTTCTATGGCATCTCCCACAGCTGCCTCCAGCTGATCAAGTTTCTTGCTTTTCATTGCATTGAAAATGGCTGAAATATATTTGTTACAAAGTCATCACATTAATTTCACACAACGTTGAGTAATCGTCGTAAACATTGTACCTTAGTGTACTGAGATTTATAAAGCGTACTTACCGAAAAATACTGAAACTTTAGAGAAAGAAAGGAAGATAGGCGACGATCCATGGACCACAATCGGCTCTGATACGTAACGGTAATAGGTTCCAAAAGCCTAACAATGTAACCGAAAAATCGGCCAGAGTATCCTAATACAAATAAAACCACAACAATCCATTTTTTTATTTTATAAAAAGCATGATATTTATCTACTAACATATATCTCCATAAACGGTGTAGTTCATGGAATTTCGTAAAAAAATGCATAAGGAAGTATGTCTCACGTTAAACATGACAGTTTACACATTTGATTGGTTTATAACATTCTTGGTATGGAAAGTTATTGAAGTAATCAGAAGAAACAAATGGTTAACTGACTTTTCTAAAAATTTGGTATTGGTTTTATATCTTAGTTATTGAGGTTCTGATATTAACTTTTGTTGTTTTATTTGGCAAATCTATGACTTTAGTCTCTATCGATGTGGTTCGATATACACACATATATATATATATATATATATATATATATATATATATATATATATATATATATATATGTTTTCGTACTCATCTGGTATCTCATTCTCTCCCTTTATTTTAGGGGTGGGGAGAGTGAATGGGGGGCAAGGAAAAGGTGTGGTAGCTACAAGTAAAATTCTTGTATGCCATACACACATTATGAAGGTACCAATAAATGACAGCATGCAACACTGCATTGAACCTCTGCAATCTTTGTATTCTACTCTCAGACATTGTAGATGTTAATTGGATGGCAGTCTTAAAACGTCTGTATTATCCAAGTTTCTAAAACTTACTGTGAAGTTCACTTATTTAAACGTAAATATGTAACTGATTGCCCATGCAGTTTTGAATTTCATAGGTTTGTTCAGACTCTCTAATGTGCTCAATCGAAAATTTCCCCCTCCCACCTACAGATAACATTTGGACTGCTTTAATATTTCTACAGTGATGAAAAATAACCATATTTTGTTTACATAACAGAAACAGATAACCATTCAGTCCCCGTTGATATTGATGCCGCATTAGCATTCCATTGAAATGTAAAATTATCATCCATACTTACTTTGTCTCAGTTTATCTATTTCATTGGCCATTTGCACTTTTTTCTTTATCTCTTCTTCTGCTTTTGTTTTTCCCACTAATTCTGTCTGAATAGATGTCTTAACCAGATCACTCTTTGGCTGTTTCTCTGTTCTATGCGTCTCAATAGAAATCAATTTGTTTTCATCGTCTTGCAAGGAACTCTGCCGATTGATCTTCTATACATGAACTTTAAAAATGGCAATCCAATCAAATTCGTTGTCAGTGTTCTTGACTTGCCGCTCTTTTCCAACAATTTCGACTTTGTATTCGCCAACCTCCTGAAATCTTATCCTAATATTTAGATTTTTTCCATCATTTTCCTCAACTGTTTTTACGTCAACATTCGTTGCTGGAAATGCATTGTTGCTGTTGTTTGTGTTGCTACTGTTGTCATTTTTCTTCGTATCATTCGTGTTTTGCTTTTTGTCTGCCTCAATACCTTTCACATAGCATTGAAACGTTTGCTGTTTTGATCTGTGGGGATTCAGTCTAAACACAAAATATACATCGCCATCTTTTGTCTCAAGACAACACAAAGGGTCTGCAAGGGATTTCATATCAAGTTCAAAAAATCTCTGCTTCAAGCATGCTTGCTTTTCAAATTCTCTGAGTGAAATAGGTTTATCAAGAAGTTGCCATTCCGAAACCTCAGGAAAATGGGTGTAAATAAAGTGCTCAGTATCCGTTAGAAAGTAATATTCATCGAAAGAATATTTAATTTCTGTTCTCGATTTTCCTACCATCTCACAAGCTCCCCAGAATGTGTCAACTAACCACCATATTTCGTTTATTAGAACCGCATTCCATTCGGCTCTGTGTTTTCTGGTGAGCTTCTCGCCAACTTCATATGTTGATCCTTTAGCAAATCCGGAAATGACGACACAAGGCACACCAATCATCCTGAAATAAATATTTGTCTTCATGATGATCTGAATGGGTCAATATAACATATTTTTGAAGACAAACATCGTTCCAAAAGGCTAGCTAAATTTGCTACACATTTCTCATACTCCGAATAATTCAAGTGGAATTAACAGTCGTAATCGGTCTAGATATGTCTCCATCATAGATTCACGTTTTCATGCACGCTTATTATCAAAATCTCATTCTTTAAGATAGTCAAGAAACATCATGTGTTGTTGTTTGTAACTAAAGGTCAATTATTTTTCTAATTCTGGCATTTTTTTAGCTAATGACTACTGTATCTTGTACACAATATTATAGAACTTTTCGTTGTTCTTTACATTTCATAGAACATTGTCAAGATTATTTTAAACTCACTTCAATAATAAGGTATGTGTCTCTCACATTTTTCATATGTAAAGTTGATAATTAAAGTATTTGTTTAAGTTTTTATCAGACTCGTTGCCTTTTCTTCTACCTGTTACCAAGTTGGTGACCATAAAGTCGTAACATAAATTGAAGGTTTTTACGAGATAAGAATTTTAGGAATATTTCCAAGACATTAAAATTGTTTTGAAATTCAAATTTATTTTATTTCTAATATTTTTCTATCCATGCTCTTTTGATTTTACAACAAGCTGTAATCTAAGTTGATAACTGGAACGGTTAGAATCTTTGATAAGGGCTGAATTGATCCAACTTGCCAGACAATATGATCTCTCAGATGCACCGCCATCTTTGTTAAAACAAAAAAAAAAATATAAATTATTTTGGTTATATTTGGTAGAAAAAAATAGTTTCAGTAAGAGTGTTAGAGGTGTTGTTAGTAAGTATTCATCTTACTCGAACTTGCAAGTGATGGAATTTAATTTAAAACACAAAAATAAAAATAGAAAGTTACGAAAGCTTGAGCTTGCAAAAGAGGAAAGAGCGATACAAATTTAAACTTAAGAAAGCAAAAAAAAAAAAAAAAAAGAAGAAAAAATGAAAACGCACGATAAAGAGAGAGAGATGCAAATGCAGGGGGGAAAAATAGATGCAAATGAAATTGCAAATACAAAAAGAAGAAAGATAGAAATGCAATTCAATTAAAATAGAGCTGGCAAGCAGAAAACACCCACACATGAAATGCAGATTGTGATATTAGAAAATAATATTAGATTGGTCCTTTTAAAGAATAAGATTTAGGTATAAAAAAATTCACATTTTGAAAAGTAGCCTAAAATTTAAAATTGACAAGAGAGCACTGGACGTTGTTATTAGAGAGTGTACTTAATGGCAAAGCTCGTGAAATTTTTACTTCAATGTCAGAGTAGAAGCATGTGCTGACAATGGTTTGGTGAAGGAATGTATCTTAATGGGTCCAGTTTGTTAGGGAAAAACAACTATTCGAGAGATGGTGGGTCTCAAAAAATATTGATAACGATTATGACAAATTTAGACAATTCATATGAGCCGAAAATTTAAAGACCTGCATCAATTGTGGCATTAAAATTTACCTTGATGAACACGGGATATATAATTTAGTAAACGTTGCTGGTACAGTGATGAACATTCATCGGCTCACACTTTTTTGCCCAATACGTTTTCATCATAGATTATGGTCAGTAAGAACCAAATCAGCCTCTATCGTGTACTTATATATTTTAATCTGGTGCAAATAATAAGAATACAGGTAATAATAAGAATCTAGCGTCTCATAAGATTGATGGGAAATCCTTTTAATTTCATAGGCGCACTTTTTGTAAGAAAAATACGGCTTGTTATTTCTGATAGTTTTAAGTTTTAAAAACAAATAACGGAAAAAAGACGGAGCAGTTCCAAATGCATTGTTTCTTATAGATCAAAATAATGGTTAAGTAATTGGAACGAATATATTTTGGGGTCAAGAAAGAGCAGTTCCAAATGCATTGTTTCTAGTAGGTCAAAATAATGGTTAGGTAATTTGAAACAATCTATTTTGGGGTCAAACAAACCTTAGTATGATTCTGTTATGGTGAATTACGAACCATTCATGTCCAAAAGATATATATCATTTACTGAAGATTTGACCTTATCGTTTTCTTACTTAAACACAGGTGCTACTTAGTCTTTTTTGTCAGGTACTTTGCCTTTGTCTGATTTGCCAAGGAATGTGTCATGATTTAAGTAGTTCATATTTAGTTTTGCTAAACTGTTCTGATGTAATTATTTATATTATTTTTGACTTGCTATAACTGTTCTATATCTCCTTCCGTCACATACACACACTCACGCGCAGTCTCTCTCTCTCTCTCTCTCTCTCTCTCTCTCTCTCTCTCTCTCTCACGCACACACACATTCTCACAAGAATAATATGTTGATGAGTTACACTAAATTTGTTGAATGTGTTTCCAGAGTGAAAGAGCACAAGTTTTACATATGTATGTTCAGAAATTAAACACTGCCAACTCCGAAAGGTAACAAACGGATGTTTAAATATGAACATAGAACGCTAAAGAAAGTGTTAAGAAGACCAAATCATCAGTTTTTTTTTTTAAAAAAACCAACTCAAATAATAATAATAATAATAATAATAATAATAATAATAATAGCAACAACAATTGAAAATGTTGAAAACTGCATATTTCTTGGAGAGAAATAAGAAGCAATAATAACAACATCTAAACAATCCAGAGTACGGCAGCATCTTTCTTGTGTGACTTATTATTATTAGATGTAACTAGTTTGACATTGTTTAATATGGGCGTCAGACTTACCCACACAGTATGATAAATAGTTGGGCATATGTTAACTTTTTTTCTACCAACTGGAGAAGATACTGGGCAGTATTCTTGTCCACTTCGGACGTTGACCTCTCAATTGTTCTGATTGGTTGTATCGTCAGCCAACGGTAGACGGCTCTTGTCTTTGCAAGGTCACTTTTGAAATCCTTGGTCAACGCTTCCACCAAGTGTTTCAATGGCTTTTTATTCAGTGTTTGTCCTATCTACAAATTACGAGATTTATATATCATAAAACATAGCTTGTAACGATGTACCTTACCAAATTTGATGAAAAAAGTAATGACATTTTTTTAAAATGACTAATGCAATCGCAATTTAAGTAGGGATACATATATTTATGCTGACCATCCTCAAGCTTAATCTTACAATAAGTTTACCTAAGTTCTTGCATAAACTGGGTACTAATGAACGAATTATTGTTCCGCCCGGCTGTGCTGTCGCTAGGTCATACGAACACAGTACTCAAACACACACGACCTTAATTCGATAGTAAGTATGCTCTATTATTTTTCATGGCAAACTTTACATTTTCTCTGTTACTGATGGTATGCATTTTCACACACACACACACACACACACACACACACACACACACACATATATATATATATATATATATATATATATATATATATATATATATATATATATATATATATATATATATATATATATATATATATTGATATTGATATTCACATCTAGCTGAGTTCATGGAAACCTTGTTATATAATGGAAAGACAGGAGATCATTTAATTGTCCTTTAGTCTTATAAGCACTTTCTGGATTTTCTCTAATAGAAAGTCTACTGTCTCTTCTATCAGGTGATTCACTATTCCATTTTAGATATTATTCCTATACCGACCAGCTCTGAGGATACTTCTTTACGTTAAAAGTAATACAATAGTTTCAAACACTTGGCCCACCAATTTGTTTTTTTTCATGGCCTGTGAATACGTACCATGATTATAATTTAAACTCGTCAAAAGCTATGTCAACACGTGTTTGCAAAATTTAATATTGCTCATGTTCTTTTGAGCAAGTCTCTTGTTAAATCTTTAGTTTAGGATGTGCGTAGATAAACATGCTGCTAAGCTCTTCAGTTTCGAAGGTAAGTCTTGCATGAAAACAGAATGCCATAATGACAAGACAGAAAGGATAAGTTTTGAGAAGACACAGGAACTTGTGAAGTTTGTATCTATATAATAACGTTTTTGAGTTCCCAAACTGTGACTACGTCTTCTCCTGCAAGACTAAGGACAACAAAATGTCAGATGCCAGATTCCCCAAAGCTAAATTGTGGAAAATAGTTTGAACTGGGATTTTTAACAAGAAATTATTAAGAATGCAGTACATCGCCTGCGACTTACCGAATTAGCAACACTGTCCGCTTTATCTATGTCCTCTGACCTTATGATCTCGGATTTTTTTCCACTCAACTGTAAAGGGCCGGGTATATTGCTTAATTTGGACAAATCATTTGTGTATACGTGATGACTGTTAGAATACTTCAGTCCACGTAAGTTAGCTGGTTCAGAGGAAAACATTAGCCATTTGGAAGGAAGATCCTGGTCAACCTGAAAAAAAATTAACAATTTATTGATTGAATCTTAAAGAATAGCTTCAGCTAAATTAGGATTTATAATAGTCTTGATTTTATTTCGTACGAAAATTCGGAAGTTGATTGACTCAATTTTAAATCTTTTTTCTTGTTAGATATTTAGAGCAGAGAGCACGATGTTACATAAATTAAATTAACTTAATGTAAATGTTTAAACAAGAAATTCCTAAGTTTCATGTTCTTCCACCGCTGACAATAAGTTGATAAGATAAAATATTTTATATTATCGTAAACACTCATAGTTCGACAATTTCGATATGAAAGCAGCGCATTGGAATACGACAAAAAATTACAAGTAAAATTACAAGTAAAATTACAAGTAGTTGCCCGTATTGAAGACTATGCCTCATTGGCATCACATTTTTTTCTAAAGTCATCACTCCTCGAGAGATCTAGACTAAACGAACATTACAGAGAAAATGAGAATGAACGCGCATAGGGGAAGAAATATTTATTGCGAAGATTTTATTTATTTAAAAATAAACTAGTACAAACTACTTGACATGTAAAGAAAAACGTGTTTCGTTGACTTTATCTGGCTAAAATACAAGTCTGCCTATTTTGCATCTGGCCCAGGCGGTAATAGAAAGCTGTTCGATCGACTGATGTCGGTATCGCGCTGTATCGCCTCAAGCTGTATATAGATAGTACTCGCACCGACGCATTTAACGGAATCGTCATTATGAACGCTAAAAAATGTATAAAATGCGAATTACCGCATGCTGTAAAATACCAACATCATGTAGCGTCTCAGTTGACAGCCATTTTCTGTGCCTGTCTTTATCGAATTCCCAAATTGATACTTACTTCGTGATTAAATTGGCGACATCAGTTTTCTACTGTTCAAGAAAATAATAATGGGTTTGATTTTTTCAGAACCAAGTTTAAACGGAAATCAAAGAAAACAACAAAGAGTCACCATGTCCGATCTAGACGGAAATCCCAGATTTAGTATGTACCCTTCTTTAACTTGCGACATGTTTCACTGAGTGTCGGTTACATCTAATTGTATCTAAGTGTCGGTACGGCGTTATAGACTTAATATCAACTTCATTCATACTTCTGAGCTAGTCATATTCTGAAGAAAAATATACTTGAAACTGATTAATCTGACTAAATATTATATACGAAGTATTCTTTTGCCGTAAATATTGCAGATTTAAATTCGTGCAGTAGCTTTTCGTTGTTTGACGAAATTTTATCAAAAGATTCAATCCAAAGTTCAGTCATTAATAGTATTTATACTTACTGTTGACTGAGAATTCGTGTTTCCCATTATTTGACCATGTGCTGACTGTTAACTAATATCATAGAATAATCCTGAATCTGCTTTAAGCACTAAAACATAACACATAGGTATCTCGGTGCAGCTATTAAACATGGATACTCGTGTGCAAAAATTAAGCCTTTTTAGAACCGTGTTATTCTTTTATGACACTTATGTATGTAGATGATAGTGCAAAGTAAATTTATTATTTTTATAGTGTCTTACATAGCAAACACAATTTTAATATGAATCAAATATACCTTCATATGCTTCGAGAGTTTTACACTATGTATATTTTTTGTCAAATGAAGAATATGTCGCCATTTGTAACACAGTCTTACAGCTTGACCTTGGACGTTTTTGTAAGACCGCTTCAACAGTCATGTCTGTACTATAAAGGTATCAATTATTTAACAGAATACAGGATATGAAAAGGATTAAACTCTCCACTTTTATTGATCTAAATTTTTCAAAAAGTTCGTTAAAACAGATATATGTATGTTAAAGAGGAAATTCATTTCAAATATATAGTTCTATGTAAGTTTCGGTATTTAATGGAAACATGACTTTTAATCCAGTTTCTCTCTCTCTCTCTCTCTCTCTCTCTCTCTCTCTCTCTCTCTCTCTCTCTCTCTCTCTCTTAACTTAATGTACATTCAAACGTATAGAAATGTAATTAGTATAAAACTCGTCATTACATATATTGTATTACTCAGATCTTTTATATAGATTACACACACAGACAATAACAGTGGACTGAACGAATTTAATTGACCTACCACACGGCTGTACTCATCTAATATAACATACACATCCACGGTTGATTGCTCCATCGCGATCTATGATTTGGAAGGGTTTCGTGTTGCTGTCAAACTATTATACTCACGTACATATTACGTAAGTGCATTGCACCGGTTTGTACAAAGACATTGGCCTATTTTAAAGGGTTCTCACATTGATGTATTTTAATATAGTCTGTTTTGTATATATTTATTGTATTGCATACCAAATCTGATTGCGGATCAAACTTGGGAAAAGAACATGGGTAAGGGGCAGTTCACTGGACGAAAGTGCGAAATGTACACATTGTAATTTTTAATTTAAAACAAATTACTTACATTTATTTGTCTGCTCTGAGTTTTTAATCTTCCCGGACTTTAATGAGGTTTAAATGCGTAAAACTTCGATTACAATATGCCATTAAGCGATATCGATGTGTAAAAAGTAAACTCGATAAATCAAAAGCAAAATCTTGTCCATATTTAGTAAGATCCCTTGCTCGACATATGACCTTGACCTTTTATAACAACCGCAGAAACATTGTGAAAGCGAAACGCAATAATTTGTTAATATTGTGTTGTAAAGTCTGCCATATCCTTTCTTTTACACAAGGAGTGTTTGATTGAATGCAAGAATGGCTGCGATTACATTTGTGTCAGCTTCTAATAGGCGATATTAATCAGTGAATTGCGCATTACATTTTGGTCAGAAATCACAAAGGTGAGTGTGTGGGACTTGTTATGATCATGATGTAAGACGCTGGTATAGATAAAGCTTCACATACAATTAACCGTTAATAGATTGCTCGATGGATGTTTTATCTATCATGTAATTGAATAATTTTCTTAATTGTGCTTTGTTTGTAATGTAAATCATCCATACCTGCATATGACGTAAATAGATTGTACCGTATGGTCGTACTCACGGTGGCATGTACCTATTATATTCTTTCAGTCACTTATCGTTATTTTGTTTGCTAAAAGGCTTGCAATTATATTGAACCACTTTGACATTATTAATTAATATCACAATCAGTAATTTCGTATTATTAAGATAATCGAGTCGATAGTCTTATGCAATTTAGAATTAAATATTATTTCGTACAACAAAACAAATTATCGAAAAATCTTTGCCTGACTGAAGGTGGAGCAAAAGCAAGAAATGACGGTCAAACCGGTACGTTGTAATTTACATGACTTCTGATATATATTTTAAGCAAGCATGTTGATTGCAAGTTAAGCGTCTACTATAGAACAAATTAAGTCCCTCAGAGGCCTATTTTTTAAATTGTCTCCCGTTGGTTTCCAGATATTCATTAATATCCAAAGTTCAACTGTTAGTATGATATCTACTGACTCAGCAACACTTGAAATAATGTAATTGACACTTACGATTTTTCTGTTGCGCTAAAAATTACGTTATATATTTGCAAATTATTTTGCACTGGGTTACAAATTGGATTGCGGAGCAAACTGGGGAAAATGGGCAGGTGGCAGTGCACCAGCTTCAAGCTAACAATATGTCACGTTTCCGTATATTAACTTGTATCTAATAATTAAAACTTTAAAATGACCAAATCTTCCCATTAAAAGAACTATTTAAAATCCAAAGCACTACCGTAGAGCCAGATATGCGTAATTAACGAAACGGGACTAAGAACGATTTGCATATAATGTTAAAACAAAGTTTTAAAATATCAGGCAATTAATACAATATGATGGTTAATATACATTAAGTACAGTAAGTAAGTAGACAATCTCATGAAGTAATTATATTGGATAACAGATTATCCAATGGAGTTATTATATTTAATATCATACATTCTCAACGAGTAATAGGTCAGTCTCTCTCTCTCTCTCTCTCTCTCTCTCTCTCTCTCTCTCTCTCTCTCTCTCTCTCTCTCTCTCTCTCTCTCTCTCTCTCTCTCTCTCTCTCTCTCTCTCTCTCTCTCTCTCTCTCTCTCTCTCTCTCTCTCTCTCTGGTCATCAGCCTCCTGGCTGCAATCTTCAATACATGTCAACTTTGTCTTCTCCTGAAATCAGCATATACTCTCATTCTCTTTTGCGCCAGATATCGTCTATCGAAAATCAACAGAACAAGCTTTGGTCATTCCGCACTGACGCACAAACAACCTATTATCATAAATCTAGGTCTAGTTAGTGGCTGTTGCATTCCTAACTGAGAGCCAGGACATAATTAGCCTTTTCCGATAATATTATTGCCCGCTATGACCATACAATTACCAAGACGACACACGTTCCTAAAGCTGACTTGTTATAATTATGAGTTACAAAAAGACCCCTTCCCTGTAACAGTATAGTCCATACACTTTAAATGTTCAAACAGATCATTTGAATATGTTTGCACATTTGATCATAACATGTACATGGTATATTTCCCACATATGCAAATTTCCATTCTTGTGTACAAGTTTTGGGGATCAGAATTTCACATTCAGTTCACGATATAGGATGTATTGGTACTGTAGTTGATATGTGTGGCTACATTTGGCTGTATTCTCTTGCAATATCCATAATTATTATTTCCTCATGAATAAGATTGCTTATAGTAATATATGTTATTTTACCACATTGTCGCTTGACTTTCCTGTATACTGGCATGTACTAATGTTTGTACCAATGATCAAATCTCACCGTTCTAGCAAATAATTAAATTGTGTGATGCATAGTCTATATGATTGGTTATTATACCTAAAAATGACCAAATATGCTTATAGAAACCTCATATACTTTTAGGATGAATTTATTACTTTAATACATGGCTTTTACTTCTAATTTCTGAGTGTCACTCTGTGAAGTTCAATATTTATTTTCCTATGTTGTAAACTGAATGTTATTTGGAAATCACTACATCTAACACATTTTAACTTCATTTACAAACGTCTTACTGTTTTCTAGAATTAAATGAAACATGTTATACCTTTTCAAGTCTAGCATGGTATCTGGAACAAAGTGTTAGACTTGGGTCAGCTTGGAAGCTCTGCAGTAGTCTGGTAGTGATAGCAAGGTTTCATAAGGACATATTCAGTGTACTGCCATAAGTGACCATGTATGGTAGCACCTCAAAGACATGGCTTAGGTCTTGACGGTAGAGATTAGCACCATTGTTCAGTAAGGTAAAGCCTGCCTAGATACTGAATTGTCCCATCCCGATGTCGCCTTTAGTAGTTATCGACATTGAAATGGAATGCAATTTTGCGATAAAACATTGTAGTGGTAACATTAGAAGTTTAAATCTGAGTGCACTATTACTGATACAAATAACGGCCTAAATACTTGACACAATAAATATGGAACATAAAACTGTCGTTCCTTCTTTAGTGTGTACACCTATATGCACCGGACAGGCATATTGCGGTTTGTTGCCAAATCACTATGAGTCATGCTACTTCACTACCCCTGGGAAAAATGTTGTCAGTTATACAGACCCAAACTACCATTTGTTTTAAATACTATTGATTGGTCAACTTTTCTGTCTAAACTTTGTCAAACTGTGTTTTCAAACTTTTATGAAAATTTTATTTTTCAATAAAATTTAGTTTATAAATGTAAATGTTTATTTTAATTTCCATCTAAAGTTTAATTGATCAATATTGTAAAACTTTAAACATATTTTCATACAGTCCTTATCTTTTTAAATTAGGGTTTTACTGCACTGAAAAAGATCTATAATTAAGAAAGATATAGCAAATTTAGTTTTTGGCTTCTCAAGAGCACTTGGGGGAGGGCCGAGTGGCCGAATGTTGTCCGATACGGATCACTGCCATCTCACCTCTGTCTGCATCGAGTCTCGGATTCGGCTAATGTGGGTATGTGATACAGCTTGCCAGTAGCTTCGTTGGTCGGTGGTTCTTTCTAGGGTTTTCCGGGTTCTTCCTCCATCATTAATACTGGCCGCCATGTATAGCCTATATTGTGCTGAAAAATGACGTTTGATCATTTATACAAAAAAAAAAAAAATCAAGACCACTTAGGCCAACATTTGCACCCTGTGGAACACCAGTTCTACACACTTTCCGACAGGTGTCACATGTCTTGTTTGCAAGGAAATTCAAAAAGACTTCATGTATAAAGTTCAGATAGGTGTGGCATGCAAATATACAAGTTTTACTAAAAGTTGCCCCAAAAAAGTTGGACCTGTCAAGAATCGCATCACAATTATTATTTCCAGTTCTAGCCTATTTTTAGAACATTTTTCCTCTCTCATTTTGGTGGTGATAGAAGAGTTATATTGATGCATTTTTGGTAGGGATTTAAAGGTAATTTTTTTATTCTTGAGAATATGAGCTCAGAGAGTGGTTGTCTGTGTGTATTTTGGCGACAGTACACATTGAGCAATAAGCCCTTGGTGATGATCTTGAAGTGAAATCTGTTAAATGCTGTTCTGCTTACAGTGCAGCCTCTCAAAAAAAATACCGGTGAACCCTAAAAAAGAACTTCACCCTAATAATTCAATATATATATATATATATATATATATATATATATATATATATATATATATATATATATATATATATATATATATGTATGTATGTATGTATGTATGTATGTATGTATGTATGTATGTATGTATGTATGATCTTTTACCTTCAGTTGTTTTAAACGCTCCAGTTTGTCGGTCATTTTTTTTGTGTGGTGTGGGGGTATTTTAGATTAACATATGATTTGTATTGATTGTAACACAGTTGAAAGGTCAGTACTGAGAAATATATGTAGAGAACATATAGTAAAATTAATTGTGATGTATGTCCTAATGCCAGTGCCCAGTCATACGATCATCAAGGCGGAAACCCTTATGCATCAGGACAATTATTCTACTACAACGGAAGATCTCCTTTTTAGATTAGTCTTAGGGGTACAGTTCGTTGTATGAACAATCTTTTCAATGACTCAATCGTTCAATATGACTCTTTTAGCAACTCTGAAAAATAATTCCTTAGCTTGTTACAAAATATGGCGTTGATGGCGATATATACTGCAAAATATAAACCATCTATGGCGTTGATGGCGATTTATACTGCAAAATATATACGAAGATGCTTCCTGCAGATATTGTGTATTTGGTGTAACGTGCTACATGTGTGTATAAAGTGCTATTACACTTTCAGAAAACATTCCTGAAAGTATGTCGTTGATAGCGATATATACCGCAAAAACCAAGTATGGCGTTGATGGCGATTTATACTGCAACATATATACGAAGATGCTTCCTGCAGTTATTGTGTAATTTGGTGTGATGTGTTACACGTGTGTAAAAAAAGCTATTATACTTTCAAAAAACAGTCACAACACTCTAGGAAACATTTTTTTAAAATAAGATTGAAAATACAATTTTGAATATGAAGATATATTTGTTGCCTTTGTCGTTATTTGTATTCGTCGACCCGTTTATTTATTTATCCATCTATCATGACAAATCCATTTCATATCCAATTTATAACAGTAAAGTTATCGAGCTAGTGCTTAATATTGGTTGCAACCAACGATAGCAAAATTATGACTAATAAATTAATAAATAAACATTGCGAGTCTTTTCTCTCTTCAAACTTTTATTTAAAAAAAAACAAAAAAAAAACGTTCATTTAAAATGATGTGTTCCCAACCATATCAATATTCGTATTTTACGTGGACGGGGTCTCACTGCCCACATTTTCAGGATCACAAGAACAAGACAACAGCTGATGTCATCTGTAAGGTTCCTACACGCGCGAAAGCTACAAATCATATCTCTAATCACCGAATGATCGCACGTCACGAAATTCTAATTTTACGTTTGTATGGATTTTCTTCTTTAACATTCATATGAATCATAAGCCTTTCCAAGCTGAAGATTAGTGTTTCTTTTCATACACTCAAGTATCTAAGACACAAATTCATTCATATCTCACATAATTAATTATGTATAACTAAAACGATCGTTTCACCTCCTGTGCATGTCATACACTCAAGTACACAAGACACAAATTTATTCTTATCTCACATAATGAAATACGTTTAACTAAAAATATATTTTCACCTCCTGGGCAATATTAATGTACATAAGAAGAATTGTTTAGTTCCACTTCAATACTTTTAAAATTCTTTTTGCAATGCTTTGTTTTTTGTATGAATACGATGGACAAACAACAAGTATTTATCATTTTAAATTACGTCTATGGAGATGATGGAGATTAGAGTGAAACTTCACATAAACCTGCCACCGTACCCTGAAGCAAATAAAGTATTCACAACACAAGCTCAAACAATTAGAATCAAGTGATTGTAATGTTGAATTATGAAATTTGTCATAATAATAATATTACTTATATGGAGTAACATCTGGTTTACTAAATGATTGCTTTGCACATGAATGTATAAATATTCTACTACTTTCCATTATGCAAAAATCTAAATAAAAAATGATACTTTGTAATCCATATGTGGACAACATTTCTCTTTGATATTGCTTTCAGATACCATGTTGTAGTCCTTATCAAGCTTTAAAAACACTCTTGACAATGTTAGGTTGTGTTAATTAATTAATATTTTGAACCTTTTTTGTATATTTGTTTATTATTATATCAGTGAAAATCGAATCTCGAGGTCTATGGTGTACATTATTAAGTTGTAAGTGCGTATGCTCGCGCACGCACTCGTGTGTGTGTGTGTGTGTGTGTGTGTTGTGGAAAAGGGGCATGCATGTTTAAAAGTTTTCGAGACACTACGCTGGAGGTTAACCCCTACTGTGTTTTGGATAGGTTGGAAAACCTTGTAAAAATCATACACTTTGATTTGAATTCGTCATTCAGTAATACGTGTATTAGGCAAATATTGATACATAGAACGGACATTAATAGTTGAATAACTATTACGGTATAGTTGTTTCCATCGTTTATGCTATTATACAACTGAAATCCTTTCCAACAACCAACTTATCTTTATGTCGCTTGATTCTAAGGGTTCCGATTTTCCCGATGACTTCCATAAAATATTGGCGGGTAAACTCTTAACGCGAAAAAGCGAAGCATACTATTCACTCTTCCCAATACTTGCAGTCGTGACATGACTATATAAGTTCCTTTCAGTGTTTTAATCTCTAATTACCTCTTATCTTTACTTCTAAGTTACCCGCATAAATTATTTCTAACTGTAATCAATACCCTATACATAAGAAAGAACTATTTCAAAAAAATTTCTATGTTAAATTAGACAATGTTTTGAAGAGATCTTGATACCGTTAGCAGAGCATACATTATAACTTTCATTTAAATAGCTAGTGCCTAACTCTCTCCAAACTCATCACTTTCCTCGTTATCTTCAGGAAATGAACCTTTTGTGAATATCAAATGCGTCCAAGGACCTACCTACCTACCTACCTACATACATACATACATACACTTTTGTCTTCCACGACATTTTATTAATTTTATGTTATTATAGTACCAGAAGATTCAAACAATGTCTTTCAACTTCTGTTCATTCGTCATAATACAATAATAAACTATATTGAAATCTATAATTTGTAATCCAACAGGCCTGCTGATGACGTATTCTCGGGGAAATATTGAGACTAAATTGCAGAATAACACATAAAAAGAGTTAGAATGGGGTGACTCCGCTTCGACTGACTGCATGATAAAATATGTGACAGGACAGACGGGCGGTGTTCAGATTGTCACTTCATCCACTGTCATATTGTTTTTTTTTTAAAAAAACACATAAATAATTGAATTGCCTTGCGGATCCTTTCACTTTTTCCCAAACGGCAGTGGATATTTCCATCGGTTTGTCATACATGGACCAGAAAACTTAGAAGGTGTAAATTGCAAATTACATGATGATTATGCCTTGAAAATTAAGATTATTGAAAAAAAAGAGTTAAAATATAAAATTTAAGTTGTTGATCAATTCGGTACGCGCGTGCGTGTGTGTGTAAAAGAAACTATATACAAAATGACCTGACTATCGTTAGCATGTGGTCTCTTCCCACTTTCGACGTTTAAATTGTGCTCCATTCTGGTTAGTTTGAGTTTACCCTTTGATTGTAGTTTAATTTGATGATAATAAGTAACTATAATTATTTTGATGATTATTAGTAACTATCATTAATTTGATGAAATTACTAACTATAATTAATTTGATGATAATTAGTAACTATAATTAATTGGATGATAATTAGTAACTATAATTAATTGGATGATAATTAGTAACTATAATTAATTGGATGATAATTAGTAACTATAATTAATTTGATGATTATTAGTAAATATGAAGCCTAAACTGTAACAAGATGATTGGGCACCAAATGTTTTATGCTATCTTGTTTGCTTTCTTCCAGTGTTGTCAGTTTTGAGTTTACAATTCGTTAGTTCTAGGAAGAGTTGATGCAACGTTGTTGGCATATTTTTGTTCCATCTCAGAAATGATTCCAGTCGTCTGCAAGAAAGAAGAAATATCAGTTTGAATACGTTAATAAATAAAATTATAGGTGGCACCAGTTGTAGACATTTGACCATTTGCTGACAGTTTTAAAATCGGAGATTGTCTTGACCAAACGGCATTGAGGAATAATTGGGATATTGCCGTAATGAACGAGAGGACTAAATTGGAAAGTAAACAAATAATACTGATTTAAAAGGTGTTCAAATGGGGTACTAATTTGTATATTAAAAAATCGGTTAATTCGTGCTGCAACGAAACGTGATTACTAAAGTTATACCATGCTGCAATAAAATATTTGTTTCTAATACAGTCAACTATAGCCGATAAATTTGAATAAAAACATAAATTGTGTTAATATATCTCATAAAAGTGCAGTGTCAATAATTGGGAGTGGGGGTAGGGTGGATTAGGCGCAAAAGTAATCGTTAGCCTTGTGAGCCAAAGTCTCGTGGGCCGACCATGCGGTGAACACATAATCGTGTCTTCATCATGCAAGCATTTGTTTTCAAGTTTGTTTTCTTCATCTATGTGGAACCCCTCGTGAAATTTCGCTTCGCCCTCATCGAACATGACTTGCCTTGAGGGATACATTATGATTAAATCTTTCCGTCGATCAATTATCAAAAGGTTAATTTTAATCCAACCACTTTAATCGTAAGTATAAATACAATTATGTTAGTAAAGTTTTAAATTTATAGTTATGTGATAAGGTCAAGCGGCATCCAGGTGTTTGTACTTCTTATCTGTTCGTTTCGTGTGTGGTATGAAAAATGTTAGCTTCACTTATTAAAGGTATGGATAGAAAATATATTGATTTTTTATTTGGATCTTCGTTTATGGAAAACATATATTACTGGTTGCTGTGTGGCATGTGTGGTGTGTGGTAGATGTTGGAATGGTAAATTAGACGAGTTTCATCGATCACGACAGTGAATATATTTCTAAACAGTACGAAATATTGGTGGGGGAGGATGTAGCGGTTAAATTAACCCATTTTAGAAGAGAAGTTCACAGATTTGAAACTTTAATAAAACGGGAGGGGGCTCTCCTTGTCTGTATTCATCCTGGATGACGTACATTACAATTTGACGCAAGAGATCTTTATATATAATTGTTGCGGTTGTGAGCGATGAAACTAAGTCAAATATTAAGAGTTCTTACCCAATTAAAGAATGCTGCGGCTCCTGCACTCGTTACGCAGACAGTCTCAAATGTAGTGCCTTCTAGCATCTGCTTGCTTCCGAGAGCGACATCTAGCTGAAGGCTTTCTATATCAAACTCTGTGACTCTTCTTTTGAGTGACATCTTTCCAGTTTTTCCTATCAGTGCTTGGACATTTTTCCAGTCCTATGATTAATAATAATAATAATAATAATAATAATAATAATAATAATAATAATAATAATATAGTATAACAACAAGCTGACTGAATCTCCCTTTTTGAAGCAGTTTCCAAATCTTCTAGAGTATGGAAATTCGATAGATGGCAACTTAATTATTCTTGAAGATTTCAACTTTCACTTTGACTGTCCTGGTAAACCAGACACGTCAAAACTCCTAGATTCCATTCATGTTTTCAATCTTAAACAGTCAGTTAACCAACCTAACCATAAACTTGCTCACATTTTAGACTGGTTTCTTTATAGACCTGATGATAATATTCTGCAATCCACCCTTGTATCCCACAAACTTGCATCGGATCACCTCTGCATTGTATGCCATGTCGACGTATCAGTCCCTAACCCTCCACCTCTGTTTGCTACTAAGAGAAACCTCCGTATGATAAATAGAACCAATTCATGCATGACATCCAAGAAAACCTAACAACTTTCTTACATCCAACAGCGGAACAACTTGATAACTGCCTGCGTTCATTGCTTGAAAAACATGCCCCAGCCACCAAATGCAGAGTATCAATAAATAAAGTGTTGTCCATGGTATAGCAGTGTTAGGGACCAGTTTCGCTCTGCTAAAAGACATCGCCGAAAAGCAGAGAGGCTTTGGCTTTACACCAGACTCACTATTAATAAACAAATCTACGAAGCCGCTAAGAAGAACGTCACAAACATAGTCCATTTAGCAAAATCATCCCACTATAGTACTAAGATCACGGAGAGTTCCAGCTGCAAAGAGCTCTTCGAAATAACTAACAAACTAAAGTCAAGGAACAAATGTACACCACTTCCAACAACCTTCTCTCCACTAGACCTACCAGACCAATTTGCACATTTCTTCGATGACAAAGTACAAACCATTAGAGATTCGCTTGACAGCACAATTAAAACTGATTCGTCACCATACAGTTATGATGCAGAATTTCAGTGACAACCGTTAAGAGTATTTGAACCTGTCTCTATTGATTTAGTACATACAATCGTGATGAAAAGTGCACCAAAGTCTTGTGAACTTGATCCAATTCCGACATCACTGCTGCTTTAGTGCTTAGACCAAATATTGCCTTCACTAACTTATGTTATTAATATCTCTCTCATCAGGGGAATTCCCATCATTTTTCAAAACTGCCACCGTAAAACCACTGCTGAAGAAACCAACACTGGACCATAACGATTTAAAGAACTACCGCCCAGTTTCTAATCTCCCATTCATATAAAAAATCTTAGAAAAGGTTGTTCTAACTCAACTTGTATCTCATTTGAATTCAAACAGTCTTTTTAGCAATGTACAGTCTACATATCGCCCTTGCCACAGTATGGAAACTACTCTTCTAAAAGAATTTAGTGACATTCTCTCTGCTTTGGATAGTAGAAAGATTACAGTACTCACTCTCCTGGATTTATCCGCAGCATTTCACACAATAGACCATGATATATTACTTCACCGTCTCCAGCATGTATTTTGCATTCAGAATATAGCCTTACAGTGGTTCAAGTCCTACTTAGTCAACAGGACACAAATTATATCTACAAATGGAATAGACTGCAGCCCAGTCGACATATGTTGTAGTGTTCTACAGGGATCTGTTCTTGGACCTGTTCTCTTCATTCTCTAAACTCAGCCGCTCTCAAGTGTCATAGATCATCACACAGTGTCGCACCAATTGTATGCTGATGACACCCAAATATACAAGTCTAGTCAACCAACTGAAGTTGATGCAACCATCCATGGAGTAGAGAAGTGCATTTCTGATGTGAAATCATGGATGACATGTAACAAGCTGCAGATGAATGAATGATAAAACTGAAGCTATTCTCATCACAACCCAAAGACTTTCTCATTCACATCCTTTACCTCAGACAATACATATCAGCAACACCAACATTAAATTCTCACAGCCAGTACGGAACCTAGGAGTTGCTCTAGACAGTACTCTCACATTGCACCAACATGTTATGAACACATGCAAGGCTGCATATCTTGAATTGAGACTCATCAGTTCCAATCGTAAATATCTTTCAGTTGATGCCACTAAAACACTTGTGTGTTCATTAGTACTTTCAAGACTGGACTATTGTAACTCAATTATGTCTGGTTCATCACAATATTTACTCCAGAAACTTCAAAAAGTTCAAAACACAGCTGCACGGATCATCTTTAGAGTACTTCAATCAGAGCACACCTCAAAACTGTTTTGTACCCTACACTGGCTATCAATTCAATACAAAATCAAACACAAAATTTGTTCTCTGTGCTATGTTTTAATGACAGACTCTAGTCCAACATACCTATCCAGCCTCACCCATGTGTATACACCAGCTAGATCTTTACGCTCTTCTGATAATCGTATACTCATTGTTCCCAAGGTGAAAATAAAGTCATATGGACAACGTTCGTTTGCACACCAGGGCCCGGCGACGTGGAACGAATTGCCCATTGAAATTAGACACAAAGACACAGTGGTCCCTTTAAAGAGTGCTCTTAAGACTCACCTGTTTCGACTGCAGGGACAAACTTAGCAACCTAATCACCTTTTGTATCTTATATGTTTTCAGCATGTTTTTATGTTTTGCAGTTTCATTTGTTTGTCATTTGTTGTTCTCTAGTGTAGTCATATCATTATTGATGGTGTAAAGCGTTTAGAGCTTCGAAAGATTAGGCATTATACAAAGTCCTCAGTATTATTATTATAATACAGTTCCGTCATTTACACTGGGGGGCCTGAGTGGCCGAGTGGTCTCAATCGCTCTCTGTTACGAATCAATGCCATCTCACCCTTGTCTACGTGGGGTCGAATTCTCAAATTCGGCCAATGTTGATTTGTGAGAAAGCTTGCCAGTAGCTTCTCGTGGGTCGGTGGGTTTTTCTGGGACTTTTCCCGGGTTCTTCCTCCACCATTAATACTTGCCGAATTGATAGCCTATCGTGTGCTGAACAAAGGCGTTGAACCCTTCAACAAATCATCCACACTGATTGTAAAGGCAAATAATATATATAACAAGTTTCCTTCTAAGTGTTAACAGCTTCACTTAAGGCATTAGAGTTTCATTGACTACAGCTACAACAATAATGATGAGAAAGACGACACAGACGACCATAATGCTGATGATAAGGATCATAGTAGTTTAAAGTGACTATGATAAACAAAACAAATGGTTTGTTGTTTTTTTTTATAAAAAAAAACTGTAGAGAGGAAGGAGAAAGAGGTACGGGTATTGTATGCTTTCACCTTTGTTTCGTCTTCATAATTCCCAAGTAGAAGAAAGGTTGCCTTCATCACTTTGTACACCTCTTCCGGAGGGTTGGAATAGGAGCGTATCTCGGCTATAGTTTCTTGGTTTAGTTCTAGCACTCCTTGCATGAGTGTCTGAAGACGCTTAAGCCTATATATAGTTTCCCTAGCTTCCGCAATTTCTACACCTAGCTCCACCGTGTAGCCTATTTCTATGGCATCTCCCACTGCTGTCTCCAGCTGATCAAGTGTCTTGCTTTCCATTGCATTGAAAATGGCTGAAATATATTTGTAACAAAGTCATCACATTCATTTCACACAACTTTGAGCAATTGTCAACATTGTACCTTAGTGTACTGAGATTTATAAAGCGTACTTACCGAAAATTATTGAAACTTTGGAGAACGGAAGGAAGAGAGGAGACGATCCATTGACCACAGTAGGCTCTGATACATAACATTAATAGATTTCAAACGTCACATTAAACTAATATAACAAAATCCCACTACAAAATCTATAACAAACAAACCAAAAACTAAACAAACCAATACTATCCCCTCACATACATCTCTAGAATAAGGGTACTCCATTGATTCCGATAAGAAGAAACATCTGGAATTGTGTATCATGCTAAACTTTGACAGAGTGCACACTTGTGTAGTTGATAAACTTTCTTTATATGGTACATCACGGAACATTATGGAAGTAATTAAAAAATGGTTAACTTTGCTTCTTTAAACTTTTTATTGGTGTTTATATTATTCATTCGGTTTCTGATGTTAAGCTTTTTTGTTTTATTTGCCAACCCTTATGATTGTATTCTCTACCGTTGTTATGTTGCATATATTTAAAAGGGTACTCACCAAGTAACACATTCTCTCCCTTTATTTTGGGGGGTGGGGAGAGTGCACAGGGAGCAGGGAAAATGTTATTGCTTCAAAAACAATCTTGCAAATCATGCGGTAAGGAAGCAAATATTATACAGGATATCAATAAATAGCAGTTGTTTGAAATTATCTTCTAATCTAACAATCTTGCAAATCACGTGGTAAAGAAGCAAACATTATACAGGATATCAATAAATAGCAGTCTGTTGAAATTATCTTATAATCTTACCTTGCCTTAAGTTATCTATTTCATGGGCCTTTTGCTCTGCTTTCTTCATTTCTTCTTCTCTTTTTGCTTTGGCCGCTAATTCCGTTTGCATATTTATCACAACCATATCGCTCTGTTGTTGCCTTTCTTTGTCGTGTGTCTCGCTCTCAACCTTTTTTATTTCATCGTCTTGCAAGGAATTGTGCCGATTGATCTTCTTTACATGAACTCTAAAAATGGCAATCCAGTCAAATTCGTTGTCAGTGTTCTTGACTTGCCACTCTTTTCCAACAATTTCTACACTGTATATGCCAACCTCTTGAAATCTTATCCTAATATTTAGATATTTTTCATCATTTTCCTCAACTGTTTTTATGTCAACATTCGTTGCTGGAAATGCATTGTTATTGTTGTTTGTGTTGCTACTGTTATCATTTTTCTTCTTCGTATCATTCGTGTTTTGCTTTTTGTCTGCCTCAATACCTTTCACATAGCATTGAAACGTTTGCTGTTTTGATCTGTGGGGATTCAATCCAAACACAAAAGATACATCGCCATCTTTTGTCTCAAGACAACACAAAGGGTCTGCAAGGGATTTCATATCAAGTTCAAAAAATCTCTGCTTCAAGCATACTTGTTTTTCAAATTCTCTCAGTGAAATAGGTTTATCAAGAAGTTGCCATTCCGAAACCTCAGGAAAATGGGTGTAAATAAAGTGCTCAGGATCCGTTAGAAAGTAATATTCATCGAAAGAATATTTAATCTCTGTTCTCGATTTTCCTACCATCTCACAAGCTCCCCAGAATGTGTCAACTAACCTCCATATTTCGTTTATCAGAACCGCATTCCATTCGGCTCTGTGTTTTCTGGTGAGCGTCTCTCCAACTTGATAGTTTGATCCTTTAGCAAATCCGGATATCACGACACAAGGCACACCAATCATTCTGAAATTAAAATCTTGTCTTCATGACGACATGTATGAGACCATTGAAAGCTAATAAAACACATTTTGTGGGAGAATAATACATTTCCCAAAACGAACTTATTTTGAGTTGATTGTAACATAATGATACACTCCCTCCAAAGAAAACAATAACATGCGGAGCTGGTAGCTTTTTTCGGGGAGAGGGGCTGCGTCCACCTTACAACCGGAGATTCGCTATGTTTTCATGTACCATAGATTATCAAAGGTTATTTTTCAAGACAGCCAAGAAATTCCTACTGTGATTTCTATGAAATGGAATTCTCTTATGAATGTATAAATTATCCACATTTTATCCGATCCAATATAGTGTATATTTTATACTATTATTTTTCTTTGGAATATATTATTTCTTCAGTCACAAACACTAGGTCAGATGTAATTTCCAGCAACAGTCACGTGTTTGAAATGATATAATTTTTTCTATCTATATTCTTCTTTTCTTAAGTGACTGAAAATCAGTCTTGGTCAGCAAGCATGGAAAGCCATGTCTGTACTTTACTAAAAGCAATAAAACTCAGTTCACCACAAGATCTTCTGCTGGGTATAATTGACTATATGGTTAGGCTATTATTGTGTTACCAAACAGACCTCATGTTTGTTAAACTGTTTAATATTTATTGGTTACAACATTTTTACAAGGCATGTGAGCAAGTTCCGAATAACACAGCAAGACCTTGCGAGTTAAGAGAAAAAAAGCGAATTCATATTTTCCCATATAAATGCAGCAATGTTGTTATCATATACTCATTTTGTTTTTTTCAACCCCAGGATTAATAATAAAAAGAATACACAACAATAGCAACGTAATTGAATTTATGATGTATTCCAAAATAAATATACAACCGTACATTGATCAACACCCAGTATAAGTTTTAATGCGCGCATAGCATCGCCCAGCGACCTTTGAACTTCGTCGCTCGCTCGATATTAGTTTTAAAAATTCTCGTTTTTGATCTACGTAAAAGAGAAATTTAGAGTCTTATTTTTAGTGAATGTGCATTTTCCAGCTGTCTGGAATGGGTGCATTTTATTTTTCTGGTGATTGAACTCGATTTTGTTTTTCGCTTATGATGGTCTCGATTTATTGGTTCAATTCAGTGCAGTAGGGAGAATGTGATTTCAGTTGCTAATGTAGTCGTACTTGCCGCACTATTTGGTGTGTATCAGGTGTATGGGTCATGACATTCGGATTTATAAAACTATTTGTATAAAGTACATTTTGAACAAATTCAAGATGCATCTGTACAAGCATATTGATTACAGCTCTTGTACACATATAAAGTAGGCTCGTCCACATCGTCAACCGTTTCATCTCTACTTTCAAATGGACGAAAGAGCTTGTTTAATTCACCCACAAACAAATTGCAGAGAATGCGTGTTCTACATGAGCGTACATTCATTGTTTACGAAGTAGTTCCTAATACACTATACTATTTTTAGACACATGCGTCGGGCAGTATGAAGCCATGTAGTATGGGAAATAAAACTGCATAAATCCGATACTGTGTGTATATATATATATATATATATATATATATATATATATATATATATATATATATATATATATATACGATACATATTTCTTGTAAGTAAAATAATATTTGAGAAAATCGCTGTCTTGTGCTAGTTGCATTGCAAAGATAATTTTAACTCAAAGTTCACATCGCAGTCATGTATCGTCGTTGAAAGTGTATCTAAAAGAAGGTGTTTCTTTTAACAAATCGTTTAACGAATATTTGCCGCCGCCTTTTGGATATGGGACAATATTTCAAAAAGAAGATAGCGTTGGTATATCTCAGACTTGATAGAAATGTGAAGAAAACAACAACACTCCTTAAATCAATAATAATAATAATAAAATCAACAGAAACAACCAAAACGCTCTTTTAAATCAACAACAAAAACAACAACGACAATAATAATAATAATAATAATAATAATAATAATAATATCAATAATAATAATAATAATAATAATAATAATAATAATATGACAGGTTGAAGACTGCATATACCTCGGAGGTGAAATAGGAGGTACTGAGGTACTCAAAACAAGAATAATTGAGGCAACGTCTGCATGTTGCTGAAGTGACATATTGAACATAATAAGTAGAAAATACAATATTATCAACAAGAATTTAATTTGAAAAATAAAAAAATTAGTTGATGTAGCTAGTATGACACTGTCTAATATGGGCGTCAGACTTACCCACACAGTATGCTAAATAACTCGGCATATGTTAACTTTTTTTCAACCAAATGAAGAAGATACTGGGCAGTATTCTTGTCCACTTCGGACGTTGACCTCTCAATTGTTCTGATTGGTTGTATCGTCAGCCAACGGTAGACGACCCTTGTTTTTTCGATGTCACTGTTGAGCTCTTTGGTCAACGCTTCCACCAAGTGTTTCAATGGCTTTTTGTTCAGTGTTTGTCCTATCTGCAAATTAATAGATACATGTATGAATAGACATAAATATTAACGAAGAAGTTGACCAGGCCCGTCTTAGGATGTGCGGGGTCCACGGCAGCATGCGGGGTTTAAGGCAGCAAGCGATGAACGCGGGGTCCCAAGCAAAAAGATTACATTTCCTGAAAGCGCAGTGCCCAATGCTGTTGCCTTGTTTGCCATTGCCTTATGGCCGGGCGTGAAGATGACGCTTATCAAATGAGGAAACAGTTTAAATAAATAACAGAAAATTAGGCAATACTACGCATCATTGAAAGTAACATCATCAAGTTTAATCCTATATTATATACACACAAATCTTTGATAGATATAAAGCGTACTCACTGAGTTTTCACCGACAACATCGCATTTCCTTCTTTTTGAATGGCTGCCATTTCCATATGTGTCTATAGCTATCGGATGGAGACATAAACTGGTGAACATAAATCGATTCCGTGCACACCTAAATCACGTTCGGATTGATCATAAATTCATTCGAGCCTTGTGAGCATAACTACCTCTCCTCTGATAAATAAAGACGAATCTGGACTTTCCCCAAGGGAAGGTTGCATACTGTTAAATATCTTTATAATAACTTTCATGACTTTCTAGACTGTGAAATCCTCATCTCCTAAGGCAACAACATAAACAAGATGCCACACCGCAGTCACGCAGGCACTAGCAACAGCATAATGAAACAATAAACATAGTTCTTACTGGGCTGTTTAACAAGGAACAATTAAAAATGCAGTGCGTCGCATGCGACTTACCAAATTAGCAACACTGTCCGCTTTTATTACGTCCTCTGACGCTAGTATATCGGATTTTCGTCTTTTCCATTGTCCAGGACCAGGTATATTGCTTAATTTGGACAAATCATTCGTGTAGACGTGATGACTGTTAGAATACTTCAGTCCACGTAAGTTAGCTGGTTCAGAGGAAAACAGTAGCCATTCGCAAGGAAGATCTTGGTCAACCTGGAAAGTGAACAAACTATTTCATTGTATCTTTGCTGATTAGCTTATACTAAAATATGAGTTATGATATCAATACTTATTTCGTATGAAAAATAAAAAGTTTTCAGATGCAATGCCTTGACGGATGTTTAAATCTGAATCCTTTCGAAAGGTTTAGAAAGGTTTAGAGCTCACCACACCATGATTTATAACTTAAATTAGAGAAAAGGTTTTTATTAATGTTTTCGAATTTTCGTGTTCTTTAAAGTAAGTAAGATGGAATGTCTGCTTTGAATTATTGCAAATCACAAATAGTTCTAGCATAAATGTAGAGCACTCGTGTGGGAAGAAAAATGATAAGTTATCCCATCCCCCTTAATAAGATTCAATGTCATTGTCATCACAACTTACCAAAACTCACGAGTACTCCCGAGGCACGTGAAGCATAAGGTAATCTAATAAACAATGCTTGCGCACGAGTGATATATATATATATATATATATATATATATATATATATATATATATATATATAGAGAGAGAGAGAGAGAGAGAGAGAGAGAGAGAGAGAGAGAGAGAGAGAGATTTATTAATATTTTTATTACGTATAATGCACATAAAAATATATATTATTGACGAATCTTCAATATTTCATTAA
This sequence comes from Unio pictorum, assembly GCA_030141615.1. Classification (NCBI taxonomy): domain Eukaryota; kingdom Metazoa; phylum Mollusca; class Bivalvia; order Unionida; family Unionidae; genus Unio; species Unio pictorum. The sequence goes on along the minus strand of JARLTB010000166.1, from coordinate 11,430,475 downwards.
CTCAATTTATATAATAAACATTAGGGTGTGTATACTACTTTTATAAATAATTAATTTTAACATTTTGAAAATGAATGTAAAAATGCCTATTCATTTTTAAGAATTAGTACATGAATTGTTTAATGATATTCGTTGATGTCATTTTGTAAAGTAGAAAAATATACAATTATTGTTAACTAATTGAAAACAAGGGACATTAAAAAAAATTAAAAACAGATTAATATATGTCGTATAGTGTTTTGGAATTTAGACCTATTTGGATATATCGTATTAAGACAGTGAATCAAATAGATTTCCTTTAGCAGACGTTCCATCTCAGAATTAGCTATAACCATAGGTTGAACGGAGATGTCTTGCGCAGTATGGGAACTGTTGTTAAAATGTGCGACAACATGTGATGAAAATGATTGATCAATATGATGTTTATCATTGATTTATGATGGTTCACACGTTCAGATATGTGTTGACTGGTTTGTTCAATATATTGGATGCCACAGTTTTTGCATGTAATAAAATAAATATTTGATGCTGCACAATTAGCATCACAAAGCATATTAAAAGTATCTTTCGTATTATTGCTATTGAAAGAAGTATTTTCATGAATAAAAGAACAGTGGAAACATTTAGGTCTATTACATTTAGTTTCTCATATGATGTTTTTGTTTCTAATTTAGAATTAATTATGAAATCTTTTAAAATTTAGTCCTTTTATAAGCAAGTACGGGTTTGCTTTTGTGTAGAGATTTAACACTTGCTTTATTTGACAATTTTAATAAATCCCAATATATTGAATATTCTTACCTATATTAGGCAAACTTTGATTATATTCAATAAAAAAGGAATGGTATTTTCATTTCTAGTTTTGGTTTTACATTGTAATGATTCCAGTTGTGTAAGAGAAGACATTTTTGAAAGAAGTATTAGTTATGTAAATAGGGTAATTTCTCTTTTAAAAATGCTTACATAACTCTATCAAAAATGATTTCAAAACAGTGTCATCCAAAATAATTTTCTATATCTTTTGGCTTGACTATAGGGTTTCCCGTCTTTACATGATTTAGCATAACATGAAGAATATTCAACATATTGATGAATATTCTTGTTTTTAACATGAACCATGGTAGTGATATGATAATGATACTTTAGTTTTAGACCTATTCAATGTAAATTTTCTTGTTGGGTATAACTTGTTTAAACAGTCTATAAAATAATAAAGGTCTTCTAATGAAGGAATCTAATTCATGAAGATATCGTCTACAAATCTTAACCAAGCATAAGGTTTAAAGAGGCATTTATTTAGAAAATCATTTTCTAATTTCCCCATATATAAAGGTGCATAACAAGGTGCCATATGACTACCTATGTGCTGTTCCCAACGTTTGGAAATCGTTTGTATTACCAGATTGAACAAATGTATTTTCGAGCAAACGTTTTATCAAATCACAAACATTTTATTTTGATAGTTTACATGAATATTCGTTTTCTTCAAAATAAAATTGACACACTTTGATAGCATCATTGTGTGGTATATTCGTGTAGAGTGAAACCACATCAAGTGTAACTAGAAAATATTTTTGGGTTAGTCTGATAAAGCAATAAAACAATGAAGATATAAAGTGAAACGAGTTTCGTTGATTATCTCAGACTATAATGCGAGTATGAGAATTTGCATCCGACAGGAAACTAGCAAATGGCTAATGTATGCTGTACCGCATGCTGCGTCTACAGGTATGCGCAATTATCGCATTTAACGGATTTGTCTATAACAACACTGTCCAATATATGATACCAAATTTAGCGCATGCTGTATAATGCGAAAAGTAATCAGCGTCTACGCCATTTATTGTGCCTTCCCTGATTCCATTAAAAACCACGGATTGGTATTTACCTCAGTGATTAACTTTTGAAGACATCAGTTTTACTGTTCTGTAAAATAGATACGGTCTAGGTTAGTTTAGGCAACGTCGCATCGGATGAAGAAGGAAAGCGATGACCCACTCTGTCAGATTTAGATGGAAATCCCAGATTTTGTAAATACTCTTCTTAAAATGATGATATGTTTCACTGAGCTTCATGTGCAAATAATTGTATCTAGGGTGCCGGTAATTGTATCTAGGGTGCCGGTAAAATTGGATATAGGTGGCGGTAAGTTTATATAGGTGCTGGTAATTGTATCTAGGGTGCGGATGATTGTATCTATGAGCAGGTTATTTTATCTAGGGTTCCGGTAATTGTATCAACGTACCAGTAATTGTACCTAGGGTGCCGGTAATTGTTTATAGGTGGCGGTAATCGTATCGAGGATACCGTTAATTGTATCTAGGGTGCAGGTAATTGTATCTTTGTGTAGGTAATTTTATATATGGTACATGTAATTGTATCAAGGTTACCAACAATTGTATCTAGAGTGCCGTTAATTGTATTTAGATGCCGGTAATTTTATCTTGGATGCCGGTAACATAATTATTGGATTAATGCCTGTAATAGTGTAAGCATAATTATAATGGGTACCTCTGATCAAATTATGTTCCGAAGAAAATATATATAAAGTTTGATTTATCTTAGTAAATAGTATATATGCAGTATACTTTTTTCTTGATTACGTGGCTAATACTTCTCTCAATCAAAGGTTCACAGTCAGTAATAGTATTAATACTTACTGTTGACACAGAATTCCTGTTTCCCATTCTTTGATCATTCAGTGTTGAGTTTGTATTAATATCAATGAATACTGCTAGATCCAATTACATCACTAACATAACACCTATGGATCATCGTGCATTTATAAGTTATGTATACTCGTGTACAAAACTTAAGCCTTGTTACTACGATATTATTCATAGATGACAATTATGTGTGTGGATTCTAATGTAAATCAATAAATTATTTTTATATTTTGTGTTGTTTATTAAACAATATTTGTGTTGTATATTATACACAATTTTATTAAAATCAAATAAAAAGCCATAAGGACCAACATTTCCATACTATGCATATATTTTGAAAAATAAAAACTATTTCGCCATTTGTAACACGTTTTGCAGCCTGAACTTATTTGTGTCTGTAAGATTGCTTCTGTAGTCATGTCTCTTGAAATGTATATGTCGTTTAACAGAATCCATGATGTTTAAAGGAGTAGACTATTGAATTTTACTTATCTAAATTGTTCAAAAGTAGGTTGAAATTGATTTATTTCAGTTAAAGACGAAATTCGTTTGCAAAGTAACTTTGCTGCATGAAAGTTGAGGTATTTAATTAATACGTGATAACAGTTTAAAAGAAAACAAAACAACATACCATGCTGAATAAGAGATGCATGCATCTCTCTCTCTCTCTCTCTCTCTCTCTCTCTCTCTCTCTCTCTCTCTCTCTCTCTCTCTCTCTCTCTCTCAACTTAATCTGCTATAACAGGTATAGAAGATCAATATAAAAATGTATCAGTTATTAGGTCATATTACTGCGATCTTAACAAATAGATTAAATACAGTGGAAACAATAGTGGACAACTTAAATTGACCTATCACACGGCTGCGCTCTTCAATCATATCAATACATATTCAAAGTTGCTCACTCGGTTTATCAGCTGTTGTCACGCAATGGAGTCATTTGCATGGTTTGGTATTGCTGTAATCCTAATCATCATCTCGTACAAAGACAATGGTCTCTTTTAATGACGTATATTAGAAAGACCTATTTTAATATAGCCTTTTAAAGTCAGCTACAATCAGTTTAATTTTTTTAAATACATATTTATAATAAGATAAAGTGACTGGCATAATTTATGAACAGAGGAATCGTTTATTTCTTATTCTTCAAAATGAACTAGTTGAAATTCATGTACTCATATGCTTTGATGATGATCTAGTTGATATTCGTGTAATCATATGCATTGATGCTGATATCGTTGATATTCGTGTACCCACAGTGTTTCCCTTTACCCTCATTTGCGCTTCAAACAGACCCCCAGCTTTTTAATTTGACCTTTAGTTTTGATACCAAAATTTGTTTTTTTTTACTCAGTTTTGACACTAAGGAGATTTTTTACTCAGTCTTGTACCACTAAGGGATACACTGACCCATATGCATTGATGATGATCTAGTTGATATTCGTGTACTCATTGATGATGATCTAGTTGATATTCAAGTACTCATATGCATTGATGCTGATCTCGTTGATATTCGTTTACTCATATGCCTTGACAATGATCTCGTTGTTATTCGTGTACTCATATGCATTGATTAATATCTAGTTGATATTCGTGCACTCATATGCATTGATGATGATCTAGTTGATATTCGTGTACTCATATGCATTGATTAATATCTAGTTGATATTCGTGTACTCGTATGCCTTGATAATGATCTGGTTGATATTCGTGTACTCATATGCATTGATTATGATCTGGTTGATATTCGTGTACTCATATGCATTGATGATGATCTAGTTGATATGTGTGTATTCATATGTATTGATGATGATCTAGTTGATATTCGTGTACTCATATGCCCGGATAATGATCTGGTTGATATTCGTGTACTCATTAGTCTTGATGATTATCTAGCTGACATTCGTGTACTCATATGCATTGATGATGATCTAGTTGATATTGATGTATTCATATGCATTGATTAATATCTAGTTGATATTCATGTATTCATATGCATTGATGATGATCTAGTTGATATTCGTGTACTCATATGTCTTGATGATGATCTGGTTGATATTCGTGTACTCATATGCATTGATGATGATCTAGTTGATATTCATGTATTCATATGCCTTGATAATGATCTGGTTGATATTCGTGTATTCATATGTATTGATTAATATCTAGCTGATATTCGTGTACTCATATACGTTGATGATGATCTAGTTGATATTCGTGTACTCATATGCATTATTGATGATCTAATTGATGTTCATGTACTCATGCATTGATGATATCACTGATGAAATTTGTTACGAAAACACGCTTAAAGTGAAATCCGTGTCTGCCTGAGTTGGGCACTACAAAGAAAAATACTCAATAAACTATTATTTTGCAAAAGACTAATCAGGTTATAAATCAATATAAATAGTTTAAACAAAAATATTTTCTTATAGACTAACGAGTGGTTTAGATTGACTACTTGGCTAAAAGTATTTTGTATTAAACTCTTTCAGACATCAGTCTCTGGCATACGTGTTCATTCTTTAAATTTTTTGTGTTGATCGTTGTGTGCTTATAGACAATACTATTCAAAATATACCGAGACAACTACTAATTCTACTATCAGAAACATTATGAACAAAAATTAAATCGTTGAGAATCCTATTCCTTTTATACCGATGAATGTTAATTTATATATTTGTACATCCTTATTGTACTGCAAATCAAAAACATGAATGCATAGAAGACAATGGACAGGGGTAAGTAAACAGGAATATAAGTTAAAATTTACTGAATATAATTATTAATTTGAAACTAATGACCAACACTTTTTTGTCTGCTCTGAATCTTATAGTTGTCAAATCTCCCCAAACTCCAATTATAAATTTGAAAACGTATGTTAGATTCTCTGACGAATATCGCGTATAATTACTGGTCTTATCATCACATTGTCTGTCTGTCTGTATGTCCAAATATGTGTATTTGTATGTGATTTAAATAAAATATATGTATATGTGGAGTTTCCTTTAAAGGGAAAATTTATACAGCGAGTGGTATAGCATTGATACAGCGTACATAATATACATATATTTGATTTATATCACATACAAATATTTGCATTTTGAAAGGAGTTAGGATATGTTCCTGGCAACTGTGTATTGACCAAGTGACTGAACTCCTCACATCCTTGCGAGCGTATCCGCTACAAAATGTAGTTTACAATGATATTGTGGATCGGAAAGGTGGTCGCCATCGCTTGACTGATTGTAAGTGGACTCTTCCGATTTTGTACTATATTTGTGATATTTGTGCTTGTTTTCTGTCATCGTCTACATTGTTGTGTTTCATCATGCATTGGCTGTTCCTTTCTTGTGTGTTGGTTCATCTCCTTGTGTTGGAAGCGAGAGTAATTGGATTTTTTCTCAGCTGTTTTGTCCCGCTGTTGAGACGTAATTTGTTTTTGAATAAACCGCCGTCAAGTGACCGCTTACACTACGACGAATCCGCATTAATTCGATTAAATGATCACACCTTGGTTCTAGATACCACATTATGCTCAAGACTGAACGGACTGGGAATTCATTCATCATTTCTTAAATGTAAACGGAAGGGAAGAAAGAAGCGTTCTTTCCAAGCCGGCCGGTGTAGAACAGGAAGAAGGATTAAAGTTATCTCCCTTTCGCTCGTAACGGATAAACAACTTACAAATTCTGCCGTTAATTTCAACAACCTGGTTCAAATTCCTCGTAAATCGTCAACCAGGGATACCACTAAGTATTGCATTATTCAACGCTCTATCAGTAGGATCACAGGTAAAGCGCACAGAAATTGTTAATTTTATCAATGACCAGAATATTGACGTCTTCTTCCTGACAGAAACTTTCGGTAGGTGATGAAAGTAAATGTGCGGATTTAACACCCAGCGATTACTCCATCAAGTCGTTCCCCCGCAACTCTCGCGGAGGTGGAATTGCTGTAATTACAAAGAATTCCATGATCAAATACCTCAAGTACAAGACAACCTTTAACTTCTGCCACACATCGTTTGAACTAGTCCAAACAACGCTCATACTGGAATAAAGGTCAGCCCATTTTTTCTGTCTCTACCGTCCTCCTCCTAGTAGAAAAAACAAGCTGACTGAATCTCTCTTTTTGGAGCAGTTTCCAAATCTTCTAGAGTATGGAAATTTGATAGGTGGGAACCTAATTATTCTTCGAGATTTCAACTTTCACTATGACTGTCCTGGTAAAGCAAACACGTCAAAACTCCTAGATTCCATTCATGTTTTCAATCTTAAACTGTCAGTTAACCAACCTACCCATAGACTTGGTCACATTTTAGACTGGTTTCTTTATAGACCTGATGATAATATTCTGCAATCAACTCTTGTATCCCACAAATTTGCATCGGATCACCTCTGCATTGTATGTCATCTTGACGTATCAGTCCCTAACCCTCCACCTCTATTTGCTACTAAGAGAAACCTCCGTATGATAAATAGAACAAAATTCATGCATGACATTCAAGAAAACCTAACAACTTTCTTACATCCAACAGCGGAACAACTTGATAACTGCTTGAAAAATATGCCCCAGCCACCAAATGTAGAGTATCAATAAAAAAAAAAGTGTTCTCCTTGGTATAGCAGTGTTAGGGACGAGCTTCGCACTGCTAAAAGACATCGCCGAAAAGCAGATAGGCTTTGGCTTTCCACCAGACTCACTATTCATAAACAAATCTACGAAGCCGCTAAGAAGAACGTCACAAACATAGTCCATTTAGCAAAATCATCCCACGGAGAGTCCCAGCTGCAAATAGCCCTTCGAGATAACTAACAAACTAATGTCAAGGAAATGTACACCACTTCCAACGACCTTCTCTCCACTAGTCCTACCAGACCAATTTGCAAATTTTCTCAATGACAAAGTTCAAACCATTAGAGATTCGCTTGACAGCACAATTTCAGCTGATTCGTCGTCACCATACAGGTATGATGCAGAATTTTAGCGACAACCGTTAGGAGCATTTGAACTTGTTTCTATAGATTTAGTACGGACAATCGTGATGAAAAGTGCACCAAAGTCTTGTAAACTTGATCCAATTCCGACATCACTGCTGCTTGAGTGCTTAGAACCAATATTGCCTTCACTAACTTATGTTATTCATATCTCTCTCTCTCTCATCAGGGGAATTCCCATCATTTTTCAAAACTGCCATTGTAAAGCCACTGCTGAAGAAACCAACACTGGACCATAACGATTTAAAGAACTACCGCCCAGTTTCTAATCTCCCTTTCATATCAAAAATCTTAGAAAAGGTTGATCTAACTCAACTTGTATCTCATTTGAATTCAAACAGTCTTTTTAGCAATGTACAGTCTGCATATCGCCCTTGCCACAGTACGGAAACTACTCTTCTGAAAGTATTTAGTGACATTCTCTCCGCTTTGGATAGTGGAAAGATTACAGTCATCACTCTCCTGGATTTATCTGCAGCATTTGACATAATAGACCATGATATTTTACTTCACCGTCTCCAGCATGTATTTGGCATTCAGAATATAGCCTTACAGTGGTTCAAGTCCTACTTAGTCAACAGGACACAAATTATATCTGCAAATGAAATACACTCCAGCCCAGTTGACGTATGTTATGGTGTTCCACAGGGATCTGTTCTTGGACCTGTTCTCTTCATTCTGTACACTCAGCCGCTCTCAAGTGTCATAGATCATCACCCAGTGTTGCACCAACTGTACGCTGATGACACCCAAATATGCAAGTCTAGCCACTCAACTGAAGTTGATGCTACCATCCATGGAGTAGAGAAGTGCATTTCGGATGTGAAATGATGGATGACATGTAACAAGCTGCAGATGAATGATGATAAAACTGAGGCTATTCTGATCACAACACAAAGACTTTCTCATTCACATCCTTTACCTCAGACAATAAATATCAGCAACACCAACATTAAATTCTCACAGTCAGTACGGAATCTAAGTGTTACTCTAGACCATATGTGTCAAACTCAAGGCCAGCGGGCCACATCTGGCCCGGCGTACAATTATATCAGGCCCGAGAGGTCTTGACCTGCGTACAATTATATCCGGCCCGAGAGAGAATTTTAGGCAAAAATATTTTTTAATGGCCCTGCGATATAAAGTGCAAATCAAATTCCCTAATTAGCAGTCTTGCCAAACGATAAGCTACCTGAGAGCGTTCTCGCTTCCATCAGAATAAGCGAAAATAAAAGTTGTGTAGTGAGTGGATGTTCGTCGTTACAGTAACCTAGCAACGTTCAGTTGTTCGTTTTGGATTGGCGCATAAGAAATGAAAGTAGTGTAGTGCCCGGATATTACATCACCTTTTCCCGCTACGGCTAACGTGATATCAATATAGCGTCTGTCGGTAGATGCACAATCTTTTTTTTTTAAATCAAAGCTAGCCTTAAATTGGCCAAGGGAAAAGATGACTCTGAAAACAGAGCCTTTCAAAGCCGCTGGGAGGCTGAATATATGTTTACTGATATTAGCGGTAAACCTGTGTGTCTAATTTGTGGAGATAATGTGGCTTTGATCAAGGAATATAATCTGAGACGGCACTACGAGAGTAAACATCAAGACAAGTTAAAAAGCCTGAATGCAGAGCAGAAGCTACAGAATGCAGAAGAATTGAAGAGGCATCTAACATTACAGCAGACGTATTTCACCAAAGCAAAATAACAAACAGAAGCTGCTGTGAAAGCAAGTTTTATTGTGGCGGAGGAGATCGCAAAATCAGGTCGACCATTTACAGAAAGGGAGTTTCTGAACTCTGCATGATGAAAGTGTGTGGCGTCTTGTGTTCAAACAAAAAGCAGATGTTTGCAAATGTAATCCTTAGCAGAAATATGGTTGCTGGTAGGGTTTGTGAGATGGCCACTGATGTGAAAATACAGCTGATAGAAAAAGGCAAAGACTTTGTTGCATTCTCCCCTGCTGTCGATGAAAGTAATGACACGACTGACACTGCACAGCTCGCCATCTTCATCCGTGGAGTGGACTCCAGTTTGAATGTTACAGAAGAAATATTGGACATGAAATCCATGCATGGGACAACGACAGGAAAAGACATTTTTGACAACGCATGTCAAAGTTTAACCAACATGAACCTGCCTTGGGACAAACTTGTTGGACTTACAACAGATGGAGAACCGGCAATGTGCGGCGAAAAAAGTGGACTAGTTGGAAGGATGCGGTTAAAGATGCAGGAAAACTGTACTGGTGAATTGATAGCATATCATTGCATCATACACCAAGGATCGCTGTGTGGTAAAGTCCTCAACATGGAAGGTGTAATGAGCTCTGTACCACAAATCGTCAACTTTATCAGAGCCAAAGGTTTAAATCACCGCTAATTTCAGTCTTTTTTGCAGGGAATAGACTCAGAGTTTGGCGACATGCCGTATCATACAGAGGTGCGGTGGCTAAGTCGGGGAAACGTTCTTAGTAGATTTTTCCAGCTGATCGAGGAAATCTGTCAATTCATGGACAGCAAAGGAAAAGATTCCACATTTTTTCGGGATAAAAAGTGGAAATGTAAGTTGGCGTTTCTGTCTGACATAACCACTCATCTCAACGACGTGAACCTGCAGCTCCAGGGACGGGACCACTTGATCACTGATATGCATGATGCAGTGAAGGCATTTCAAGTGAAGCTGCGCTTATGGGAGACACAAATGCACCAATGCAACTTGTCTCACTTTTCTTGTTGCCAAGCAATGTTTAACCAAGTCATCGCTATGGTGTTTCCCAATGCACACTTTGCTGGAAAACTTAGCTTACTTCGCGCCGAGTTCGCACGGTGCTGTAGTGACTTTGAAGCACAGAAAAGTAATTTCGAGCTGTTTCGTAACCCATTTGCCATAGACGTGGAAACTGCACCTGTAAATTTGCAGATGGAGCTAATAGAGTTGCAGTGTAATGGGACACTAAAGGCAAAGTACCACACTGTGGGACCTGCACAGTTCACTCGTTTCATTGCTGAAGAGATGCCCCAGCTTCGTCTACATGCGGATCGAACCTTGAGCATGTTTGGTAGCATATATCTGTGTGAGCAGCTGTTTTCTGTGATGAAGATTAACAAAACATCATACACTGATGAACACTTGCAGTCCATCATGAGAATCTCAATGACACAGAACATTACTCCCAACATAAACGAACTTGTAGCCAAGAAAAGATGCCAAACATCCAGCTCTGACAAATTGGCATAAGAGCGAAAATGGGTATGCCAATGATTTTTTATTATTAAATCTTTGTTCTGTTTTAATTTATATTAATGTTTGAAAAAGGTTTAATTGTCCGCTTATTGAATTTTTATCCTGTTCGGCCCGCAACCTTACGTGTGATTTGAGGTTTGGCCCGCTGAGCGATTGAGTTTGACACCCCTGCTCTAGACAGTACTCTCACATTTCACCAACATGTCATGAACATCTGGAGGGCTGCATATCTTGAATTGAGACGCATCAGTTCCATTCGTAAATATTTTTCTGTTGATGCCACGAAAACACTTGTGTGTTCATTAGTACTTTCAAGACTGGACTATTGTAACTCAATTCTGTCTGGTTCGTCACAATATTTACTCCATAAACTTCAAAAAGTTCAAACACAGCTGCACGGATCATCTTTAGAGTACCTCGATCAGAGCACACCTCATCACTGCTCTATACCCTACACTGGCTATCAATTCGATACAGAATCAAACACAAAATTTGTTCTCTGTGCTATATTTCAATGACAGACTCCAGTCCAACATACCTATCCAGCCTCACCCATGTGTATACACCAGTTAGATCCTTACGCTCTTCTTCTGATAATCGTATACTCATTGTTCCCAAGATGAAAACAAAGTCATATGGACAACGTTCGTTTGCATACCAGGGCCCGGCGACATGGAACGAATTGCCTATTGAAATTAGACACGAAGACACAGTGGTCCCTTTTAAGAGTGCTCTCAAGACTCACCTGTTTTGACTTCAGGGACAAACGTAGAGACCTAATCATGTTTTGTATCTTATATATTTTCAGCATATTTTTATGTTTTCCGATTTCGTTGCTTTTGTCATTTGTTGTTCTGTAATGCAGTCATATCATTATTGATGGTGTAAAGCGCTTAGAGCCTTTAAAGATTAGGCGCTATACAAAGTCCTCATTATTATTGTTATTATTATTATATTCATATTGATAATTTGATAGTTTTCCTTTTGAGTTTGTATTCTTTTTCACATGTATTAAATCGTTATAAGACACACTCATAATTTAAACATGAAATATGTTTTTTTATGAATAACGTAGTGCATTAAAAAAACGGTTAGCCTCTTGTACACTCAACCAGAACTGTCAACCATTCATGTATTGGCGTATGGAAATTAGCGTGGAATAGAGACTAAGCGAAATTACAAATCAACATGATGTAATTAAACAGTTCATTCAAGTCATAATTCTTGATTAGTTAACATTTCTAAAGAATATAACTCTCTCTCTCTCTCTCTCTCTCTCTCTCTCTCTCTCTCTCTCTCTCTCTCTCTCTCTCTCTCTCTCTCTCTCTCATGAATGAACCGCTCCGGTGGCCAAGTGGTTAGAGCGTCCGCCTCGGAAGAGAGAGGTCGTTTGTTCAAACCCCGGTCGAGTCATACCAAAGACTTACAAATATGGTACTAACAGCTTCCTCGCATGGCGCCCAGCATTATGAGGTTAGTGTTAGGACTGGTCGGACTGGCGTCAGGATAATGTGACTGGGTGATGCCCCAGTGCTAGACATCACAATAAACCGCCCCACTGCAGACAACGTAGCGATATGACTGAAACAATATTAAAGCTAACTTGATAGTAAGTGGATGAGTTCAATTTGATTTAAATCACAAAGTCAACTTCCAGTACACTATAATACATAGATTTAATTTCCAATCACTAAAACGTACCTCTGGAGCTCGTTCCATCTAGAATTTCCAATTGCTGTTATAGTCAGCCGTGTTTTTTAATTAATCCAGGCGACACCTCTATTCAGTTTGATGCAAAAAAGATGGATGTTGGATGGTCAGATGCACTCTAATACTTAGATTTGTTTTTGTTAGGATTTTACATATCAAAGTGGACGGATTGATCCTTACAGAAACAATTTGTACAGAAATGCCAAACATTTCTGAAATAAAGTATGCCAAATAAGGAAATGCATATTTCCTCTAACAATCAACAGTATTTATAGAATTTATATTACCATCCTTAAAGTCCAGTTACGTAAAAGAATATAACTAAATTCGCCTTGCTCAAAATGTTGAGAAGGGATGAAAAGTGTTTAAACTGTATATCACAGAATAAGCGGCCTAAGACCTCAGCTTTCCACACATTTCATATGTCCACACATGTAACGTTCAACGTAGCAGTAATGTTTAATTTTTTTTTATAATAAAAAAGACAAGCTGTCACGTTGCAACGAGGTTTATTTTGTCAATCTTCATGACCGCTTCGGTGGACTAGTGGTTAGAGCGTCCGCCGCAGAAACTGGAGGTCGTGAGTTCGATTCCCGGCCAAGTCACATCAAAGACTTACAAAAAGTACTAACAGCTGCCTCGCTTGGTGCTCAGCATTAATAGGTTAGTGTTTTTACTGGTCGGCCTGGTGTCAGGATAATGTGATTGAGTGTATGCACATGTAGTTCTGATTTGAAAAGTAATGAACTTTGCATTTGTTTTATAAATATCCGATAGACATTTTGGTATCAAACGCTGATATTTTTCTTCACTCGATATTTGCTTCTATTTCAGAAGTTATACAACTACTTACATAAATTATACAAATTCTTTTTCGTAGCATAAAAGTGCTTTGGACTGAATCTTGTACACAACGTTCCCTCAAAGCCGCGCGCGCGCGCGCAGCTGCTCAGACATCCATGCGCAGCTGAATTGTCAATCCAACATTAAAGTTTGTTCGTCTCCGTAATGCTTGCACAACGCAGCGAGCATTGCGCGCACATGTACCATTCGCTTAGAGGGAACGTTGCTTGTACGGCGTAATAAACCACTTAGAACAGGGTTGCTATAGGACACTGCGACAGCTTAACAAACAGTCGTAAAAATGTCTTTACTTCAGTCGTAATGTGTTGATTAATTTGAAAACGTCTGTCAGGGTTTTAAAAAAAAGTAAAATGTTTACTACGCTCTTTATTTAAGATTTATAAGTGCCTGAGTCCGCATGGAACACAATATTGTCATGCATTGCAACTGGATCATGTTCAGTTAATGTGGACCTCAAACTGAGTAACATATTATTTTGAACTTGATTTGTAGTGTAAAATGTTCAATTTTCAAATCGGGTAGGAGTGACCAAACCCAGCTTACATCGCGTAGATGGGTTCGGACTCCATCAGAAGAATAGAGGGAAACTGAAAAGGTGGTTATTAATCCGATCGCTTCCACCACTAATCCGGTGGTTAAAACCCGGTACTCGATCTAACGAGACGTTTCGGGTGCCCAGTGTCCGTCACGCAGAATTTGACAACCAAGTCCTGCACCCGGTGACCAGTGACCAGTAGCAAGGTAATGACGGAAGATGTAGACTTTATTGGAATGCCTTAAACGAATGAGATCTACTTGATTTCAGTCCAAGTCTACTCGAGCAAGGCAGTTCTATATTGTATATCAATGATTTCACCATATCGGAAACAAGCGATTTCTATATCCAATATAGAAACGGGACGAGGTCTTCCAGTAATAAAGATAAGAATAAATGTAATTTATCCATTCCGCTATTGGCACAAACACTTTTCGATATTTTATTTTGTTAAATCAAGGAAGACAACTAGCATGCGTACACATTTAGTGCACACTAAGAAGGTGTGGGGTGTGTCACACGTAGCTTTTTTTTATGACGGCATTTACCTACAGTTTGAAGCATCATTGAAAGCCGGAAGTTAATAAAAAAAATAATTCAATGGAAAGGAACAATGACTGGATAGGAAATAGTTATCCTTACAGTGACTGTTATGAAAAGATTTCCATAATTTTTTTAAACAAATATCTTCACCCCCATCAATTCTGGTTATAAAATGTTTGGTCTTTCACACATGGTTAGAGAGAATGACTGACTGACTAGTTGTTGTTTTAAAGTTGCCACCGTTCACTAGGAACATTTGGGCAACTTCTATATCCAGCATATCGCTGGACATTTATTTACCCTTGGGGAAGAGATTTAACTCCCCCCTCAGGCATATATGTGCACATCTGTACACTTATTAATTAGGGCGTTATACCGAATTACTAATAAGTAACTATCGGTATAAATGGAAGCCCCGAGGTAGGTAGGCAAGACCCATCCACACCTACCCTTATCAACTTCATCGGCAGGTCAGCAGGAAGAGGCAAAGGCGGAAAGGATACCGGAAATTAATTCATCGTCGTCCCACACGCAGAGGCAGAGCCGCACATACACCCGGACCCCAACAAAGGAACACGAGGCGCCACACCCTAGGTTAATAATTACAACCCCATAGGACATTGTGCCAAAGTGGAAGTGCTATACTATGTTGTGATGTGAATTGTTTTAGTGTTATTTACTATATTTCATTATTATTGCAACATTGTGTTGCGGGGGCCTGATAGTCCTGGGTTAAGACTACCTTATATTTTCTAATAGGGTCATATATGTAAGTGAGTGCGTGTGTTGTCCATGGGGTTGCAGTCCCTTTGATTTGTTTCAAATTTAATCCAGTTGTACTAGTGGATGCCCTACACCAATCATGTGTAAGCCACCTGTGCAATTGTGTCAAGATATATAAGTTACAGAATTTCCTAACACTTATCATTATGCCCCTAAGTAAGTACAAAGTGTACTGTACAAGTCACCACCATCCTACTGGCCGGCAAAAATCCCTTCTCGAAGAGGGAAATTCACCCTTTGAATAAACAAAATACCTACACTAGGGTGTCAGAGTGACTATGTAAGTTTGTTCAGGTTAGGTTGTCATAAGTTATGAATTTAGTTCACGTTCCCTTATAAAGGGTGTAGTTCTAGTCTATTTTTAGAACATTTTTTCCTCTCTCATTTTGGTGGTGATATAGAGTTATATTGATGCATTTTTGGTAGAGATTTAAAGGTAATTGTTTATTCTTGAGAATATGAGCTGAGAGAGTGGTTGTCTGTGTGTATTTTGGCGATAGTGCACATGGAGTAATAAGGCCTTGGTGATGATCCGGTAGTGAAATATGTGGTCTGTGTACATGCTGTTCTGTTTACAGTGCAGCCGCTTAAAAAAAATGCCGATCAACCCCTGACAAAAACTTCACCGTTAAGTCATCTTTGGATGTATTTTAGATTAACATATGATTTGTATCCATTGTCACAAAGTTGAAAGGTCAGTACTGATAAATATATGTAGAGAACATATAGTAAAATTAATTGTGGTGTATGTCCATTTTAAAATATTGTACGTATAATTTACCGCTACCTGTATTATAGGATGATAGGGTATAACAGCATGCAAACAAAATTAAAACGATATTACATACTGTCATACCTGCATAAACTCCAAGTTGCTGAGAATTATATGGCCTAAATTGTTGTACAAGTTGATTTTGGGTGTACTCCAACATAAATATAAAAAATGGGGTGGCAAGGGTCAGAGGAAGCTCTGACTGATTTTGGACATGCTATGTGATTTAGTTTTCCGATATTATTCGTGCCTTTTTTTAACTGAAAGGAAAATATTAAATATTTTTAGCCCAATTATATATATATATATATATATATATATATATATATATATATATATATATATATATATATATATATATATATATATATATATATATATATATATATATATACATACATTCTTGGAACTGTGCTGTCAATAGAAATTTGGCTGTATGAAAACCTTGAAATTAAACTTGCATCAAGTAACTTACAGGAATATGGTTCATTGTTACATTATGTTTATACTTCCCTAACAATCAATCTACAGTGTTATATAATCAATTATACAAAGTTGCAATAGTCTCATTATAAAAGAAATTAAATTCTAAGAATATGGATCTATTTTCTGTATCTAAACAAAAAGAACCCTTCCAAACAATGATGGGATGCTTTTTTTAAACATTCAAGTTTAATTTTTCTGCATATCACTTAAAGTCAAAGGGATATGGAAAGATTTCATCACATTTTGAAGAAAGTACTGTCATATTACTGTAATTAAGAAATGGATTGGGATGATTTCATGTTCTGTTATTTGCTGCTAGGTATTCAGTTTAATAGTCATTTAATTTTAGATCTTTTGGATATAAAGTCTGTGGATCAGTTATTAAAATTAAAATTACTTTGAAATGAAGATTCCAAGATTATTCTTTTTGACTATCTTTCTTATTTCAAATTTAATATATTAAACACTTGTGAAGTAGCAAGAACTAATTTTCACATTCAAAAATGAAATTTACGTGTGACAAAATTACGTAGGGAACTTTAAGCCTGGTGGTAAAGTTCTGTCTTGCCAATACCTCAATATCATCTTCAGGCTAAGTATTATGGTCCTTATACCCGAGTTCCTGCAGTCATTGAAATCCTGGAAAAGTTTGCAAATAACAGAAAACCATTTAAAGAACCATGAAAAGTTTTGACATTTTTATGTCATTCAAAGGAAAATTCATGGAATTTCTTTTTTTTTTTTTGCATTAGCAGTCGCATTTATTTGCAAAGTTTTTTCACAATGTATATTCTATCAGGACATTGATGTTGTTGATTCATCTGTGAAGCAACAGTCTAACATGAAGAATCCTCTCAAGCAGGAATATTTGTAAAAGGAAACTAAATTTTACTGGAGAATGATTACATAGACCATATAACCATGTAAAAGTAATTGCAGGTCACCATGTATTCTTGTGCCTAAACCAGAAAAAAACATATGAAACATTTCCTACTAAATACATTTTTTAATTCATATATATAAATTATCGAGTACATTCTTGTGTTTGCTTCTAATCTGATACAAATTTATTCCATCGAAACAAGTATCACCCTCAAGCCCATCTGCCCAACTGTCACTCACTATCCCTCACCCTTTTATGAAAGAACAATAATGGATGAAGTTTTCCATTATTATGTAATTCAATCTAAAAGATCTATTGAAGCTTCAAGCTCTTGCCCAGACTTTGTATTTATAGCATGAATGTGCAGATTCGTGCTTTCATGAGTAATTGTAAAATCTACAGTACGTTCTTCACGCGGCAAACTCATGTCCAGTCCATCAACTCTAAGTTTTCCTAGGAAGAAGCAGGATTCGTCTGTTGTATACTGTGTATCCTTCTTGGTACTCGCGAAAATAGAAAACGTAATGCAACTTTGTTCATGCCTCAATGGCACATATCCTTCTTGTTTTAATACGATCTGTCCATGCTTTATTAAAGAACCCTCCTCTAAAAATGCTTTAAAAACATCATTACATCGCCGTCTCCCATCTTCTAATACACTCAGTTTTTCAACTGGATGCTTCCCATCAATAAAAGGAGGAATAGAACCCCGCCCATATGTATATCTTGCTACCCTGTATACAATAGCTGATTGATCGTGGCCATATAGCACAGCCCCCTTCAGCACCACAAGACCCGCATCGTGAGGAACCAAGACTTTCCACGAATAAAAGTTGTCTTTGATAGCACAGCTTAGTATCGGAGATTCAGAAAAACCTCCCACTAAAATGGCCACCGATATCCCATACTTCTCATAGTTGTCGTAAAATACCTGCAGGTGTTCTAAAACGCTTCTCACTGACGGGTAAAAAAAAGTTCTCACTAGGGAACTATCTAATCTCAATTTGTTCCCTTTAAGTACTTTAATATTTGCTGCGAACGGAGTTTGATTGATCACATCTGTTAGGGTTTCTTCGGTTTCACTCTGAAATATTTCAACTAAGGTTACTGGCAAGGTGAAGGTGAGATAGTCTGTTCCATCCGGTGATGATTTCCTCTTCTTTACTTCGAAATCACGAAAGAGTCCAATATAGTCTTCTATGGCGTCCAATTTGAATTTTTCAAGAACAGGATTTCCAAATATCTTGATCAAAAACTGTTTGAATGCTTCATCTACTTCTTGTCCTCCCCATGCGCCGCCTGTCGCCTTATGAATTTCTTTTAGGTTCCCGTCCTCCATTACCTCGTGGATCGTTATATCAACGGTGCCACCTGGAATTCAGAGTTATTAATAAACTAAAAACATGATTACAAGATACGTTAACAATCGCGCTAATGAAAAATGTATTCCAGAACCTCAACATGCTGTAAACGACAAAATGTAAGAAATAATTAACACGCAATTTTACTCTCGACCCAGTAACTAAAGGAAAATAGCAAAACCACATACTATGCTGAAAAAGAGATGCTCTCTCTCTCTCTCTCTCTCTCTCTCTCTCTCTCTCTCTCTCTCTCTCTCTCTCTCTCTCTCTCTCTCTCTCTCTCTCTCTGTGATGGTATGATGGTTTACGGATATGGACAAGTATAATTCTGTCAACATAATAAGTTCAAAATTTTTGTTTACAAAATATTAAGATATTTAATATATATATATATATATATATATATATATATATATATATATATATATATATATATATATATATATAATAAGCAATTATGACTTTCTCATGTTCTTGATTGAGCGTGTGGAGTTTTGCCTACCTGACTTCCATCATACTTCCGTGTTTCAAACAAGTGCTTACTAAAATTTATGTTCAAGACCTTCAACACTTTAAGATTTGCTGCATATTTCTATTAATTTTCCAGTAAATTCTTTGCGTCGCAGGTCAAGTAAAATTTATGTATAAATGAGAAGTTTGGAATAAGCATTCTTTCCTGTTTAATATCAATATTTGGGAATCTATGATCAGAATTTATAGATATGTTCATATATAATTCTCGAAGGATTATGTATTTTAGTTTTTCATTCGAATTACAAAGTGCCCATTCGCTTTATGGACTGAACATTACTTTAGGGTTGTTGAGAAATTATTCAAATATATTCTAGATTATCTGTATGACACCAAGACATTCAAGACTATCCGAATTCATTCAGACCATTCTAATTTTATTTGATGGGGAGGGGGGGGGGAATCATTACAGTACTGAACGTGTCTCTTAATTTGTCACTTTGAAGCTAGGAGATATAAAATATTTAACGATTTTACTTAACTTGTTCCTTTCTATACCCTATCCAAACACATTGCATTAAAAAGTAATTTTTAAAATATTTTAGTTTTAAATACTCTAATACATTAATGACAAGTTTCTTTTGAACATTATCTTTGGAAATTGACAACAAATAATTGTTTAGATATATGATTAAAACAGTTAACTGCAGTTTTTCGGTGCATCCATCACTCGGCTGTTACTTAAGGCCTGAGATTACAACAGATCCAAACATGTTTCAATATTATCGACTAAATTCTTATTTTCATGCTTTTTGTTTGATTTTTTTCTTTGAATGTTTGAACTAATTAACTTTAACAACAAATTAAGCAGACAATTCTTAAAACAATAATTTTGGTGCATCAAAAGCTACTGGTATGCTTTCCACATTAGATTGGCGTGAATATGTTTTAAACTTGTACTAAGGGATGGAGAATAATTGAATTGAATCAAACAAATCATTTTGAAGATTCCGGATGTCACCTGAGTTTATAAATATGGGTAATGCAATTTGTCTGAAACGGACAGTCTTAGTAGGCAGTTCTTTGTGTGATGCCTAAGAATTATCAACTCTGGCTACACATCTGATTTGAGAACTCGTTGTAACTCTTTAGGTGTATGTGCAAAACGTCTAACCATCTTTGTAACAGTGAATATCTATTACAATCTTACATGTAAAAAATAAGACCACAAACAAAACGCAGTGTGTGTGTGTGTGTGTGTGTGTGTGTGTGTGTGTGTGTGTGTGATTGCCTCCTGCATCGACGACGATGTAACGAGTTCCGGGACACAATGGCACGATCGATGTTTTTCCATCTGATGATTTTGTCTCAAGAGGAATATGTCTGCAGTATACAGATGCCGCTTCTGGCTCCAAGGCAAGGAGTAGCCGATTGTTTTTGATTCCAGCCTGTGGAATAATAAACTCTATAATAATTGCTTTTATCATCATGGAGAATTACATATTATTTTCTTCTTGTTGATTATTATATTATTATTTTTAGCCATTGTTATTATTATTATTATTATTATTATTATTATTATTATTATTATTATTATTATTATTATTGATGCTAGTGATGACAATATCATAAACGCAGTATATCCTTATTCAGAGAACAAATACACATGGGACAAAAAATGAAAATGCCGTTGAGATAAATTAGATAATGAAGTTGTGAGAATATAGTTCGTTTTCTGTCCTTCATATCGATTGTACCCAAACAAAAATATTTTACTTATAGAATGTATAAACTATGTGTGTGACTAATATGATTATTTCGTTATCAAATTTTCTTTACCTTAAAACAAACATCGCCCAATTAATTTAATGCATATATTTCTCCCAAGATTTGACCCTGTTTCACCATTATTGTAATAACACATTTCAAAGCTGTGGTCTGTTTTATATTCATTATAATAACTTATTTCAAAGTTAAGGTCTGTTTCACATACATCTTAATAATACATATGTGAGATTGTTTGGAGAGCATTCAATGCGATGTATGGGGAAGTGATAATACAATTCTGGGAATAAATCATTCACTAGACTTTAAAAAATGATAACGAAAATATCCCTGTAAGTAACCAACACGGATGAATATACTGCAATTTTATAGTTTATACACATGAGATAATTAATCTTTTACCTCTATGGCCGCCTCACGCATAAAGCTTCTGGCTTTGTCGTTCCATATGGCTGGCATAGTTAGAACCCACTGGATCTCTTCTTCAAATGAAAATGCGCAAGTAATTTTAGATGCAATTTCATTTTGGAGATCATCTTTCAGATATCGAATAACAAGACTTATCACCTTCATTGCCAGGATCTTCTTCCCGGATTCATCCTCTATTTTTGTTCGGCGACTGAGATTCTTCAATAAAATAACAGTTAAATATCTATATTTGTGATATTGTTAACTTGATTAACTTGCCGTTATTTTCTCTACAATATCCAATGAATATTGCAATTTGACATCTTTAAGATACCGTAGAACTATTATTTTACTGAACTTTACATTTGTTGACATTTTGTTTTGCTTAAACAAAATTGTATTTTGATAGATTGCTTCTAATGTCTGATGCATCACTGATTCAAATATACATTCTATTGATATTTTCAGCTTTTATTTTTGCAGTAGAATTTAGACCACAAGGAGCGCGAAAATTAGACAACTGCAATAATATGTATGGTTCTACGGTATTTTTAGCATGTCCTGGATTACTCAAAGGTAACTTGGTAAATGAACTATGCAATCATCCCCATAAAAAAAACTTTTATTTAAGGGTTCTATAGAGGAGAAGGAAAGAATATAATATTTAAGACATGCACCGATTCGCATTCATTTTTGCAGTTTTGTTCTTTGGTATTCTACTCTTCTTTACACGGCATGCGTTATATTTTTAATCAGTTTCTCGAAAATATTATGTTATCAATACGAGGATTCAGCTTATCTACAGAGAAAGATATTTATTAAATGTAATGGATTCAATTTCTTCAAATCCCAATTCGTTTTGAATTTCATTCATACAATATAGATAACAATATTCGTTAGTGACCGAGAACAAAATACGTAGTTTTATGGATATACTTGTTTATTTTCTCATTTAAAAGAAATGAGTTCTTTTACAATTTGAATTAACCTATTTTTTAAGAAATAATTAGGACTAGATCTTCCTATGGAGTTAAGAAATAAACTTAGGCTTGTTTATTCAATATTTTGTACATATCACTATTTGAAATTTGTGACGGTTATTAAAGTCAACATCATATCAAATAGATATCCTCGTTACTTACCCTGTCTTTAAAAAGAGCCATCTTGAATCTTCTAAAATAGTACCAGTCTTTGTGCTCATTGTTCTCAGCCAAGATGGCGTACTTGTCCTCGGCATCATAGCCAAAGGCATGCAGTGCTTCGCCATCTGGACGTATTAAAACTGTTGTTGGAGCTTTAGAAGAGATACCTACTCCACTGTTCCATTGTCTGACAAATACTTTTGTTGGTTCCTTCTCGTAATCGTCTTTGAATGAGTATGCCCAACTAGAAAAAGTAGTTCCAAAGTCGATAGCAGCCACCAGAAGCTTATTTGACTTCAAAGAAGCCTAAAAAAATGAAGTTTGAATTTTTAACATTCTGATCATTTCTAGACATTTGCTAACGACAAAACGTTTAGCCAATGCCATCGATAAAATTCAACAATTCTGTTCTTTTCTTTTAAATGAAAGATCAACTTCATCAGATAAACTTGATTTTAACATTTATCAGTCTATATAATTGTACTGATATTATCTAATGCAAAATGGTAAATTCATGTATGATAGTGCTACAGAATTGAACTCGTTGGTTTGAACTATTTGTCAGTATATTTCTAATAGTTTGCAAGTATTGTAACAATCCCTCTTTCGGTATGGAGAGCCATGTGGTAGCACTAACGCAGGTGACTAGTCCGCGGGAAGAAATAAGAAAGTTCGACTTTCTATTACTTTGATCCAAATTTTTATAGTCATGTTTGTGCTTTTACACAGACATATCTAGAACATTAAAACTGCCGAATAAGTGCAAAATCGTTGACCGTTGGAAATGTCGGGGTTG
Source organism: Unio pictorum (assembly GCA_030141615.1). Lineage (NCBI taxonomy): Eukaryota > Metazoa > Mollusca > Bivalvia > Unionida > Unionidae > Unio > Unio pictorum. The sequence continues at coordinate 11,407,025 of JARLTB010000166.1, read as the reverse complement.
CAGTATTTTCATTGATTTTAAGAATTTCAGGACAAAATGGAAACGACGAGACAAGTACATGCTTTCATTTCTCAGTTGTGCTGTGTTTGTGATTATTTAGCTCCATATTACTGGCATCACTCTCAGGTTAAATAGTTTCATCGGTATTTCTGCAAAAGACCACTCTCAAAGTTAGTTTTCTCTTCAGGATGTACAATTAAGTAAATATTTTATAAAGTCAAGGAAATGATTCATGAATATTCTGTAATGACTGACAATTTAGCAGGCACGTGATTCTTTTTTAGCATTTAGTATTTTTATTATTATTATTATTATTATTATTATTATTATTATTATTATTATTATTATTATTATTTATTAGTGATGTTGCTGTATTAGTAGTAGTAGCAGTATATGAAAGCACGATTTGAAATATTGTACCAGCTTTACTTTGGTAAAGAAATTAAATATGACATTACATAATTTTCATTTGGAGCAGAAAAATAACTATACAATTATCATAATTGTAATATGCTCACAAAGCAGGTAACTATTATTAACTTTGATCGTTTTAGAACTACATATGGTCTCAGCACAATTTTTTTTTATTTTTTAAGGCATAATTCAATGTGTCAAGTTCTAATGTAAAACTTTGCAGTTAGATACAGTCACACCGGTTAAACCAATTATCCCTTTCCATTTGAAAATTGTCTTTCATAATAAGAGACGGTGTAAAGTCCTTTGTAAATCACTCTTGAAATCGGATATTAAAGCAACAAGTTAATAGAAATGGAATGAAACTTTCAATTTAAATATAAATATATACTGTTTATACAAATTCCCCGGAAAGAATACTGAATTTGTTTTGGAAATGTCATGTGATAAACAGGCTGTGGAATGATGTGTCTCACTGGATTCGGAATAAAATTAACATGAACATTGTGCAAAGTGCATGTCATGTGCTCGTAATACATAATGACTTTTCATGCCTGATACGAAAATTATGTTGTTTTTACAGAGACGAAGAATCATTGTTGTATGACTATTGTACCAATATGTATTACATATATACTTTTGGGGGTACATTATGGCAAGTATGCATTGCAATGCATTTCAAACACGTCATTTCACAAAAGATCATTTGTTTGCCTCTATCGATTGCCTTCTCTTGCACCTACTCCCATTTCCTCCTCTTATTTCTCCTTTTACTCTTCTTTCAACTTTCCTTTTGCGTTGTGAGCACGTGTTATACTAGGCGATTTGTAATTTTGTATCTCTTTCATTAAATCTTTCACAGGAAGTTTGATCTATAGGTGCTATCCAATCCTGATTCGTTCATGGTCTAAATGAACGATATATTAAGTTGGATCTCTAAACACACACATACACACACACACACACACACACACACGCACGCACGCACGCACGCATACACACACACACACGGATAGAGATTTAGACAGACGGAACGAGTCTTCGAATAATAATAATAATAATAATAATAATAATAATAATAATTATAATGAGGACTTTGTATAGCGCCTAATCCTTAGAAGCTCTAAGCGTCTTACAACATATAAAGCAATATGAATACAAAAGACTAAAAAAAAAAACAAGAACAAACACCATGAAATTGGAAAACAAAGAAAAACGCTGTAAATATTGCAGGTAGGAACACGTTTAGGTCTTTAAGTTTGTTCTTGCATTCGATGGGTGGGTTTTAAGAGTACTCTTGAAATGGATCACTCTCTTTGTGTCTAATTCCAATGGGCAATTCAATCCACATTGCTTGACCCTGGTTTTCATAGTGGAAATAATGAGTATACGATTATCAGAAGACGAGTGTAAGTATATTGCTGGTGAGTACAAATGGGTGAGGTCGGATAGGTATGCTGGACTAGAGTCCGTCTGTGAAATTTTGTGTTTGATTCTGCATCTAATAGATACCTAGTGTAGGGTACAGATCAGCGGTGGGGTGTGCTCAGATCGTGGTACTCGAATGATGAGATACAAGTTGCATTAAAACAACTTTTTCTCTAAGATTTTTTTATATGGACGCGAGATTAGAAACTGGGCGGTAGTTCGTTTAATCCTTTTGGTCAAGTGTTGGTTTCATCAGCAGAATAAAATTTCGAGCAGCAAGCAGCAGTGATGTTGGAATTGGATCAAGTTTACATGACTATGGTGCACTCTTTGTCATGATTTTCCGTACTAAATCCTTATAGACAGGTTAAGTGCTAATAATGGTTGTCGCTGAAATTCTTTATCGTAACTATATGGTGATGACGAGTGAATTGTATTGTCAAGCGTATCTCTAATAGCTTGTACTTTGCTACGAAGAAATTTGCAAATAGGGCCGAAAGGTCTACTGGAGAGAAAGTAGTTGGAAGTGGTGTATATCTATTCCTTCACATTAGTTTCTTAGTAATCTCGAAGACCTCTTTGCATCTGAAACTCTCTGTGATCTTAGTACTGTAGTGGGATAATTTGGCAAAATGGACTATGTTTGTGATGTTCTTCTTAGCCGCTTCATAGATTTTTTATGAACAGTGATTATGGTGGAAAGCTTAAACCTCTCTGCTTTACGGTGGTGTCTTTTAGCAGTGCGAAGCTGGTCATTAACACTGCTATAGCACGGAAAACACTTTTGAATGGATACTATGCACTTGGTGGCTGGGGCATGCTTTTCAAGCAATGAACGCAGGCAGTTATCGAGTTGTTATGCTGTAGGAGGTAAGAAAGTTGTTAGATATTTTTGGATGTCATGCATTAGCTTGGTTCTTTTTTTCGTGCGGATGTTACTCTTATTAGCACAAAAAAGGGTGGAGGGTTAGGGACTGATACGTCGAGATGGCATATAATGCAGAGGTGATCTGATGCAAGTTCGTGGAATACAAGGGTGGACTGTAGAATATTATCATCAGTTCTATGAAGAAGCTAGTCTAAAATTTGACCATGTTTATAGTTTGGTTGGTTAACTGACTGTTTAAGGTTGAAAATATGAAAGGAATCTATGAGTTTGTACGTGTATTGGTTTTCAGGACAGTCAAAGTGAACGTTGAAATCTCCAAGAATAATTAGGTTGCCACCTATCGAACTTCCATACTCCAGAAGGTCTCACTGGACAGTTGTTTTGTAAAATATTTGTCCGACAATGACCTATAGCAGAAAAATGATAATAATATTACATTAAAGACATAAATAAAAATGAACTAAGGATTTTTGTTGAAATGATGCTTGTAAGATTCTAACTGAGTAACTAAAGTTAATTCTTCATGCAACTAATGGCTTTTATACTAAATCAACACTGCCCCAACCCCTCTTTTTTACACTCATTTTTTATATACAGAAAATGGGTATTTTTAATATTTTCCTGTGACAAGGCAGCTCAAAGAATCAGTATGTGCCTTATACATGAATAAAGCTCACTAGTACTGTAACAAATTAACATACTTTTCATCACCCCTCAACCATCTAGATTTTTAGATATTTACCTCTGTAGCTGACACATGTAAATACGCAAGCCAAGTCCGCGGCTCATTTGAATACAAAGTTACGCATTTGATCTCCAGTCTAGTCTAACTGTGACAGGCAGTCCCCAACAAGTCAACCAGTTTCCAAGGCTAACTCAAAGTAAATCTAACCCACATTACAGATTTAGCCAATGTGTGAAATGAAAAATGCTAGGATGGTGATAATTAGGTCAATGCCTTCTATCTTAAATATTAGGAAGGTGTCAAAAATCGAAACTATCCAGTGAGACCGAAGATTATTAAACTGCTCCAAAAAGAGAGATTCGGTCAGCTTGGGGTATTTTCCTACTGGGAGGAGGGCGGTAGAGGCAGAAAAATCGGACTGACCTTAGTTCCAGTGCGAGTGTTGTTTTGACTAGTTCAAACGATATGTGACAGAAATTGAAGGTTGTGTGACACTTAAGACAGTATATCGTGGAATTCTTTGTGATGACAGCAATTCCACCTCCGCGAGAGTGGCAGGGGAACGACTTGATGGAGTAAGCGATGGGTATTTCTATCAGAAAAAAGACGTCGATATTCTGGTCGTTAATAAAAATTAACTATTTATGTGCGCTGTTTCGGTGGTCCTACTCATTGGGCGTTGAATAATGCAATACGCAGTGGTATCTCTGGGACAGTTGACACAATGGTTTACGATATAAGATGGATTTGCTCCAGTTTATCAAGATTAACGGCCGAATTTTAAAAGTGTTTAGCTGGAAAGGACGAAATGGATATAACTGGAATTCTTCTTCCTGTTCTACGCCGACCAGCTTTGAAACGTTTCTTTTCTTGTGTGTGTGCTTCCGTTTAGATTTAAGTAATGAATAATATAGTGCCAGTTCCTTTAGTCTTGAGCACAATGGGTCAATTGGCGGTCACGTGATAATAGTTTATTAAAAAACAATGGACGTGTTAACAGTGGAACTTGATAGCTGTGAAGCATTCTAATTGTTCTCGTTCCCAAAACAAGGAGACGAAAAAACAATTACAAACGGAACAGCAAATGCAGGACGAAACACAATAAAGTAGACGAAGATAGACAACAAGCACATATATCATGAAAAACAGCTGTAAAACGGAAGAGCTGCTTGAAGCCAGTTAAGCCATAGCGGCCATCTTTCTAATACAACGGAATGAAAGCAACCTATAAACGAAGTATAATACGATGGAGAAAATCGAGCATTATTGATCACCACAATGTTGTCAAAATGCGAAAGATTGTTTAACTTCATCTGTATTAGATTCTTTGAATTATGAACTCAAGAACTACACGTTCAAGTAAGCAAAGCAGGCGAAAGAGCGCGATTACTTGTACTTTCGTCATATGCTTCTCACTCAAAGTAACACAGTGGATTATATATTTAATAGAAGTTTATCAAATTTGCGCAAACATATGATGACGATTATTTAATTAATTTCAATAATAATAATAATAATAATAATAATAATATTGAGATTTCTTAACTTTTAATAATGTATATGCGTACATTTATTGTATAATGCACAAAATCCATGGTGTTAATCATTTATCTAATTTGAAACAGCGGTATATCGCCGAATTTCCAGTACGGAGCTCGGATGCTTCGCGAGGTTTACCTACGTACTTTCGAGAAAAGCTGGTGTCAAGTAAAATAAACAAAAAATAGAGCAAAATAAAAACAAACATGAGTTTAAACAAGGCAAATCGAATATAGACACTGAACTAAAACTAAAATAAATAAAGTTATATTAGTAAAGTAATATGAATGCATATAAATGAATATAAACGAACGAGTTACCCTGCATATCTTGATTGATCTTATCATATGAAATAAAACTTGTGTACGTACACTCAACGTACCATAAAATTTCTTCTCATATGTTTAGTTTCCTCACCTTTTGTTTAGTAAATTTTAAAAAGGTATCCCATCCTTTACGACGTATATGAGTCTACACATAAAGAGAATTCATTAAAGAAAAGATACATTGCTCACATCCTATTAACCTTTCTTTACATCAATATCGCATGCTCCCTTTATTTTTAAGTTGTACTTTTGCAACATTAGAGATACCATTTCATGTCGCCTTCGAAGACATCTGCCCACAAGCCAAAAGAAAAACAGAAGATTCTTCAAAAGAGGAGGGCCAGATGAAAGAAAGAAGGTGAAAGAAAAATGAAGCATGAAGCCAACCTTTGAACGAAATTCAAACAAAGAAGCTAGCAAGTGATCATTAGACGCAGAGAAAGAAATGGTCTTTTTTCACAAATGACGTATTTGAAACTCACTGTCGTTCCGATTCATCATATTATAGCAAAATTAATTCATGAGCAAACAGTCATGCGTCGACAGTGTCACGCCAAATAAAATTCATCCAGCGTTTTGATTCGTCGATACAAAACATGTACTTGATGTGCCGCACAAGATGTCCTTTTAATCGACTAAGCAACTTGCCATGAGTAATTTCAATCTCCTTGCCACCCTATATAAAGTGCAGACTTTGTCCAGTTTTACCGGGCCTTCGGTGTTAATATGGCCCTCTGGTAAGAACAAGATGATTTCGACAACAGCAACAAAAAATATTATATGTATGCTAACTAGTTGTTGTTAACATACCCCCAATCAACTTTCTGGAGACACAGGATTATTATCTAAAGTAATACTGATCATCAGTATCGACTTCCATGATGACTGTGATGCCAAATGTGTATCTGTCTTTGTCAGCCTGATGTCAGGATAATGTGCTTGGGTGAGACGTGAAGTTTTATGCATATGGCAACATGTCCAACCAACCCCCACCTTTACCCCGAGCTAGACATCACTATAAACTGCCACACTGCAAACATCATAGAGATTTAACTGAGACAGTGTTAAAGCTACTTTAAAAATCTAAATATAACACACACACACACACACACACACACACAGCAGCAGCAGCAGCATGAAGGACAAACCCTACAAACATATCTCTCAGACAAACATATTAAAAAATAATGATTTCGAATATAAAAAATTCGAAATCAAATTGCTATGTGGGGTCATCACGAGCTATTTAGCTGCTATAAATTAACAAAATATTGTATCAAGTTCGATCCGATATCTTGTTCGAGGATCATATAAATGTATTGTTACAAATCGATGTGGGGTAGCTTGAGCACGACTAAAAAAAATTCTAAATTTCTTTACATCCATATCATCAGGTTCGACGAATATTTTTTAGCGTGTGAGTGTCAACGCCGTTGAATACCGCGATAATACTACAATAATCTCTGATTATTTTAGGGATTTTGGTATATCATTGAGTAACATAAATCACGTCTGTGTTGTTGTGTCGACTGCGTGAAAATATCTTGGCGGGGTGTTTTTGTTTGTCCAACATCACATCATCGTATACAACTAAATTATTAATGGATCCATCAATATCCTCAACATTTGGAGCTTCGTCGATATAGATGATATATTCAATAACTTATTGATCGTTTGTCATCCAGTAAACGATATCGATTTGGAGTATAACCGCGCATAATATATCCAGCGTGATCACATCCAAAGGTAGACCAGCCATCTATAGATTTGATTCAACCGCTCATGAACTTGGAATTACACATGAACTACAGGTGATTCCTGCTGATACTCAATTACCACCGCGGGATCTTAACTAACACCGCGACGTAGATTACACTCGAAGCAAGTCAACATTACATTATCTCATGTATGACCACGACTACTCTCTTTTCTATTTACGGTAAATTTTTATGGATCTTTTCCCGACCATAACATTATACAATTACAACTCGCGCAGTGGTTATCTTGTTACTGTTATAAATTCAAGATAATTCAACGTTGAGATCAAATTCTCTATTATTATTTTTTGTCGCTTTGTTTACTATGGTATCGTTAATAATGTCAAAAATGTTGTTATTGCTGTTGAATTTTACAAAAACTCGAAGTTGATTTAGTCTTCTTACTCGTGATACTGCTAAATAAACTAAATTCGACCATTCTATGAAATCATCGATGATCCCAACGATTGTATCGGAAATAGTTGATCCTTTAGCTGTATGAATTGTTATTGCATATCTTAACCTCCATGAAAAATTTTCAGTGTTTGTTTTGTCTCTCACAACTGCGATGTCAACCAATACAATATCATTTAGTGCGAGAATTTGTCTCTCTGATGTTCCGGGGATATCAACATTGATATTTTGTCGTCGTGTATCAACAGTTGTAAAACACAACGGAACCGGATCCGTCGAAATTTTTTCTTCATGTAAATAAAACAATTTCTTCTGAAGTAAACCCCTGATTTTCTTTCTACTCGAGATTATCAAATTGGTTCGTGTTCACGCTTCCCAAAATCCCCGATAGAGGTTGCAGGAATTGTTTTACGCGTTATTTCGTATTGGATTTTATTTTATTGTAATCTTATTGATGCTTTTAATGTTTTTAATGATTCATCAAGTGATCTATGATCGGTATTAATTTCTTCATAATAATCTACGGTCTATTTGTAGCCATTCGTGAGGGGTTATATCCAGTAAACGGCGGTGGTTGACCGTGATCACCGCACATTATCACAGAGGTGTTTTTTTTTTTTTGCTAGCAGCCATCCCAAGAATGTTTTGTGTATTGTCAATGATACTGTACATATTTCATCCCAAATGGTGATTTGAGGAATATATTTTGTTACCATTCGATCAGGTGTCCAAGCGTCATGTTTCCGTCGAAAGAAACTATTATACGTACAAGAATTTACTCCGCGATTTTTCATCTCCCTGACAAGTCTGTGTGTGAGTGTTAATACTATTACGTCAGAAATCGTTCTAAAAAATTTGTTAGCATGAGTTGTCTTACCGCAGCATCCTGGTACGTTCAAGTAAACGGTTTTATTTCTGGATATTGGATCATATACAGACGGTGACAATGATAATTATGTTATTGTTTCTCCGCGATAATTATCCTCGATGATAACATCCTCTGATTCGCAGTATCCATGTAATGTTTCCTCCTTTATACTTCATAATCTCCATTCGTTCCCGGTTGTAGTAAACGCTTCGACGGATCTAATATGTTCTGGGTTAAAATAAAACGAATTTGTCGCGATTCTAACCGCTATGTTAGAAAATCTATTTATCATCGATAACAAATTAAATGAAGCATAAGCAAGCATCGAGGATCTGAAATATGTGTACTGTAGTGATTCACCGTCGAAATATCCAACAATAGTAGCTATTTTTTCCCGTTGGATAAATATGCGTTTACTTCACTTGTGAATATATTGTTTTTTGTCGTATCAGCGATTATAAAATTATATACGTCATCTAAAATCAATCTTGAATAACTTTGTTTATGATCGCACGATCCACCTTGAGTAAATTTACCGATAATTCTTCTTCTGAGATGCTTTGTATATATTTCGTCGATAAGATTTGCCAATCGGGTATCTTTATCATCTTTAAGAGTACTTTATATCTTGGTAACCAAACTTTTTTCTGCCCTCTATACAATATAATCCCTTCGCTGACAACTAACGATGTCAACATCTCTCAACCAAGCATAAATCGTAATATTATCAGGGACCATTTCTTTGCTGAAAAATGTCAACCAAACCAAACATAACAAATCGGATGAAGGTTTTCAGCGAAAAGAAACGATGTCACGCGAGCGAATCTCGTCAAGTCAAAATCAGGCAAAGTTGCGTTTATTGCAACTCTGGTCATTTCATCAGTAGGATGACCAAACCGCGCAAAATATTCCTTACACTCGCCGTACCCGAGAAAACTTCCTGGGTACCATGAAATTATATAAACTGAAATATTATCTTTGTAGTCGTACTCGGTATTCCATAATCCACAGTGACCATATTCAACACTGCTCAATTGTATATCAGACAGAAATTCAAATCGAGTCGGTGACAATACATTCCTTTTTCGTCCATAATGAGCTGCGACAGATGGAACAGTAAAACAATTACGTAATAATTCTTCTGTGTTCGTTGATGAATATGGTGTAGCGAGTTTGGTCATTTTTCCATGAACTGATTCTGTTCGGTATAATTCCCTTTTGGTTCCTACAAATTGATCATACTTGTTATCTTTGGAGCTTTTAAATAGCCATACTCGTACTGAATCGGTTTTACTTAACTGGTAAATACAATCAAACATATCAAAGGAATAATATTTTACTTCGCGATCTCGTTGAAATATATTCGCGTTGGTCCACGTTTGGAAATAATGATGGATGATTTCAATCGGAGCTCAATTTTTATATATATTTTTGTGAGTATAATACTTCCTTGGTGATTGTTTTTACCGTTATCTGAAATCTTAACATTTTTTCAAATTTCTTCAACATCCCTTATTGAAGCACTGGTAGCCTTAACCGATTCTCTCCATTTATCTATCTTGTTACGTCTCAGATTAGTTAAACCATTTCACCGTTTGGCGTTTTTTAAATGTTCAATAACACGTTCAGCTACACAATTCAGCAACGACAAAACTCTCACCGGGGAATGTCTATCGATGTCCGGTGTTTCTATCAAAAAACTCCATATACAACTACAGTTAACGTGTACGCTCGTTCATAATACACTCGATCAATCCCGGTTAACATACCTGGTCTGGTATTATCTTCAATGATCACTAGCTTCTTTTTTGTTGTCATTACACGTTCTCGATTATTATAAACCTTCCAATGATGTTTTGAAATTTCACTGAATTTCACTTGAATATAATATCGCCGATCACGACGATTAATCTTGAATAATATTTTAGCTTCTCTGTCATCGGTCATAGCGTTATTAGTGCGTGTTGTTTTATATGTCGACCGTACGTATTCAGCTCCATCTATGCGAAATTCATAGTTTGCTTCTCTGATACTATTTCTGATTTTTAATTTCCACATTCGCGGTCGTATTCTATCATCAAGGTCATAACCTGCCGCGGGTTATACGGCGTTATGTCGGTAATCTTGAAAATATATCCAATATATTGATTAGGCAAATTATATATTCAATTAAATTTATAGATATTATTAAAATAGCAATTGCGTAAAATTATTGCAAATGGATATTAAAAGGAACAAACGGGGTGTGTTTAAAAAAAATGCGTGGAAGAATACTGCGCTGGTCATAATCAACATTTCAAACGATTTCTCGAGGTCTTGTTCACTGCATTAAATGCGAGGATGGCATACGTGGTAAAACACGATTATGTTATAATTGCGGTGGCAAAAGATTCCGAGAGTTAGTTAGACATTATGCAAAAACATACAATGTTGTATTTGATGAGCAGGACTATATTACGGGAACTTATCGCAATAAAATATTAAATAGTTAATTTGCTTAAGAGATATAATGAATCAAATTGAATTCGTTTCTCATCCTGTTTATAACAACTACGAAGCTTCTCGTTGTGGAATCGTTAGACATCGCGAACGAAAGGTCAGACTTGGTTATATTAATAATGGAGGTTATGCGCGGGGTACTATTTGTAAGAAATCATATCTCGTTCATCGATTTATTTACGAATGTTTCAATGAAGCAACCGATAAAGATCTCGTTGTTGATCACATTAATGGAAATTCTTTTGACAATCGCGTAGATAACTTGCGGGTTGTTACTCAACGTGGAAATTGTATAAATTCGAGGTCAAAAATTAAAACTCAACAACAACTACCTGTAACCACGTTAACCAATAGTGATATTATTGAATTTCCATCAGCGAACTCCGCAGGTAAATATTTCAATATTTATCAGGCAGCGGTACAATTTGTTGCATACGGTACATGTTTAACAGCGTATTCAAAGAAAACATTTAACAAAGAGTATCATTTACATACGCGTGATTTGTATGACAAATACAATCATTTAGATGATCGATTATAGTATATGGACAACAAATCGCGTGCAGAGTTAATCAACGCAGCTCGACAAAATATTATAAATCACTTTGATGTTTTATCGATGAAAATTAGTCATGTGACGCAGTGTCAATACCGGAATGAACGATGGCTTACAAACCATTATCATCAATGCGCACAAAAATTCGAGTGGGATGTGAAACATCAGCTCAATATCCTTGCTGAAAATTCCATCGAGGTGATGTCATTTAGCGAATTTCATGATGAATGGAGAAATGAGGTTGATCAAATTTATTATATCGAAGGTAATTTCGACATCATTATCCGATCTATTTGGCGAAGGGGGTCACTCTTATCAAAATCTATAGTAAATTGTCTGAGAGATACAATCATTTAGACAAATGAATTCCTATAGGTAAATGTACGACGAAAATATTGCCGAGTTGATAATCGAATTTGATTGTGTAAAAGATTTAGTCGGTGAACGCACAATATTCGCCTGTAAATTCATCGCCGATGAATAAGAGGGTGTTAAATTGGTGCGAAATAATGGTGTGCAATCACATAAAAGTGAATACCGGATAATGAAAATTATTACTGAAGAGCGGAATAAAATTATTTATTGAAATCATGATAGATTGAAATCACTCGTACCAGTTTCAAATCTTATCCAAAGAATATCCAATGACATCAACGAAGTTTTCGAAGAGCAACGACGAGCAAAGGTTATAATCGCAGAATTGGAAAAGATGCTGCTCGATTAAGGAAATTTAAATATATCCTTGGAATTTTTTTACAATGTTGTTGAATTAACATTTATATTTACGATCTTGCTCAGTTTTCTAGATGGTCTTTGTTAGTTTTTTATTCTTGATTAAAGATCATTATATCGAGTTGGTAATTTTGCATTCTCGGTAGTTGATTTTTCAATCGCGGTGTTATACTTGTTGTTTCAAGTTTGTTGTTTTAGTAATTCTGTTTGATTTTCATCTATGGTGGCTTGAAATTGCCCTCGCTGAGTTTTTAACCGGGCGATCTCTTGATCGTATTCAGATTGATTTTTTTTTCTGACACTGCTTGTAGTTGATCTCGCTGATTTTTCAAATTAACGATCTTATTTTTTATCGCGGTAATAACCTCTCGTAGTTTTTGCTTACTAGTTTTATCTTTTCGTTGGGCAAGGCGTAATTGTTTAGCGTTACCTTGTGTAACCACGCTCATCGGTTCACGCGCCCAAATTTTATATAATCGTTATAATCCAATTTTATATTCGGAGGAAACTTCAAGAGGTTTTTTAACTTCATGCAACGCAATTATTATTTTTTGTCGTCCGCGGACAAATACGTTTTTTATTCTCATATATACTACAAGCAAAAATTTGATAATAAATAATAGTATAGATATTATTGCGGTAATCATAGCAATAAAAAAATCATACTAATAATTATGGAAATAGTCGTAGTATTTATTATCAACTTTTTTAATGTTTCATTTAAGATTTATTAACATAAGTCTGAAGACTTCACCTTGGATTTCCTTTCCAAGATTTCGTTAAGGCGATTGCTGGAAATACACAACTGAGCATAATTTAAAACTTTATCGCGTAGTAACATGTTCTCTCTGAAGTTGATCTAGCTGATGGTGTGTCAACAAGAAACTTTTTATTGCCGAATTCATCGATAACGATATTAAACTTCCCGGTGAGGGAATTTGAAAATGAATCTCTGATCGCGTCTTCGATTTGTATTTTTATCATGAACAAATATCTGCACGTGGTGATACATTATGTAATGTAATGTTACGATGTTAATTATGACGAAAATCTGAAGATTTCACATTGAGAATAATCTGCAATTGCTCCACGTATAAATCGATCAGGTCAGAATTTTGAGCGATAGTTTAAAATTTATTTTTGATATCCAAGGATTATGACACCATAAATATACTGAATCAGCATGTATTTGTACGATCATACTTCCAGGAGATACTTGAGGAGTGAAAGTATATAGAATATATCATTGCTGTGTTTGATTCGATAATTCTGTTTTCTCACGATAACTTCCGTCGATGATATCACATGAAAGATTTATCGCGATCACCGAGGTTATATCAACGTCGCCAGGCGAGATATTTATACCGGTTTCATCTGGATCATTGTTGTGTCTGAGAATAATCGCTGCCGGTGATATTTTTCTCCACGCGGCGAGTATCAAACGAAAATATTCATCGATGACATCATCATCGACTGATATTTTTTTAACTTTGGTGCATTATATCCCGGAAACTTGAAATTCGACAATTCAGCTTATTTTAACCAATATGCATCTATAACTTTTTGTTTATCAAGGTTTGGGCCAAACTCATTTGGATCAATTATTGCCTGAACTTATCGCTGGTTGAGATAATCCATGTCAGATACAAGCTGATTTAACATCTCAACGTGTCTGATGATTTCATTACGTGAACTCGTTATATCAAAGAGATGTTCTTGAAAAGGTTGTTGTAGTCACTGTTGTTGCTTTTTATGTGTTTGATTAATTTCTTTAAAAGTTTTAATAATATAATCGAGACCAAAACCCTCAACTGAAAAATTACCAAAGGATCCTCTATGATAAATAAATCCCCACGATATATTATCCTTACTATAGAAACTAAATCTTTTACCCAACGTTAAATTTTTATATCAAGGAGACGTCTTTTACATGAGAGAGAGACAGAGACAGAGACACAGAGAGAGAGAGAGAGAGAGAGAGAGAGAGAGAGAGAGAGAGAGAGAGAGAGAGAGAGAGAGAGAGAGAGAGAGGATATCGTGGTAGGATTGTTTATCTGAAGTATAATCCAATTTTTTAGGTTGAAGTGGCTGTGGTGTTTCCGGTGGTGGTTTTTCAGGCCATCCTAATATCGTTCTGATCGATGCGTTATATAAATCTACGACTTAAGCAGGATAATTTATCTCGATCGCGGTTGACAAAGATGGTTCGTGAACTGTTATTACGATTTTTGTTTCTGCTCCTGTGAGAGATTTTATTTTACGTTGAATTTTATTTTCGATATTCTATGTGTCATATCTTCTCTTGGAAAGATATATAGTTTGCCAATCAGGAGTTTCATCGGGTTGAGTTTTATTCGCAAACACAAATGTATTGTTGAGCGACATATCAGCAAATCATGCTGACCGGATATTCGGCCAACTATGATAGACTCTTAAATGAATAAGTGCGATTTTTCTTCAACTGGAATCGGAGTTGGGAAATCTACAATGAATTCAGGTTTGTTTGATGTTATTGATATCATCGTTGTTCTCGCCGGGATTGTGTTCTCGACTATCTGCTGAAGTAATTATTGTGGCATTGCCATTATTATCAATATTATGTTTTACTAATTTTGACATCGCGGTATCATAAATATTAGTCATCGCCGAGAAGGCTGGACGATTGCAACAATGATATTTGCGAGTACGCGGTTGACGCTGTGTGTAATTTAACCGTATAATCGTGTAATTTATTTTGACTACACGAAGATTTTTTTGTGATGATACTGAGAACTCATGTGATCGTTGTCGCCGTTGAAATATAAATAGTAACAACTACAGGAGCAATTATCTTTATTGTTTATAATAATAGAACAGTTCCAGCGATAACACCTGAAACCGCGTATACGATTATATCAATGCGGGTAATACATCTGCGATATTTATTTTAACTTCGTTTGATATACATAAACGAGAATTTTTAGTTTAGTTTGTAGTTCGAGGATTTAATCGTATCGATACTGTTGGATGGTCATCATCTAACTATATTGTTTACTTAAATTAATCACAAATTCTACATACCACGTAATTGACGCTCCAGCTAATTTATCATCGGCGGTAGTTATCCTAAATCGCTCAGTAGATCCTTTTTCTATTAATGAGCTTATAATATTAACACCGGTAGATGAACTCAATGATGTATTAAACTGTATTGGTGAAACCTAGGTTAATACATAGATACCTTTGACATCAGCGGTAACATCAATAATATTGTTTTTAGGTGTCCATGCAAAAGATCCATGATTTATTGAAAAAACGTTATTGAGATTTTTATCATGCGGGATTTTAACCTTATCGAGTTGAGCAGCGATATTAGGAAAATCAGCAAGGATATCATCTTGCTTTTTTAAACCGTGCTGATAACTGTTCTAATAACAGTAATATCATTTTGTACTATCGTGATTAGATCTGAAAATGATCTCTGATCTCTGATAACACCTAATCGGTGATTAATCGTTTTAATATCAGCGAGTCTTGTATTAATATCGATAAGTTTTATATGAATCACTGCTGGTTTACCAAAAAAATCATCTATGGTGTCATCAACCTTTCTGAAATTTCTGCGAAGACCTGCATATTGATTTACGTGAACATCATACTCGGTAGTTTAGTTTATCATCGTTGGTTTTATATTCAGTGCTCAACGTTGTTAGTTTATCATCGGTGGTTTTATAATCAGATCGCAATGTTGTTAATTTATCATCAATGGTTTTAATATCCATTAGTTTCATAGAGACCACTGGTGGATTTCCCATTAAATTTGCTACTGCTATATTAATCGTTCTGGAATGTTTGGAAACAACGTCAAACGCACGAATGTAAGTATCATACTCGGATCGTAATGTTGTTAATTTATCTACCACAGTTAAAAATAGAACACACGGTTTTATCTCACCGTTGGAATCAAGCAGCGCGGTAGAATTTTCTGCTACATCATTATGTTTAATTCAAATATCCTTCAAGGAAACATTACTCGTTTTCAATTTACCTTGTCGGTTTTTAAAAAAAAAACAATTTCATCCGGTTCTACGCTTGTAATGTTTAATTTTTCAGACATTTCGTCGTTGATAAGTTTCTTTACAACCTCAAGTTAAACTCCAAAAACCAGTGATCTTCCCCATATATATGCCATTATACATTTAAGATCTCTTAAAAAAAAGGTTATCTCTGGTTTATTCATGCACGGTTTTATGGGGTGGTGCGTTTGATGTTGATATAGCTCTGAGAACATTAATAACCTCTTGACCGCATATCGGTGGATCGGTCATCGTTTGTGTTGGCAACGTCGAATACCGAACTGGAATATTTAATCGCGCTATATATTTTAGAAATTCTTTAGGCGGTGCTAGCCCGTAATAATCAAAATAAAAAATTCCACGTGGGTCAATCGCGTACGTGAAACAGTAAGTTCCAGGTGAAGTGTTATTATCGAGATTAATAATACGGTTTCTACATTGGTTGGTTGTTGTGGTAATTGATCTCTCATAAAAACACCTCTGAAATGTTTATATTATATTTTTGGGCAGCTTCGATTAAATCAAAATCTGGCATAAGCTCAGTAGACGGTAGTTTTACTGGTGGTGGGTTTCTTCGTCATCGAATTAAGGTTACTAATCTTTCTTAGCCGCAATAAACGCTTTACCGGCAACATCACCAATAGCGCTAATACCCTTATCGCGAATAACACCGATTGTTTTCATCGATAATTCTTTTGCGATTGGTACTATTTCTCGGGCCATCATTGTGAATCATCATTGAACAACATCACCGAGACCGTCTCCATAATACACTTTATAAACAGGTAATCGTGAATTTACTACATAAGTCATAGTTGGATTATGGTGGTTGTAGTGTATGATCATCTTATCTAATTATTATTTATCTAATCGCATGACTGTCACGGACAATCAATCGCTGTGATAATCATCAATGAGTTCATCGATAAACTCTCGATATACACTGATATCCATGATACCATTTTAAAATAATCGTCTATAAATATCAGCGGCTTTATTATTTCCGATGAATTATTTCCAGCTCGTTTCCCCGATATGAGAATTTCTAATCATGATATATCCGAGAGAAGATTATTAGGACAAGTAATAAGACCACTACCATGAGATAATCCACTACCAGTAACACTAGATTCTTCTTTTTTAGAAGATTTTGATTTTTTGTTCTTGTTGAAGAGTTTCTTCATACGACGGTAGACGAGGTTGTGAACCACGTTGTTCTCCCATCTGAACATCTATTTCCATCTCCTTTATGATATTCATATATTCTACAAACATGGGATCTTTATTTGAAGTTCTATCAACACCATTTTTATTCGATATTTATATTTATATCAAGAATCTCTATTACTTATAGATTTAAGATATTCTTGTTTTAAATATTTCTCCCTGCGACTAAAATTTACAAATACAAAACCAGGTAATTCATCCAGATCATTTTTTGTTCCAGTCAATTTAATCGCATTATCAGTAAATCTTTCAGCTAATATAACTTCTTTAGATGCTTCTTCGACAGGCGCAGCAACAGCTCCCTCTGGTTGATGTTGAGGGTGAGGTTGTGCAGAGACTATATCAGTTGGAAGATCTCGTAGAATCTTTTTTGTTTGCTTGGCTCTATTTGCTTTTTTTTCAAGATCGGGGAGAATAGCTTTTTTTTCCCTATCGTCGTCTTTAATATCTCCCAATATTGCCCTTTCAGTAGCCGTTTCAGCTTTCTCAGTAACTGCAGTAATAGGTTTAAATAATTGTTCAGCACGTATGACAAAATCAACATCAGATTCTTGCCGCGCTTGTAATTTTTGCCTGACAGAATCTCTCACAGGTATAAATTTTTCAATCGCAGATAATCATTCTCGAGTTAGTATCGTTCTTAACGATTCTCCTACCATTATTATTATAACGACGATTTCATTCATAGCAGCCAAGTAGCGCGTGATGACCCAACATAGCGATTTGATTTCGACATTTTTAATATTCGAAATCATTGTTGTTAATATATTTGTCTGAGAAATATGTTTGTAATCGCCCTTCATGCTGCTCACGCACACACTATTAGTTTCGTTTCTAAACATGTATGTTGGATAATTGGTATATGTGTTTTAATAATTATTCGTTGGTTCTGTTTCTCATTATTTCTCCGTGTTTAGCTTTGTCAGATTTTAAATATATTTTTATCTTAAGGAACCGTGTTTTCCTATCCGATAATGCTGTTATAAGTGCCTTTTCCAGGAATGCGTCCGATATATTTTAAGATTGAAAATGGTATATCAAGTACAACGTTAACACAGTCTGCATACAGCAGGATTGGAATACTATAAACTTTTGTTTTCTCAAAAGCACTGAATTATTCAAATTCTTACTCCAATTCTACCTGCCACTTTGACACATTAACTAACAAAAGAATACTTCTTGTCTTTTAGAATAAATTGATTTGTACATAATTTAATATATCGTGTTTCCAGGAATAATATTAATAGACCAGGATGTAAATGTTGGACGAAGAAAAACAAGATGAACAGGGTCGCCCTCAGATTATTGGGGGAGAAGGATGGGGGATGCTAACATCTATGGGAAAGCTGTTAAGTTTGATTGATGTACCTTAAAACATGTTTAGAGGTGGAATCCGACACCCACTACAACCACCACCCCTTGCACTATATGTGGGAATCCATGAAGATTAATGCCAATGAAATTTTTTTTGCTATGGTGTCTGTAAATGAATGGTAACCACTTTGAAATAAAATGTGTAGAGTGATGGATTTTTTTGTAAATATGATTTCTAATATTTGTAGCATTGAATTTCATTAACATTGCCAAAAGACAAATTTAGATTATAATTAAAACGTTGTTCTCTTAATGATTTCATGGCCTCTCGTGATGCTCCACAGAAGAGGACAGGCACCCACCCCACCCCCCGTGGAATGGCCAATACCGGTGGAGCTATTCAAGATGGCGGAGGCAATCAACCAATGCGTTGGCAGTAAAGAAATTGCATTAAGTTAATTATTTTTAGCAGTGCCGCCATCAATTTATTTGTCGGTCATGTTAATAAGAACTATGTAGGATAATGAGGTCTGCTTTAACGTATCACTATGCAGTACTGTGACTTTCAGCCATTATGTGTGAGTTGAGGGAGGGGGTAAGGTGAGAGATCGATCGCCAAACCGTATGGTTCTGCTTTTCGCGTACGTTTGTCAGAGATACTGTATTTAAATGAAAGAGTGGTCGAGTCAGTTTTAATGTTATTTCACGTAAGTTTCAACACGTTATAATGTATTGATTTTCTTGACATGTGGCATGCATGAACTTTAGAATGCTTTATCGGAACAGATAACGGAATCAGGGTGGGTGGGGTTACGTTGATAACGCAACAGATACCTATTTAAGCAATGTATTTTTCTGTAGAAGAATGCTTGGGCACCCAACCACATTCACACACACTCCCTCTACGTAGAATATACGTCAATTCATATCGATGTGCACAAGCTAGGCGACGTTTATACAAGGACGTTGGAAGATACATTATCTTGAGAGAAAAACACCTAACCTACAAAATAAAATAAATATCAGTATCAAGGACTAATCAACTATCGTATAGATAAGCTCTATCTATGGTGGGCCAACATGACAACTTAAGACAAATATCTACACTGACCTGGCCTCTCTGTAAGACCTCAATTTAACAGAAAACTGGAATAATCTTTCTTTCAGTACTAGTGCCTAGAATTATAATTATTACTAAATTTCTACCTACCATTTTGTCACCTTGAAAAGCAAAGGACATTTCCAGTGTGAACTGGTTTGTGCGTGCTGTGAATGCTATTAATAGACCAGGAAGTATATATTGGGCAAACAAGAACAAAATGAATGCCAATCAAAGAGAAGTTGCAAATAGTGTCCTTAAAAAGAAAGGTTCCAAAGTGTAATTAATCGGTTCAGAGTGAGTTTTATCCTCTTTTAGGCATAGTTTCAGATCTTTTATATAGCCCTTATAGGAAGGAAATTTTTATTAACTTTATCAAATTAACATTTTTAGCTGTAGTGAAGCATGTCATTGTTCTTCTAATGTAATGAGTATGACGACGACGACGGTGATGGTTATAATATTAATACACCCGATACCAGGTGAGTTACTCAAGATGGCGGAGGCAATCAAACAATGCGTTAGCAATGAAGAAATTGCATTAAATTAATTATTTTTATCAGTGTAGCCACCGAATTATTTATCGGTCATATTAGTAAATACTGTGTACAATAATGAGGTTGAGTGTTGCTTTAACGTATCACTATGCAGTACTGTGACTTTCAGCCATTATGTGTGAGCTGGAGGGAGGGGTATGGTGAGAGATAGCTAAACCGTATGGTTCTGCTTTTCGCGTACGTTTGTCAGAGGTACTGTATTTGAATGAAAGAGTGGTCGAGCCTGTTTTAATGTTATTTCACGTAAGTTTCAACACGTTATAATGTCCTGATTTTCTTGACATGTGGCATGCATGAACTTTAGATAACGGTATCAGGGTAGGTGGGGTTACGTTGATAACGCAACAGATACCTATTTAAGCAATGTATTTTTCTGTAGAAGAATGCTTGGGCACCCACCCAAATTCACACACACTCTCCCACTACGTAGAATATAAGTCAATTCATATCGATGTGCACAAGCTAGGCGACGTGTATACAAGAATGGTAGAAAATATCTTATAATTTCTAGAGAATAAAACACTTAAGATAAATATGTACACTGACCTGGTCCCTCTATAAGACCTCAATTTAACAGAAAACTGGAACAATCTTTCTTTCAAAACTAGCGCTTAGAAGTCTAATTATTACTACATTTCTACCTACCATTTTGTCACCTTGCGAAGCAAAGGACATTTTCAATATGAACTGGTTTGTGCGTGCTGTGAATGCTATTAACAGACCAGGAGATATTGGGCAAACAAGAAAAAAATGAATGCCAGTCAAAGAGAAGTTGAAAACGGTATCTTTGAAAACTTGTAATTGATCGAATCAGAATGAGAATAATCCTCTTTTAGGCATAGTTTCAGATCTTTTATATCGCCCTTATAGGGTACAATTTTATTAACTTTATCAAAGAAACATTTTTAGTTGTAGTGAATCATTTTATTGTTCTTCTAATGTAATTAATAATGCCGACGACGACGACGATGATGGTTATAGTATTACTACTAAATATAAATTAATTACTTTTTATAACACTAAAGGTTGTGCACATATAACATTGACGTTAGATGGAATGGTATTGGATCTACTCTCTCTCTCTCTCTCTCTCTCTCTCTCTCTCTCTCTCTCTATATATATATATATATATATATATATATATATATATATATATATATATATAGACAGACAGATATAGTACGTAACTGTATGACTTTATTACAATTCTATCGGAAATGATTCTCCATTCCATAATGTTTAAATCCTCCGCATAATTCATAATGTTTCTAGGACAAATTCTTCTCCTAAGTTCTTCAACGTATATTTTGGCACAGATTCATACTCTTTGATGGAATGAAAGAGCAAGCGGAGTGGTGATGGCGTAGAAAACAAATACCAATATTATAGCCATAAAAGAAAAGTTTAATGTATGTTATTATTAGTTTAAGATTTATCATTGGGTACTAAATTTAATTTCTTTGCTTATGAACTTAAAACGTACATTGTACTGCAGTGGCTGCGTTGCCAGAGCATCGGATTAGCAATTCTAGGGTAACTAGTTCGATACCTATCCAGGCTAGTCAATAATGTGTTAAAAGTACTGGTAAAACCAACACAAACAGAAACATACAATTGGCAAGGTAAAATAGCTTTTCGATTTAACAACGTTTTAGCTTTCATATGACACACACAATAAATAGAGAAAGCTAACCTGAAGATTTCGTATTCGTGCTAAGGACTTCATTGGCAGACTAACCTATTCTCTCCTGGCTACAAAGACTGCCTTTAGGGAATAGTGAGCAATGTTAACAGATTGACCCAGATAATCTTAAACACAAAAAGAGGACCACCCGTTATACATATTTTCAGCTCCTACTACCATAGATTGTCAGTTGATGTCAATGTTGTTAGTTGTTGTCAGTCTGTTACTGAGGAAGACATCGGCTGACCGTTGGTCCCTGCGGTCTGACAATTTTTATCAGCAGCAGTGATGTAACTGGGCACAATATATACTTCTGTGGCGCAAGCATGTAAGCACATTAGAACTTTCATACGAAGCGCTTTTGCAGTATTTTCTGATTCCTTTGAAACTGATAGTACAGTTCTAGGAATTCATACTAGTTTTTATGAATATTTAATTTGTATTGTAGGTTAGTATTTTGTCTATGGTCATGTCTTATGTATAATTGTAATTTGTAATTAACCTTGTCCAAATTCAAGTGTATTGTGTACCTGACCAGTAACATTGATTTTTGTGAACAACATAAGTAGCTAACATTTGAGCTATAATAGTGGATTAAGTATTCGACTTATTATGAATGTAAACATGTTTATTCGGGATTTGGTCCAGGACATTTGTATTCCCAGTGTATAAGCGAGTTGAACCTGATGTTTACCTCATTCTGTATTATACGTTAAGTAACCGATTTTATCTTCCTGATAACTTGGAATTGTAGAGAAATAAGCCCTTGTCCCTCGTCATAGTTTTTCTTTTGTGTCCTAGCTTTTTATTTAATCTTGTTTACCTGAAAAATTACTCATTCTAGCGGTAACATCAAAAACATTAAATAAAATTATTGTTGTGTTCAATTATATTTGGATTTATTTAATTATTTATTCAAATTAGTATTCGCTGCAATTACGAAGCGCTTAAATCTAGGCATAAACCTGGAATTTTAGTGGATTCAGACAACGACATCTTGGAATATATTAATGTATGTATGTATGTATGTATGTATGTATGTATGTATGTATGTATGTGTGTGTGTGTGTGTGTGTGTGTGTGTGTGTGTGTGTGCGTGCGTGCGTGCGTGCGTGCGTGCGTGCGTGTTCTTTTTAGTTAGAATTGCACTAAATAGGCCAAACATACACTTTCATAAGAGAGACAACTCGACTGGCTTATTGAATAGTGCTTTCAAATTATGTTCAGTAGTCTACTTTCAGCTGGTACACTAAACGACAACCGAAGTGATAGGATAAGAAAGCTTAAAAACAGTGACCTTGACTCTTACCTTATGGGAGTCATTTGGTTGATCTTTAATGAAATAATGGAATATTCCCAAAGAATAATTAAAATTATGAGTATTCGCGCTAATGAGTCGGTAAAAACACGTGCATGCCTGATGGAGTTAAAAGGCATAGATGCTCAGATAACACTTATCGCCCATAACACCAGTCTCGATGTTGGCACAGAATCCTTTACTGGTGTTACACGCTTAAACGGATATCTGAAATGGGAAAGAAGCAACAGAAGGCAGACACAAGTTATCCACTATTTCGCCTAAGCGCCGGACCTGGATCAGTCCTACTGTTCATACTCAAGTCCTCAAGTGGGGAATACAAAAAAATGGTCTGGCATACATTTAATTATTACCCTCCAAATTACACATGTGGAATGTAGAATATTCGACTCTTGTATGACTTAGCTAAATCTATATTTTCCTTTCAATTTTAATTCCAAATTAACGCCAAATATGTTTATCATTTGTTGTAGTGTTTTCACGAATTTGTAAAGATTTATTAAAAGATCGGAGTCATTCGCATGTACTGAAACAAATCATGATATCTCAAAACATCGTGGATGACGATGCACATGTATAAAACAAATTTCCGAAGTCACAGATGGAAATAAAATTGTACCAGTCAATAGTGTTCAGTGTGCGTGACTTGCTCAAGTACCAAATTAATGTCTCTTGGTCTACAGGTAAACCTATGATGTGTATACTCATCTAAATAAACCCTGTTCAATGACAAACAACAACAACAGTAAAAACAGCAACAACAATAATACTAATGATACTACTACTACTACTACTAGAGTAGTAGTAGTAGTAGTAGTAATAATAATAATAATAATAATAATAATAATAATAATAATAATAATAATAATAATAACAGATGTGTAGTGATTGTGATTGTTATCATAATAACGATCATGAGGAATTTGGCGAGGCACGGACGATGGTGATGATGATGGCATAGCTATGAAAATAATTAAAAGTGGGGATAATTGTAGCTGTAACAATGATGATGATGATGATGATGATGATGATGATGATGATGATTATGATTATGACGACGACGATGGTGATGGTGGTGGTGGTGGTGATGATGATGATATCAATGACATTAATAATGATAATTATGATGATGATGACGATGAATATATTTATTCATGGCTGTAAATTGTACAAAACATCTTTAATTACATTTTGCCTTGCGTGATCTCAGACTGTTATGAGTATAATATATATATATATATATATATATATATATATATATATATATATATATATATATATATATATATATATATATATATATATATATATATATATATATATGGTTCCTTTGAATTAATTTCTCGTTAGCTGATGGGTTTCCACGTTTCGAAAAGAATTCAATAACTTCCTATTAGTTGGTCTAGGTCCCATGACAAGGTAAGGTCGACGCATAATGATAAGTGTGATCAGTCACATGGGGTTTATTTTCAAATAAGAGCCGTAATATTAGGTGCATATAAGCAGAGAACTGAGCAGCCGGATTCATTTTATAGGCATTCTCATTTCTTGTGTTCCTTTTGTAAATCTGTAGACATCATTTATGTTGTACTTAGATATTATTCGAGATGAAAACCAATTGGTTGGACTGTTCAGTGGAAATAGAAAGTGCTCATTATTTGGAAGTGTTTTGAATTATTCGATGGAGTTTTGGACCAAGCGATTTTTACAATGTCATGATTCTTGGCGAACCGGTACACTTACGGTTTTGAAATGTATGCAGAATTTTTTTAATATTAGGACTTTCATAAAATTTTATCAGGATTATTCTGGATTCACATTATAAAAATGTACCTTCCTCTCACATTTTCATTTATGAGTTAAATAATTAAATATTTTTTGATAAGTTTAACAAAACTTGTTGATTTTGCTTGTTTCTGTTACTTAGTTTGAGACCAAAGAGTCGTAACACCATTAAACATATCACCGTCAACGTTAAGCATATCACCGTACTTTTCGCACCTTGCAGACACTAAAGTCCATTGGGCAGGGTACGGAAGAAATACATTCACTACAATCTAATCCTCCTCAAGCCCATTTCAGTAGCCTTCTCGAGAAAGAATCGAAAATCCAGGACAATAGTCCCAGCTGAAGACCATAACAGAAGCTGTTAGTCCCAACTCAAACAAAAAACAAAGACAGTCACACAAAAAGCCGACATTAAATTCTATATCCAAAAAAGCGACACAAAAATCCAAAAAAATTCGAACCGAGAGTAGTCGGCGGTGACATGGAGACACTAAAATGCATCCCACCTCAAGCTGATAGTGGCCTTTGCGTTAGCAAAGCTGCACTAAAACTACGTCTCACTTTATCCCCAGAATAGCTGCCGTTGCATAGGATAAATAACAAGTTTAAAATCAGTCAAATCTTACACCAAGAACAGGGCCCATTGCTCAAAGTACAAGATTGCATGAGCTTCCGGTGTCTTCGCCCCACCTCGATTTGGGCTTCTGTCCACAACTTCTCACATGCGCGATATTTCATGCTTGCCACTGCAATGAAACTAGCGAAATCGGGGAGAGAAGTGTCATTTGACAAAATTTAAATGGCAAGCATTCACACTGGGAAAAGATTAAGACTTTGATGAAAGTAACTATTTAATATGACCCGACCATTTGTTATTATTGTAGACGTACATGAAGTAAGTGCATATTAAATTGAAAACTGGGTACTAAATTAATAGCGTATTACCGTTACATCTTAACACCGAAGTCATGCCGAGAGTGTAAATTATATGTGGAAAAAAGGGTAAGATTCATTACAGTTTTGCTACATTTAGTTTCAATTTGAAGGGGAAAAAACACCAAATCTCAAAAATATTTTCATTACAACAATAGGACACAACGCAAATGTTATAGCTTGAAAACAAAAGCATCCGTTACACTTTCCTTATCAAATAGGTTCACACTGTAAACAAACATGCGATAATTAAACTGCATCTGACCAATCAGATGATGTGGGCTTGTAAACAGTTAACTGTAAATGTAATTCATGAGATTTTAAGATTGTGATAGTTCACATTTGATCAATGTATTAATGTGTAAGCAAACTTTCTGCCATGGCGCAAGTGTGCTTCTCTTCAGACCGATCCTAATATGAAACTAAAACGTCCATCCAGCTGACAGTCATATATGAGAGGAGAAATAGTGTATGTACATAACGAGTTTCTCCAGTTCACATCAGAGAGGAGAAAAAGTACTACATGTACTGTAACGAACTCTTTCGCTTGACAGTCATCTCAGAGAGGAAAAATACTATATGCATCTTCTTTATACTTTTACAAAATTACAGTTTATTTGTATACATGTGGGCATATTTTTAATGGTGTCTATCAAAATACAAGATTTTGCACCCATTCTGCCAGTCAGCCACCAAAATGCAGTAGAATAGTGAATGCAAGTGCAATTTGTGTCAAGAACATGTCCAAGTAGATGCATAATCAACAATTCTTGTCACCTTTCTGATATTCGCAAAGCATCGAAGAATTCTTGTCGCCTTTCTGATTTTCTCAAGGCATCGTACAATTCTTGTCGCCTTTCTGATTTTCTCAAGGCATCGTACAATTCTTGTCGCCTTTCTGATTTTGTCAAAGCATCGTACAATTCTTGTCGCCTTTATGAAATTCTCAAAGCATCGTACAGTTATTACTCGTTGTATTAATCATTTAATATAATCACTTGTAAGAAAATCATGTCAAACGCCGGAAGTATATCTACGTACGAAGATCCGCCTTGCAACACGAGGACAGTTGATTTTAGAAGGGGAACTGTTTTCATCACACAACTAAGGAAGCTTTGCGTAATAGCAAAACTGTACATGTATTACCTTCTGTTAAATATGATGTAATCAAATACATTGTTTGTTAAAAATATTTAAATAATCGATGAGTGTATACATTTTCTTATTTACGATCAATGGATATTGATCAACTAAGAAAAAGAAGAAAAAATAAAGAAAAAGAAGCTTATAACCCTAACTGCCATATGAATAATTTTGAATTTATTTTTAAAAGTCCATAATGACTTCTTTATTTTCCGAAAGCACACCTTGATTTATCCTACCATAAATGGTATTTTCTCCTTTCAGGCTGTTGTGTGTTATAAATACTTCAGTTTTATTAACCAATTAAATCGCTGTCCTGGATTTTGTGACCTTTACAGTGGCGTCGCTAGGGGGGTGCGGGGGGTGCGGACCGCACCGGGTGACACCATCTCAGAGGGGTGACACCAAAATGAAAAATTGAAAATTTTACAGAGAACACACTGCTCGGTAAAGTAAGTTTAATGTAAAAATAACTATAACTTAACGTTGTTACAGTTCTTACATACTTTTACCTTCTGACCTTCAATTTATTTGTTTTTGTTCTTGTCCTTTTTATACTGTGGACTTATTTTAAGAAGAAGAAATCCATGGTGGAAGTCTGGAGGGGTGATACCATGAGTTTACCGCACTGGGTTACCAACCCTAGCGACGCCACTGGACCTTTACATTGTTTTATTTTGATCTATTATGGAATATATGCTTTAGATTTGCTTGAACCAAGTACAGTGCATTAAGAATGGTGAAAGAAAAGCTCTACAATTCAGTTCAAATAATTTGACTATCCCGTAATTACGCGCGTGTAATTTAACACTGCATAATGTACGCCTACTCACAATACTTAAAAAACAACTTTAAAAAAGAAGAATCTTCACAAAGGAACGTAACACCACATTTTCCATCACTTGTTTGTATTGACAGAATAACTTTTTAGGACCTGTTGTTAGGATAATTAATGACTGTAAAGATATGCCTAAATGCATATAAAACAAACCTACTGATAAATTCTCGCTTACACAGATGTGCAAACATTAAAGATTTTAATTCTTCATTCACTTCATTAACATTTTAGTTATCTTTGAATATAGAAGATACAATAGAAAAGGGGGTCATGGCTCACTTTTTCGCTCGTATCAAAGAGTGTTTTTTGACAATTGTTTAAACTATGACCGTGATTTGGCACCAAGCTACAAATCTGCAATTATCATATTACTACGAGATCTTTTGTGATAGAGTAAAGAGATTATAAGTTGATTGAGTGTTATTGGCCTTTGCTTGAAGTAATTCAGTTTATTTTACGTAGGCTCTAATTCACGTTGAGATTTATTGTTGTTGCTTTTCTTTTAGTTAATATTGCTGCGTTTGTTTTCGAGACTGTTCTTTATTTCCAGAACCAAGCCAATTCGAGTTTACATATTAGTCCTTTACCGATTCGGATACCTTTGGGCTTCTTCGAATTAGTATTCTTTCCATTATCGAAACACGAAAATGGCAACTAAAAGCGGCAAACAAAAGAATTTGACCAAGGAAGAAGAGCTTCTCCTTCAAGATTTCAGCAGAAATGTCTCCACAAAATCATCAGCATTGTTTTATGGAAATGCCTTAATTGTTTCTGCAATTCCAATTTGTAAGTTAAGAATTTAAAGGGTGTGTTTTCGGTTGATGCATGGTGCCACGTATGCACACCGGCAAAGCTTCTCATATTGGGAAAAATGAAAACAGATTATAAATAAACTTCTCGTATTGCTACATAAAGCACAACAATTTCCCGGTGAATCTGAGGTCAGAAGAATCTGGAAAAGCCTGGTCCATTCAATAGTGAACAACATATGTTATCGAAAACGCCATGCGGCAAATTCAGACCAAGGTCTCGGTGCAAATGCGCGTCATGTTTATCTTTACTGGGTTTCTTTTTGGTTCTATCCTGCTCTTTTTTCGCATTTTTTTGATTTCATACGTTTTTTAAATACAATTTTTGCAATTTTAATTCATGATATCCTTCGGACCATTGTGCATGCATTTTTCTTTACAGAATTTTCGTATGCTAATTAACGTTTTATAGGTACATATTTAGTCCTACATGTAAGACATAGCACATGTTGATTTTGTTTATGTGCTATGTGTTACGATCCGAATAACGGCCTTGTTTAGTCTGTTTCGATGTTGTTGACATCGGAACGATTATTCAAAGTTTCAGTAATATCGCATATGAGTAGTTCTCCGGAATTGGTGACATCCAGATATGGTTGCAATTATTTGTGTGTGTTATTTTTTCCGGGATATTTATGAGCTTTTAGTGAGAATAAGTATATCAAATGTACCCTAAAGAATCAGTAGCATCAATATCAGACACGAGTCTTTTTTTTGCTTGCTGAATAATTGAACTCTAACTGATGAAATCGGCAGAAAATGGCTACCAAAATTTGCTTGAAGTCACCGGTGTCATACAGCTTAATGATGGCAACGCCACATGTACCGACTACGGTTCTTTTTAGTGCTTCAGTTTATAAAACAATGCCAATAAACAATATAAATGACTTCAAAACATTTTTTTTCTTTTGTTTTTGTTTTATTTTGGAACTCTGAATCAACCGTCTCGTTCGTACGTGTTCATGTCACGTTTTCCGGGAATATGTTGACTTGCCTGCAGGTCAGAAACAGAATCATGCAGTTTGTTATTTATCACAAACATTAAATTAAACAAATAAATTTTCATTTATTTAAGTTTAATTTTTAAAATCCAGTCAAAAACACAAAATTTTATCGATTTTAATCAACCATGTCACGTTGTAACGTAACGTGATGGTCAAGTTTAAATTCCCTGTTGCGGTATTGTGGGCTGCATCAGTACCACAGAAACTGTTTGAAAATAAGCTAAATATAGCAACACGCAAAATTGATACGTTTACGACAGAATTATATCAGTTGAAGCCAGGTGTTCAACAAAATAGTATGACGTGTCACACATATCCGGTTTGTGTACAAACGAGACGCTGGGCGGTAGACTGAAACATTATTCAGTCATTTTTCAAAAAAGTCGGCGTTTGGAGTATTCTTCTTGATTTAAGGTAAGTAAAATATTAATTTAGAACGTTTCTTATATAAACAAACGATATTTTACAGCTATATTACCATCATCTGCTTTTGTATGCACTCTGAAAGTTAGTATTGCCTGGTTTTATGAATGTTGCTTGTAACGGAACGAGATGTTCAAAATTGCCTACAAATAAAGTACTGCCTTTTTAGTATTAGTTTTATAGAAATTTAGAATTAGCTTTGACACTGTGTTGTTTGACAGTCGAATAAAGAGTCAGTTGATGTTATTTTAAAGGAGAAATAAATTTTTGTTTGTGAAAACATCCTGTTCGTTACTGTGACCGCCAAATGTGTTGTTCTAAATATTGTCACGTATAACAAACGGCATGGGTTGAGCTGCATTTTTATAGAAAAATAACATTAGCAAGTGACTGTATCACATGTATAAAATTCAAATGCCGTCATTTTTTACACTTCTTTTATAATAATGATCTGAATATCTAGACTTACTATATATGCTTTACCATTTTCTTTTCCGGTTTCAGTCTCGTCCGTTACATATGACGCAGGTATTTTTGTACATTGGTTGTCACATGTAACGGACAGGATGGATGCAGCTAGAACAGCTGCAAATGCTTCTAAATATTGTTTAAATTGACAGATTAGAATGAAGATTTAAGTTATGTTTATACAATATATCATTGTACTGTTTATTCTTTTTTTATTTTTATTATTTGATGAATTTACTGAGATTGATGTCACGTGTGTTACTTGAGACAACTGTAGATCACAGTCATTGGCAATAGTCTGAAATTTATTACTAGCTTCCCAGTATCAGCATGTTATTAAGCACAGTTTGTCATTTCTGATTAAGCAGTGGTTGCCCCCATTTCACAATGAACTTATTTTGAATCACAAAATAAACTCTTGTACAAAATTGTTGATGTGTTCAATGCATTGAGACAGCATTATAATTTTATAAAATACTTGTTACTCGTGCATTATGCCATATATTTTGTTCTTGAAACTGTAAATTCAACAACAATTTTTCATCTATATATTAAAGACAAAGTTCTATAAAAGGGATTTTATAATTATTTGAAATTTGGAAAAGGACTCGGAAGTAAAATTTATTTATACCTCAATAAATCGACCAAAAGTCACTAACTGCATAATTTGTATTTTTTAGAATATAATAATGTCACAATATATTTTCAGTTCCACGATAGTTATTAACATGATAAGGACATCAGATCGACTTGCAGAAAAAAGAAGCCTTTCTGACCCGATACAGTCTGAATCAAGTGTAACAACAAGTGAATCTGCAAATGATGGGTTGTCAGCTGGAGCAAAAAGGAATCGAAGGTACAGGCAACGTTTAAAAGAAGATCCCCTTCAATACATTGCTTACCGGGAGAAGGAGACACAGCGTCTAAAAACATACAAGGCAAATCTGACGCTGGAACAAAAGGACTTAGAAAGAGAGAAAACAAGGATTAGGGTCGCTGAATGGAGGAAAAGACAACAAGAATTGGGAAAGCCACTAAAAAATCCAAAGCCTCAGACGAGAGCATGTGTAGAAGAAAGAAGAGAGAAAGACAGGCTCAGACAACAGAGATGTAGGGCAGGATTGGCACAGCGACCACAGAAAAGAGGGTGGATGACTAAGAAGAAACTTCAGCAAGAAGAAGCTAAAAAAAGAGTAGAGATGTTGGAACCATCCTCAACAGAAAAGTCTATGCATTTTAAAAAGTCTCCAGCTTGCACACCAGCATTAAAATCAAAGGAGACTCTGAAGTTTATGAAGAAACTGCCAAAAGATCCACAGCTGTTTGCAGAAGTAATAGAAGAAGTTGTAGAGACAGTGCAGTTTACATCTCCTCGCAAAAAACATGCTCTTCAGTTAAAAAACATACTTCCAAGATTTGCAAGACGGGATATTGCTTTTTCAACTGCAGTCCTGGATGAAGTTAGTGAGAGCTACCAACAACTGAAGAACTTAAAGACGTCTGCTCACAATGTCAAACGAGCTGCCTTGGCAAATATTTTGCTGAATGCTAACAAAGGATCAAGCATTAACTTCATACGGAAGAAGTATGGTCTCAGTTTTCACTACATAAAAAAGTGTCAGACGCAGACATTTGAGCGCAAGCTGTCAAGACGTGCTCTGCCAAAGGAAACAATCCAGAAAGTTGTTGACTTTTTTAAACGAGGTGACATTTCCAGATGTGATCCCTCTCCAGCATCTGTGAGCAAAAAGACCCATGCTCCGAGACGATATATGGAAAAAACCTTAAAAGATGCATACAAGCAGTTAGTGGAGGAGACAAAGATAGAAATATCATTTTCAAAATTTGCAAAATGTCAGCCCAAGGAGATAAAAGGAGTGAAATTTACCAAACTGAACACTTGCTGCTGTGAATATTGCGCAAATATTACACTGAAGAGTAATGCAATCAACAACTTTCTGGCAGCAAAGGGACTCCATTGCCTCATGCTGCCTTCAAAATTTGCCACGAGTGACCTGACCTTGTGTGACAAGGAAATTAATATTCACAGTCGTAAGAGCTGTATAGACAGAAAGTGCTCTAATTGTGGAGTTAAACTAGTAAGAGCTAAGCTACAGCCAGCAATAGAAATGTATACAGGTGCTGTAGTAAAGTGGAAAAAGTGGGCACTCGTAAAAGAAAACATAAGTGACCGTACTGGAATCAACAAAACAATATGTAAACGGCAACTTACAACAATACAGGGCACACTGGACCAAGTTCTTTCAGAGCTGGAGGAAGAACTGCATACCTTTTCATGCCACCTAACAAATGCAGATTGGCAGCATAAAGCTTTTGCCAACTTAAAAGAAAATCTTCCAGAAAACTGGCTCCTACTTTGTATGGATTTTGCAGAAAATTTTGGGTGTTTTTACCAAGATGAGGCACAAGGGGCTCACTGGACTCGCCAACAAGTAACAATTCATCCAGTCATTGCCCATTACCGTTGTTTACAACATCATGACACCATCACAGAATCTCTGATTTTTATATCAGATGACCTGCAGCATGACACACATGCTGTTCAACATTACCAGATGATTGCTGTGCGTGAGCTACAATCCAGAGGACTCCAATTCACGAAGATAATCCATTTCTCTGATGGATGTGCCTCACAGTACAAGGGGAAAACAAGTTTTGTTGATGCCTCTTACGGGGAAGAGGATATTGGTGCATCAACGGAAAAACACTTTTTTGGCAGTTGCCATGGAAAGGGCCCTTGTGATGCAGAGATTGGCGTTGTCAAAAGGGTTGTTTCAACTGCTGTCAAAGCTCGACAGTCTCAAGTGTCAACGGCTGAAGAAATGTTCGACTTTTGCACGAAGAGACTAACACGACCAGAAGCAGCTGAAACCCACAGTCACAACAGGAGAAAATTCTTGTTTGTTCCTCAAGTTACAATAAACAGGCATAGACCAGACAGGACTGGACTAGAGATTAAGACTGTGGTTGGTACTAGGACCTTGCACTGTGCTCGTGGCTTGGCACCATATGTCCTGAGCATACGAGAAAGGAGCTGCTTCTGTATAGCCTGCACATCTGAGGAGGGCCTGTGTGCAAATGCAGCATTTTGTGGTGACTGGAGAGTGGTACACTTGAAAAAGAAGACTGCAAGACCACAGCAAAATGGTAACAATTAATGAATTTTCTTTATTTAATAAAATGAGTGCATTATTTTGTTGATAATATTCATAATAAAGGTAGATGTTATTTGTGTCTGAAGACTTTGAATGCAGCAAGTTTAGCTCCATAACACAAAGTATGCAGTGTTTTCAGAACCCACTGTAAATTGTCATTTTCTTTTACCAGAGCCAACCAAAATCTCAACAACTGCATCTGCTAATGACATATATCCTGACACAAACACCTCACCAGTGCCAGCCAGTATCACTGCAGCATCAGTCTCAGAAGCTGTAACGGATGTGTTTCAGGATAATTCAACTAGGTAAATATTTGCAAGAAAATAATTGGTGTAAGTTGTAGCTGAGATTCTGGAATTATGGGTGTATAATTGAAAATGATGCTTCAACCATTTTGATAATGAACATATATTCAAACTTATTTATTGCTGGTAAATTAACCTGTTTCCTTAATTTAAAAAAAAATCTCAATATTTCAGAGCTGGTCAGTATCTTATGGTCAGTGTTCCAGTCCAACAGGGTCGCAAAACCATCAGGAAGGAATATGGAGCTGTTGTAAGTATGAAGATCCTTTTCTTTGCCATTATTTTGTCAAGTCTGTATAATGATAACAACCTGCAAGACTGACCTGTCGCCTCTGGTAAATCATCATCTTCACAATTTTAATTAAACTTTTTTCAAATTCAGTGTTGTAATAACTAGACTAATTGGTATACATTGATATAGGCACTATGTATGATTTAATTTATAGTTGGGAAAGCTTTTAGAAAAATATTTTATAATGAAGCAGTTGTAATTAATTTTAAAAGCTAATAATAGCGCGTGCTGTATATTGTAGGTGCTTCAAGTCCAGGAAGATGATATTGAAGTGCGGTACCTCCGCCAGAAGGATGGGAAATATTATTTCCCTGACACAGAGGACGATGCCTGGATTGTACATGCTGACATTGTTGGCCATCTTGATATTGCCCAAATGGCCAGTAGAGTCTTCCACTAAGTTTGAAACAATAAATACATTTGAAATTACAAAGTTATTTTGTGTTTTTCTGTAACCTTCTTCATTTAGTCTGAATGTCACATGTAACACTGTGACATCATCCACCATATTAAATGTGACTAAACATGGGAAAACTTAACATCATTCACATACATGTTTAAAATATATTCACACATACACACACAAGAAATTACAAGAGTAATAGTATCATCCTTTCCTCTGAATAAGGTTCTATTGTAAAGGCTGAACATGAATGTCCCGTGTGTTACAGTGTGACAATTTTTTGACGATGATCGTATGAAATGTTCAACGTAGATATTTATAATTTTGCTTTTATAACTTTCTTTCTATTTGTACTATTTGAATTTATAACAAAGGTCTTAAACTGTGGTCTTGCTATGTAAGTTCAATGTACTTTATGTCACACTGTAACACACGTGACACCCTAACACCAATTGTTTTCAAGTTGAAACTGTGTGAAAACGAATTCACTCACTGATTTTCTATTTCTACATGAAAGTCTATGTTCATTGGGCTTTCTAATAAACATAAATGCAACCATACCATTATTATTTTAATTTTTGACATCAGTCCATCATGGCAGTCACCAATTCTGGAGAACTACTCATATACTTGGCAACCTGTATCAGCACTCTTCCACTAATTCATGTTTAATTAATATACTTACTGTGCTGTTTTTATCCTGGTGGAATCAATATCTGACACTTGCAAATGGACGCATTTTCTTGTTCAGTTGACAAATGTATTGAATTTGTTGAAACGCAACAGTAGTCAAGGTATGCCAAAGTATGTTCAAGTATGTTCCAATCGGAAAATGTTTCTTGAACGAAACGAAACATTGCTTGCTGTTCAAATGCTTGTTACTTTTATACTTTCTTTTCGTTAAAATAAAACGGCCATGTTGAAACCTACTTCGGCATTCCTTAGCCACCATCGCATTGCCACCAATTGAATGCATGTCAAAGGACCGTAAAAACTGCGTTGATTTGCTAATGTCAGATTTTCAGTCGATCACAATCAAGACAACAAAGTAAGTATATCAATAACTCTTAAATATGTGGATGAATGTTGATACTTATTGCCAAATATGTGATAATCATGAAAATGTCACCTCTTATTCTCCTGTCAGTAGATTTTAAAACACACTACACAGCACTGATCGTTAGGCAGCAAGACCCTGACATAAAACATAAATATCAGCATCAGGTCTTACACGTAGGACTAGATACATATTCTACGAATTATTTTGTGCATAAAATGTTAATATTTTGAAACATTTTATAATTAATATATATAATTTCGTTGTTGCTTTTAGTTTAATAAAGCCATTTCTCAGTGCATGATTGGCTGTACAAAGCAGCCAGTATAACTTGTGGAGGAAAAACCCATTATGAAACAATGACCCATAGGAAGCTAATGGCAACTTTCTCACATATCCACATTGGCCAATCCTGAGACTTGAACCCATGTGGACAGATTATGGTAGTATTCAGTAAAGACAGTTGTTTTAGACCGCAAGGGCACTTAGGGTCACCTTCTCTAATCATGGATACCTCACAAACCATGCACCTGGAATCCCAGGGTTTCTATTGTTGTATATATACCAATGTTGGTATTTCATTGTATCTGATATAAATACATGCTATCAATGTGCCTGTCCATTTTATAGTTATAATTGTTCTGTATTGTGTCAGGTGGATTATTGTACACAGGGATAGGACACTTCATCTCTTCAACTGAATATCAAA
Source organism: Unio pictorum (assembly GCA_030141615.1). Lineage (NCBI taxonomy): Eukaryota > Metazoa > Mollusca > Bivalvia > Unionida > Unionidae > Unio > Unio pictorum. The sequence continues at coordinate 11,370,313 of JARLTB010000166.1, read as the reverse complement.
TATAATGTTTCCTTCTAATATGCACATATAGATACTTAATACCTAAAGAAAAAGAAAGGATTTGCTAGGTTTTCAGGTGCAGAAAAGGCATGTTTATTTCGTAAACCATGATGATTTACCAGAGAATATGTAAGCAGCATATAGTTTGCAAATGGTGTCAGAAAACATTACACTGGAATGTATTTTAATACCCAGAAAGACCCAGTGATGTACTTTAGTATAAGCACGCATCAAATTAACAACTTTGCTTTTCAATATTGTGTTCATTTCCAAGTGTAGCCAAATAAGTAGTACATGTGACTTTCAAATCATGACATGTTGAGAGACACAATGCTGTTTGCTAATTTGGATAAGTATTTGGGGGTTAGATGGCAGCAGAGTGATTGAAGTTGCCATAACTGATATTTCACATGGCACACTATGTGATGCCTTGCTTAGTGCTTGGAATAAGACCTTTCCTTGGCATGACATATTTCACTCTCATTCTAATGGACAAACACAAGCTATATGTTGCGAGCCCCAAGTTGCAGAGTGTTCTAAAGCGTTCTACATTACGGATCACTGCCATATCACCTCTGTCTGCGTGGGTTTAAGTCGCGGATTAGGCACATGTGGTTATGTGAGAAAGCTTGCCAGTAGCTTCTCTTGTGTCTGTGGTTCTTTCTCGGGTTTTTCCCAGGTTCTTACGCCACCATTAATACTGGTTGCTATGTATATCATGTGCTGAAAAATGGCGTTAAACCCTACAACAACAACAAACTATATGTCCGTGGTGTAAAGAAGTTAGAAAATTAAACTCTATGGCAACCACTGGCTCTACTCATCTCAAAATTTAGCCACTTAAAGGTAGACCTGAATGCTATATACTACTTTCGACAATCTTATTTTAATCAACATTTCAAGTACATTGTGAAGAGAGTACGTGCATTCTTTCACTGGATTGGGAGATAAGACCCTTTTAATATCACCAAAATGCGACTTCTACAGAAACAACTGAGCAACTTTATGTAAATAACCCCATACACACGCGCGAGCTTGTGACGTCACAAGAGGAACCTGCAGTTGGCTAGCAGCACGGTTACTCGTTGTGACATTGAGAGCGAACATAAACAAGAATTGGAATATTCTTCTCTTTCGTTTGATTAAGGTCACTGACAACCAACAACAAATTCCAAAATTTAAATCATTTTTAGTACACCACCAACCAGCCTAAATAAGGCCAAAAGAAATGACAAAATGAATGGAAAAAAAAATAACAAACACCAAACCACTCAGGAATAAACGAAACAAACCAACCAACAAACAGCAACAACAATGAATATTTATATATACACAGTCATAGATCTGTTTATTTTAAACATCTTAAATTTAAAAAAAATGGAGAAAAATTCTCAGCATCAATATATCTTCAATAAATACAATGGATTAGATATTACAAAAGCAAACCAAATCATCAAAATAGCAGATACATATGATTTTGTATGCCTTTGAGAACGACACCAGTTACCCCCCCCCCAAAAAAAATATATTAAACTAATAGTGGACAAATTAAATGCTCTCTACCTAACAGACATACACGAAAAAGATAGATACTCAGGAGTTATGATTATCATCCACAGCAAATGGGTAAACTCAAATTGGAATATAAAAACCACCCAAAGAATTAAAATGGAGACTTTTACATTTAAAATTTAATGACCTACACAACATAAATGTATATGCACCATCTACCAACAGTTTTAAACTAGAATTATACAACAACCTAAACAAATACCTTCAACCGTACATCACGGAAAACCTTTTAATGATAGGTGAATTTAACAACATTACTGACGAATGTGACAAAACAAACATAATAAACGTTACGGACAGAAGATTTCAAAATCACATGAATGCATTTGTCAAAACCAACAATCTCATCGACAATTAAAGACATAAATACCCAACGAAACTAGAATACACACACACACATATATAAGTATGGGAAATCTAGAATTGTCAGGGAAATCCTTTTGCAAACATTGGACAAAAAGATTTTAGAAAAACAAATTCAAGAAATAACAGATATAGAACCAAATAGAGTAGAAACCACAGTACCTGATATTGACTGGGAGAATATAAGGAGCCATTGCAAAGAAATTAAGGACCGAACCAAATATGATAACATATATCTATATTTACACAATGCATGGTGGACACAAGAAACTGCCTACTGCAGAAATATAATATACTACTTACCCAAATGCCTGCTATGCAACTCTGCACAAGACAGCAAAGATAATGCTAGAATGCAAACATTTAGACAAAGTTTCATAGATCATAAAATCGTTCTTTTTACATTTTGTTTTCTTTGCGTTTTTTATATTTGGTACTTCCATTTTTTTTTTTATATCATCGGCCATACAGGCAATTCTCAGTCATACTCTAGATAACAAATATTGATCAATAATGAATCTATGATGCTAGCCTACGATACTTTACGTAAACATGCTACAACATAGTGCTGATATCTGAAACTTTAAAACTGGTATGTAGCTTTTAAATAAGTAAAATATTGACTTTTTGTTGCCTAAAAACTACTCTAACGGTTTTTTTCGTTTTTATTTTTCTTGAAATAAAAATGCATTTTTCTAACGTTTATTTTAGTTTTAACATTTTTAACATCTATGAGATAAACCAAAGGAAAAATTAATAACGCAAATTTAAAAAATCATTGGGGCTATTTAACCCAGAAAATTTGCTTTACACAGCCCAGATAAATGACAAAATATTCTGCGGTGAAGTAGCAGGTTGCTCTCACGCGAACTAGACGTGGAATACACATGACAGACCTTCCTTCTCTATTAATGAAGTTTATTGCAGTTGCGTTAATATATCCACCGCTGCAGCTTCAAAGGAAAAATATCAACTCAATAACCAAAGAAAACTAATATAACCGATGAAAGTAGAATGGCGGGGCACAATGATGAGAAAGTCAATATTTTACATCTAAATAGAACTCACTTGCCTATCTCCTTCTCACAACAAACAACAATATGAATTATTTTTTAATAACCATACTAATTAATACAATTGGTGGGAATCTCCACTTACAATATATATTCTGTTAATAACTTTAACAGAGGAATACATGTAGAAATTTCTAAAACATACGACAAAATCACTGGCTTTAATGAAGAGACGCTTCATGCTTTACAACGATACAACAATGGTTCCTTGCAATGTCGGGTTCCACTTGTGACGTCACAGGGCCTGAGATCACGGAAACTGCTGAAGTTGTACTTGATTTACAGAGAATATTCATGACTTGTACATTTAAAGTAAATATCTTGATATCTGTTGATCGCATTGGGTAGAAATTTTCAGATATTACATAAATCAGATATTTAATAATTTAGAATTAAGTGATATGGGGTTCTCAGGTCTACCTTTAATGTATGTCCAATATGCTTCTGGTAGGGGACTGCAACTTTTGTTGGTTGGGCTTCTGTTTTTCACAAAGTAAGAGTCCTGAACTCCTAGTTTTAAAAATCCAAGCGAGACTTCTGTGAGTTATATGATAAAAGTTGTTTTAAGCATGAGATGTGATGAGAGATTATGAATTGTAATACCTGAGGTTTTTATGTTTTTGGTCCCAACTTGGCCAAACCATTACCACACAAAATCTTTCAGTTTGTCAAGCTTGCAGGCATTGTTGGTTGGACATTTGTTTGCATTGCTGTTATTTTCAAAATCATTCTTGTAGAATTCCAGTTTCTTTATCTGAAGCAATCATTGTTCCTATGTCATTCACCCCCCCCCCTTCCGCATTATTTTCTTCAGTGTTGATTTTGGTGCAGAGTTACTCATTGATCAGACTATTTTGTAAGGATAGTTCAATCCTTCAATGCATAGCTAGTTATCTTGACATGCGAGTGAAGAGAAATGACTTTCAGAGGTACTGAAATGTATGTATGCAATAATTTTTTGCAATTGAAAACCAGGCTTTTAGAATACTGTTTTGTTGGTCTCAGTGGGCAAGGTACCAATAGCAACACCACGTATGTCTGGTTAAAATGCAATGTTTTTAAGCACCAGATTTACGTTTTTGATCAAAATCTGTTTCAGTATTCAGAGTTGAAGTATTTTAGTTTACCAGGAAATTAATGAAGTTAAAGAAGGAAATATTCGGGACTCAAAATGCAAACTGGGTCTTGAGTGTATTCTAGTATACTGAGGTTTCAGATTTGAGAGGTTTTATTGTATATAATTTTGTTATTTCTACTTGAACTATAAAGTTTTTTGTTGTCTTTTTAGCTTTTCTGTTTCCTTTTAATAATATTTTAATCATTTCGCTTGTTTCTGGAAAAGACCACTCCAGTGGTTAGAGAGTCCGCCTCAGATACAGGAGGTCTTATGTTCAAACCCCTTTTGAGTAATACCAAAGACTTTAAAATGGTACTAACAGCTGCCTCGCTAAGTGCTCAGATATCCTTCACTATTGGCAGGGGATGTACATGTTTGTTTTTTCAATGAATAAATGTAATCTTACCATATATATCTTTTCTCTTTAATCAATCTTTCTTATATCATGTGATATAAAGTATCTGGTTAGTAATGTTGAATTTTAAAAAAGTTTGAAAATTTGTATTATGCTGTATTTATTTGGCAATAAGTGCGCACCTGTAAGTGAATACAGTGTATTTGCAATTTCAGAAATAAGTGCTCAAGCTTATTAGACAGTATTTGGGATCAAGGTTATTAACTTTTGTCAAGTGTTACAAATTCATATTGAAGACTGTATTTATTCAACAAAATATAATTAATGATTCCATCTATTTCTACAGGGTTGTTTTGGAGAATTCATCAGATGGACTTGTACCAATCCGGCATCATTTTTGTCGTTGGAACCATCGTCAGCACATACCTTGTGTCTTTTGCTTACAAAAACGTCAAATTTGTCTTGAAGCACAAGTAAGTATTTCATGTCTCACTGTGTAGCTTTGGTCTTTGGGGTGAAATGATTCTTCGCTATATCCATACATCGATAATTTTGATGTAATGATACACATATCAATACCAAGAGATGTAGAATTGGTTCAAAACAATACTTGTATTAAGTTATTTTAGTTCTTCAGCAGCCATGAATAGTTATTATTAGTTTCCCTTGTAATTCTTTAAATAAGGAATTCATCTGAAACTATTTGCAGTCCTAAGCACTCATTTTTATTAGTAAAAGCAAATCATACTATTGAGAATACTTACTCGCCATCTGCAAATTAAAACAAAGTGACATCGTTCCTAATCTGCACCACCACCCTCCACCATTCAGTGTTAAATATCTTAACCCAACAGCATATTCAGCTTAATGGATCCATTCCAAACATGTTCCACATGTATAATGAAATACTTGACTCATCATTTAATAAACACTTTTGCACAAAGTTTCTATGTTTAAATTTTATCTTATCGATTGGTCAATTTGAAAGCTACCCTTCCGGTGTGTCACAGGGTAAAATATGTTGCATTGAAAATCTCATTGGTGGTTATTGTTTGTTCCGTTCTAGGTGAAATAATAACTAGCAATCAGGAATTAGTGTTATATATTCCCTGCATGACAAACAGGAAGTATTATCGCAATGCGACAGAGAAACTAAATGCAAAAGTCATGTGATATGTAGTACTTAAACATATGGTGTGCAGGTGCAACAATCGTGCAAAATTTGGATAACAGTGATGCACAAAAACTTGCACAAATTAGTTTAGTTCAAGTCCCGCATATGAAAATGGGTTTACTCAAGGATACAGTTTTTATAACCATTCTTGTCATAACATTTGTTTTTCAGGTAGGTAACTGTTTACACATCTGGATGACATGAATGGTTGTTAAACTAAATTTGTTTGGCAAATCATGCCCTGGAGTAAACATTATGGTGTAGTTTAAACCTTCCATGAAGGATGTTTTACAAATGTGTGTTTAAAATATCCTAGAAAATCCTAAATGTCTGATTCTTGGCATGGTTCCTTACATTTTCGTTCAGCAAATACTGGCTTGTGATAGTCATGATGATAACAGTTTTTAAAGTTATGAAATATACTAGGGTATTGGAGCTGGGAAATTGTTAACGGAGACGGCAGTGAGTCTCAAAGTGATTTTGAACCCGAAAATGGTGTCAAATATGAATTGAATGTGCATGTTGGATGGAGAAAAATAGACTGCATACTGGTCAATTTCCCATTCATCGGTATTTCAAAATTAAACAGAAGGGGCAGAATACTGTTTAAAATCAGTGCAGGTGTGAAAAGTAAAAGTCAGAGTGAAGAATGTAGTGGACTTTCTGGCCAAATGGAGGCTGATAATTTTAAACAATGTGTGCCAGTTTAGATGTAATGCCAAAGAAGAAATTAAAATTTGATGGAAAGGTTTAGAAATCGTGGCTTAACAATGCATATGGTTATATCAAGCACCAAGACGGGATGGTATCAAATATAATATTTGCAATAATCAGGGATATTAAAAAAAACTACTTTTACATCTGGATTTGTATGTTATAAACTTGTACACAATGTGCTTAATCACCAGATTACACACATTTTGAATCAGAAATATCCATGAGACTATATTTGTGAATTGTGAAAAGTTGTACTAAACAACCATAAAGAACAGTTTCCCCACTCTTTCATGTCTTTGCTAGCTGTGCATATTTCTGAGAGTGGAATTTTGGCACATAAGGAACTGATTAAGCATTGGAATGAATGAAACAGTTGTGAAAATACACAGCCATTCATTGTTAAAACAAAAATTCCAGGCTTTATTTACTGAATGTACATTTTGTTTCCTTTTGGAAAGGAATTTGTCTCCCATTTCTTTGACATGATATAACCAATAATGATATAACCAAATGAAAAAATGTTGAAAGTACCATAAAAAATAAACTTGTTCACATTATCCAAGTCATTATTTATTAATTTTTTTTTTGCAATTCATGTACATTATTAGGGCCTAACAGAGTAGATAATTTTCAATGAGTACCAAATCCGAGTATTTTCATGCACTATTTGCCGGATCCAGGCACGAACCGAGTAGTAGGTGCGACTCCGGAGAGTACCATTTGTTTCATTATCGCATGCGAAGCTTACACTTTTCGGGTACCGTATACTGTATATATCGCCTATAAGATGAAAATTTTTATTATTAACTAAAATTATTATGTATTTAAAAACTTTTTGGTTAAAAGTTCGTTATTTATTGAATTATTTTACTTGTAACCATTTGTGTACGTATTATTTGCCGAGGCGAATAGTACCAAAAAACCTGAAATTCAGGCGAAGCGAATGTCCAAGGCGATTTCCGGTTAGGTCCTATACGTTATGTAAATGGTTTCTGAAGTCATTGGTAAAGTTTTTATTCAACTCACCTTTATCTGTCATTTTACAATGCAGTGATCACCTTTATCTGTCATTTTAAGATGCAGTGATCACCTTTATCTGTCACTTTACAATGCAGTGATTACCTTTATCTGTCGTTTTAAGATATAATGATTACTTTTATCTGTCATTTTAAGATGCAGTGATCACCTTTATTCATTTTACAATGCAGTGATTACCTTTGTCTGTCATTGTAAGATACAGTGACTTGTGTCAGATAAACAAGATAAGCCCATAGAGGTGAAGAGGGGTTAAAGAATGCATGCAATCCTTGTGTGTATTTATGGATAGTTACTGCTTGTGTTGTGTTTCTTTTCATTGCTCTTTTATGACTCAATGTATTATGCCTTGAAGTCTAAAACTTGATTTCATAGACAATGCAGCAAAACTAATATTTTGTTCTCTTTGCACAGGGTGGCCCAGAAAAGAGAGGAAGCAGTTTCACGAGAGATGATGAAGAAACTTGCAGATGATAAGAAAATGAACAAAAAAGAAAAGGATGAAAGGTTTATTTCTTTTATCTTAACTATTCATTGACAGTGAAAGGCCTTCTAAAACTTGACACTATTGTAATCTACACTGTAGGTTGATAATAACAGTTGGCAGGTGTTTGAACTAAGATGGACTTTCGTTCAGATAAATGTGTATTCCTATCTTTACATGGGATGTGAAATTATTTTAAAGATCTAAAGTCATTTGATAAAAATAATGGTAGATATTTAGAAATAAACTCTACTGGCACTGGTAGAGTAGATAGTACATGCACAGGTTACTTCCCCTTTCCTGTACATTTTCATAACCTTTCATTTAAACATGTTCAACATTCTTTTAAATTTACTATCTTTGAAGACACCAAAAGTGAATGTTGTTGATACCCTTGAAATTGTGTGCATTTGGTTAAACAAAAAAAAAGTTCACATTCCATAAAACATCCGTTTTATTTCTTCTTCAGAATTTTATGGAAGAAGAATGAAGTTGCGGATTATGAGGCCACAACATTTGCAATATTTTACAACAACGCCCTCTATCTGGTCCTACTGATTATTGCATCATTTTACGTTCTGAGGAATTTTAACCCCAACATGTATCCTTTTTCCTATGGTTAATTTGTCATGGTCTTTACCATTGCCAACCATTCTGAACCCATAACTATGGGGCTGTTGTATTTTGAAATCAGGTATCAGCGTTTTATCATTTAAGAGTACATGTCCCATTTTTATGCTTTTGTAATATAACTTTGTCCTTATTTCACAAAGAAAAATAATCAAAAGTCGTAAACATTATCAAAAAAGAGGAGGTTTTAATGGAAAACTGCATGTCTGTTTCCATTAAACAAAAAAATTGTTATTTAGTGTTTTGGTAGTATATTTATATATAATTTGGATATAATTTGGTTTCAGATGCTAAAGAATGACATCATAGTTTTTTGTCAATGTACCTTGTTCATATGAATAGTTTCCTTAGCATATCAATTTTAATTTTCTCATCATAATTAAAAGTGTAGATATTCCTAAAGTAATTATACAGGTTGAAACATGAATCTCCATAATCTGAATTGGTCTTCCACATGATTTTTTATTGCGTACAGTTCCAAAACACTACATCAGTTAAAGCTACATTAAAAATCCAAATCACACACACATACACAGCATCAGTCAAGGGTGAAATTAATTGGCCATATCTGACTGGGCTTTTTAAACTAATTCATATTACAGTATGTATTCTGTGATGTTTTAATCTTGGCTGCCTTGTTGTTATTTGTAGTAACCATATTTGTTAAGTTGTTCCCATGGTACTATTAAATCAGGAAGAAGTTTAGGTTCTGAATGTTTCTTCTGCAACCTTTAATTTTGCCTGGAATTTTAAGCTGCGCTTGATCGCAGAAGGAATATATAATTCATGATATTGGGTTCAATTCTTCAATTCATTGAGTTCTTAGAGGATTTCAGAGGTTGCAAATATCTTAAGTCTTTGGAAGTACAATTGCTGTTTGGATTTTATGGGGGCATTTCTTAAACATATTGTTTTAGTTAATTGTGTTTTAGTTCTGTCTTTCATATCGGTTTTAGTGTCATCGTCATAAATTGTATTCAGACACATAATACAAATGTCAGTCTGGTGTCACAATTATTTCAGTGATTATTTCTGGGAGAACCTAATTAAGTTATGATTTTTTGTCTTTGGTTGGCATAAGTATTTGTTGTATTATTGCACTCAATTTAAATCGGACCTACCTTGTATTATTTTAATTAGTTTTCTGTATCAAATCAAATAAAGAAGATGGAATAAAGAAAATTTGAAAAGGCATGAAAATTTTATCTGTGTAAAAGCGTATGCTTGTGTGTCTGGTCAACACATTTCAATTGATCAATTTAATGCTTGTAATTATTATGTCAAAACTACATTAAATTAGCTTACTCATTCACAAAAATGAGTACTTAGTGATTTAAAAACTTTGTTTCACAGATATGGTTCATTATGAAGAAGCAAGTTTAAGGGTTTTTAGTGAACTTAAAATTCCTGATTTGGCACTGTGAGATTTCTTCAAGAATGAAAAGTTTCCCTATTACTCACTATGAAATGTTTTTAAAAGAACCTTGTTTTGCTGTCAATCATCCACAACAAATAAGATTTTTTAATGATCCTTTAGGGGTTGGACATCTAAAAAAATAGAACATAAATATTTAATTTCTATGTTGTCGGTCTTTCTGTACAAAGATTTCCAGTGTGGAGCAACTCTAAAGTGTGTTGATGTCAGATGGGCATAATTCATACTTATCGTCAGGGTTGTCCTTAATAATCTGTTTTAAAATACAGCGTTTTGGTTGATTCTCTGTTACTAGGTATTCCAAGGCATTTTTAAAAATAATTAACAGACAAAAACAACACATATACAGAGATAGAGCTTGTTTTTCTAAGAACAATGATACCAAATTTATTTATTTTGGTCAATTTGGTGAGAAATTACAAAACAAAACGTAAATTTGGACTTAGATTTTTCCACATCTGTACAAAATCATGGCCGACAACCTACTTTTGTGATAAGATAATAAAGCTAGTGTTTCACCTACATACAAAGAAACAATATAAATCACAACTACTACCCCCAGTAACATGTATAAATAGAAATTATAGTATGTAAAGTACAAAATGAGCAAGCCATACAGCTTCAATTTTGCAAAAAAACTCATCCTTCATTCTCAATTGCTGAAGCAAATGCTCTGGAAGGTCACATTTCATGGCACACAATAACAATATTTTTGAAGATGCATAGCAGCTACTGACATTTAAAGGCCAAGATATATCTACAGATTATACTCAATTTTTTTCAAGGCCACAAATTCAACGGTTAAAAAATTATAACATGACATATTTGGATAAACATCACGTTTTGGCCACGGGCCACTTTTGGGCCCAATTTGACGGACACATGCTTTAAAAATGTTGACAACTTTTACAATTTTAACGCTACATGGACAAATTATATATCAAAATTTGTGTATTTTTAAGCACAATCCAAATAATCTACATGCATCACAGAAGAAGTAAAATTAAAAAAGATATAAAGAATTATACGGAAATAAAATAGACATAACTGCCCACATTTCAGCCCTATACTTCAATGAAAAGACAAAATTTAGCCATCATTTCAACATAAGCAAAAAAGCAAGCAAAATTTAAATGCATTTAGCCTTTTATTTCATCATAATTCCATTTTTGGATATCTCTACAACAATGTGTGTTTTTTTCTTTGCCTCATTCAATTCTTTCTCCTTTTTAGTTCTTTCATTTTCAATCATTTTTTCTTGAACTTTCAGCATGACAATCTTTTCTTGTTTCTTATGGTGTTGTCTGTAGACCTGAACTTTCTCTTTGGCTTTTAACATGACTTCTGCAGCATCATCTGCATTTTTGGTGTTAAGCCAGCTGATGGTACTGTTCTGTTTCAACATTTGAACAGTAGAACGGTGATGGAGAGAGCAATGGCGCCTTTTTCTGTTGTCAAAGTCAAGATCACAGAAAGCATTTTCATCAGCTGAGGAATTTAAAAAAAAAAAAAGTACGATTCAGTTGGAAAGAAAATAGCAATGGAAAATATTAATCTACTTTTAAAAGCCAAGTACTAGCAGTTTGTTTGCAAATTATTCTAATTATTTTGAACTAAAACTGAAATAAACTTTAAAATGTCATTCAATTAAGGGTACTGCAATGCCCAATGTGATAACTATTAAAATGTTTTAATTAAATGAAAAATATTGGGTAGTACCTGACTTTTATAAGTATTTTAATATGATAACACATGATTATTTAACAATAAATTAAAACAATTCAGACTTAAAGATTCGGATCAAGGTTTTGGAGATTCCATATGTAAATTTATATAAATAATAAATTCTAAGACATCTCGAACTTTCGAAGTGATGCAAGAACCCGATCTATACTCAAGAGTCCATGATAAAGATAGTATATCAGATACTCATTCTAGTTTTTCCAGATACATAGATCTAGCAAGTTTTGTATGGAAATATTTCTTTACATGCACGTTCATCAAGATCGTGGACTAAAAACAAGAAGGCCAGTCAGTGCCATGAAGAAGTTGTCAATGTAAACAAAAACACCGTATCAAACCGGAAGTGTCAGTAACTTTGAAAATACATATACTATATGAAACAAACAGCTAAGCTATAAACTGAATCAACGCTAAAGCAATACAATCATATTGGTTGACCACACTATCTGGCTTAGACAAGTAATTATAGGCAAAAATTAAATAAAAAAGAAGTCAAAGAAGGCCATGTGAAAATCTAGGTCACCGATTGTAAATATCTTAATTTACGTCTATTTCTACATGTAACTGTTGGATAAATTTGAAGAAAAATAGGCAGATATAACTAAAATTAAATTTATCATCAATAATACTTACTGACATGCATCTTTAAATCATTCAATGGAATGACTGTGGCTCCCATATCAAATGGATTCGCACCCACCATTCGTGATCAGTAGGTCGTATTGGACGCCATTTGCACAATAGCAGAAGCCGAGATGCGCAGAATCGTATGCTATTTTTAGACATGGGGCTACGCGCCTATTTGCACAATATTTTTGACTCTTTCAAATTATAGAGAAAAATGAACAATATTTTATTTCCAATGTTTTTTTTACTGAAAACATTAACGGAAAGTCCGCAAAAACTGCATTAAACATTTTGTTATCACTTTATCTTAAGAAAATTGGTTGAAAATATAGTTTTAGATTTATGATATTTGCACTAGTAAAACCGGCTTTCAATTCTCTATTCGTCGGTATATAATACGTGGAAATAGCTTTGATAGGCGCGTAGCACCATCCGATTAAAAAAGGTCACCATTTTTTCCGGACCGATAAAATTCTAACCACGGGATTTTTTTGTGCTTAAACACATGTTTTTAAAAACTTCATAAAAACGGTCAGAATTAACACTGATAAAAACAAACAATATCATTCAAAAGAAGAAAGAACACATTTTAATGTCATGTAAATATTTTATTGATTAGACAAAATATAAGTTCACAGTAAGAAAAAGAAAAGTAGCAAAAACCAGTGGTTTTCCATGTCTAGTCAGCTGAACTTAGGCAGTTTGGAATACCTACTGTTACACCAAATTGAAATCCCATGTGGTTGCCTTGTATATTCATTTATATTAAGGTCTATATTCCTTTCAGAGAATACATTTAAATGGAGAAAATTAAACAACCGTATTTGACTTAAAATAAGTTCATTCTAAAATGAAAAAGTTTTAGATCTACTGTACAAATGAAAACTCGATTTCTGTCTTTATCAGACACATTCCTGCATTTAACCATTTTTACCCAAACACCCCAAGCTTGACGCAAATCTTTATGTCCCCAAGTAAAATAGCGAAACATTGAGCTGATAGTTAGCTGTACATGTTGGTAGATGTCCAGTAAGTGTATATATAGCTGATAGTTACCTGTACATGTTGGTAGATGTCCAGTAAGTGTATATATAGCTGATAGTTACCTGTACATGTTGGTAGATGTCCAGTAAGTGTATATATAGCTGATAGTTACCTGTACATGTTGGTAGATGCCCAGTAAGTGTATATATAGCTGATAGTTACCTGTACATGTTGGTAGATGTCCAGTAAGTGTATATATAGCTGATAGTTACCTGTACATGTTGGTAGATGTCCAGTAAGTGTATATATAGCTGATAGTTACCTGTACATGTTGGTAGATGTCCAGTAGGTGTATATATAGCATTAAGAGGAAGATATTAATATGGTCCAAGGAGATAACGTACTTGGGTGTCAGTGCTGTTTGCATATTTGACTTCTGACATCATGTCAAGTAAATGTATGGTTTTATCAAATTTAAATTGTAGTAATTTCAAGTTTTGACTGAGGGGCTAAGTCTGTGAGGGTATGTATATGAAGAGGATAGTTTTGCTTACATATTTGAATTTGTCATTTCATGCTCATTCTTATGGAGTGGGTTATGAGTTATATGATGTGGGAGCACTGTTCCCCAGCCCAAGGAAAATGATGTAAGAAATTATCCCCAAATAAATTATACATGTCAAATACATGGCCTTGTTCAATACACATGCCAGCAATGACATACAATACCAAAGAAATTGTTTGAAACTTGAAACAAAAAAAAAGATGATAAAAACAGATTTCAACAGGGAGAAGTTTATTCTAGAACCAATGTATATATCTCACGCACTAAGCCACTACAGCACCTGCCGCTGTTAGTCATATCTGACGACATGCTGCATAATGAATTGGTTCTGTTCTACATTTTCACAGTTGCAAGGGATTGGGGGGAGGTGGCAGGGAGTAAACGCTGCGATGCAGGTGAAGCCCTTTAAATTTCCATGAATGGGCTTATACTTTCCTGTATAATCTTGCACAGGCAAAACATACTGTCCTGTATATTCTTGCACAGGCAAAATAATATACTGTCCATATATTGAACAGACAAATCGTACTTTCTTGTATGGCCATTCACATTCAAAACATACTGTCCTATGTAAGCTTGCACAGGCAAGACATTCTGTCCTGTATAACTATACACAGGAAAAAAATATTATCCTGTATAATCTTGCATCTTTATCCTTAACCAAATGACAGCAACTACATCTTCTCAGTGGGAACAGCCTGTGGACTTTTAGCTCTGTTTTCCACCAGCACCAAGTAGAGTCCAGGAAGATATAAGCTATAAGAAAAAGAGTTACATTAAAATGTAGCTGATTAATTTTTATTTTGTAAGATCAACTCAGAAAATAAAAGAAGTTTTAATAAGCATATATTTGTTTTCATTCCAATGAACCATTGACTCATGTTTACTCTGCATGCTTTTGAAAATTGAATTTGAAGGAACTGCATGTGAGATATAGATCTAATTTCCATGGCAACATTGTTATCATCATCCTTTTTGTTACTAGTGTAGGTGTTGATGTGAAGTTTTGGCTTTCTTCTCCATTTTGCTGAAGCTGTTGTATGTTCAATCATTCGACTTACTTGTACCTTAATCTTTAGTAAAACTTCTCACACTTTCCAAAGTATGTCACATTGTCTTCTGACACTTGTTTGTACAGTTAGGAAAATTTAATGCATGTTGATACGGCTGGTAATATAGACTTGTATGACAATGCTGGTAAGATTGACTTGTATGATAATGTTGCTACGGCTGGTAAGATTGACTTGTATGATAATGTTGTAAAGGCTTGTAAGATTGACTTGTATGAAAATGTTGCTATGGCTGGTAATGTATGATAATGCTGGTAAGATTGACATGTATGATAATGTTGTAAAGGCTTGTAAGATTGACTTGTATGAAAATGTTGCTAAGGTTTGTAAGATTGACTTGTATGAAAATGTTGCTACGGCTGGTAAGATTGACATGTATGAAAATGTTGCTACGGCTGGTAAGATTGACTTGTATGAAAATGTTGCTAAGGCTGGTAAGATTGACTTGTATGATAATGTTGATTAGGCTGGTAAGATTGACCTTGATGTTCATAAGGCTGGTAAGATTAACTTTGATGTTCATAAAGCTGGTGAGACTGACTTTGATGATAATGTTGATTAGGCTGGTAAGATTGACTTGTATGCTAATGTTGATTAGGCTGGTAAGATTGACTTTGATGTTCATAAGGCTGGTAAGATTGACTTTGATGATAATGTTCATAAGGCTGGTAAGATTGACTTTGATAATGTTCATAAGGCTGGTAATATAGACATGTGATAATGTTCATAAGGCTTGTAGATTGACTTGTATGATAATGTTGGTAAGGCTGGTAATATAGACTTTTATGATAATGTTCATAAGGATGGTAATATAGACTTGTATGATAATGTTCATAAGGCTTGTAGATTGACTTGTATGATAATGTCCATAAGGCTTGTAGATTGACTTGTATGATAATGTTCATGAACTTCATACTTCTTTCATCAAACATAGTCTAGACTTGTGTGATTGAGCACTACGGCCTTTGATTTTCTACCACTTTAAAGTCTGTTTTTGTGATCTGATCAGGCCATATGGGGCTTCTTTTCAAAAGAGTGATGAAACTCTTGTAACCATTGGTGTGAATGTTCTTCTCAGTTTTAAAGTATTACAAGTCAGCCAGACTTCAAAGCAGATCCAATCTATCATAGTATAGTCTATTTCAACATATTTACACTTTGGTGATAATGAGAAAGGTGATGTAACATGTTGAAATGTCTAAATCAACTCATTAATGTTTCAGAGTGATATCCAGAGATATTTGCAGTTATTTATCCACACAGTTAAGAAAATGCTTCTTTTTTATTGTGCATATTTGTAAAACTAATATATAATTTTTAACTAAGTGTAAGATTTTTTTTCTTTAGTTCTCAAGGACATTTTTTTATAAATCTCCAGTGGCCTAGTGTTAGTGTCAACCTCAGATGCAGGAGGTGGTATGCTATATTCCTGGCTGAGTCATACCAAAGACTTATAAAAATGGTACTAACAGTTGCCTTGCTTGGCGTTCAGCATTAAGAGATTAGTGTTTGGACTGGTCAATCTGGTGTCAGGATAATGTGACTGGCTGTGGCATGAAGTCTGGAGTAAGTTCCGTGGCCAAACTTGGTGGATGTCGTGCATGCAGCTTATTAAAGAAGTTTTTAAGAGTCACAGGTCACGGCCTTGACAAGTCTAATAGAATCATTGTTTCTGCACACTAGCTTATCACCTAATTAATATGTGGATCTCACTCATAATATTCTCCAGAAAAAGCAGGTCACTGTGGCTAACTTACTGCATATGCGCGATTGATCTCATAACTATTGCATTCAAGTTTCCTAACTGTACAAACAACAGTGTCAGAAACACTGAGTTAAGCAAAAAAATTATAATGCTAAAAAGAAATTTAGACAAATGCCATGCACCAGTGACGTTAAAACAAATTCACATAAATGCACCAAAAGGTGCTCCAGCTCTACCGGTCTATTAAAATGGGCCCGCGTGCCGCAATATGGACAGCACTAGTATATCTTATGTCTATAATTTTTTCACCTTACTAGACATCACTAATCTGCCACATTGCAGACTTTGTAGCGATATAACTAAACAAAATTTTAAGCTACGTTACAAATATCCAAATGTCCATCTGTCTAGCATACATCCAACTATGTTAATAATATTGTTTCCACAATAATCTGAGATGTCCATCATTTACTTGCCAAGATTTGTATATCACTTTCTCTTGGAGTAAAGAAGAATCCTTACCGAGTCCGATGTCACACATCAGAAATCTGAATGAAAGTTTTAAATATATAATTTGCACATTGAACTGTCCAAAATCTTGTTACCAAAATCTGTGAATGACCTGTACTTAGGGTAAGGAAGGAGGCTATTTGTTGGGGATGGGGTAAATGGTCAAGGTCGTTGACTGAAAGAATAAAATTTATATCTGCATACTCTAGTTCTCCAAATCTATAATTACAAAATTTTGTGGATGATTGTCATAGTGGGTAAGGAAGAAATGTGTTGATTTCAGGATAAAAAATCCAAAATCCCAATCAATGTGTTGTAGAATAAAAACCGTTTCAACCACAATATTAGTTCTGTATTTCATACTTGTGCCAAATAATGTGGATGAAATGCACAATGGGTAAGGAATTAACCTATCAATGTTTGGGTCAAATATCAAAATTGCTGTCATTGAAAGAAGAAAATTGTCTGGTGCACCATAGCATTAGTTCTACCTTACAGACCAGGAACGAGTATTGTGAATGGCCTGCTGTTGGGTTAATGGAGAAGCCAACTGATTTTGAAGCCAAATGTCAAGTACACTGTGACTGAATGAAGAAACATGGTTTCAGCAGATCTAACTTTGTGATCACTTGCATATGGAGGAAAGGAAGAAAACAGTCTCGCTTGGGAGGTTAAAAGGTCAAGGTCACTGTCTGAAAGAAGAAAGCCAGTTTCTGTTCGAATTTGAATTATTTACCATTTGCCTCCTCAAACGTTTGTGAAGGGCTCGTACTTGCGATATTGCAGGCTTCTGGCTGTCTAGGTCAAACGTCAATGTTATTGTGGCTCTACTAAAATTTAGTGTTGTTTGATTTAATTTGTTTTTGAGTAAGTTCCGTGGCCAAACTTGGTGGATGCCTTGCATATAGGGTATTAAAGAAGATTTAGAGTCTCGGGTCACAGATCACGGCCTTGACAAGTCTTATAACTTATTATGCAGAAACAATTATTATATCACCTCATTAATATGTGGATCTCGCTCATAATATTCTCCCGAAAAAGGAGGTCACTGTGGCCAACTTACTGCATTTGCACGATTGATCTCATAATTATTGCAGAGTTTCAAAACTGTACAAACAGCAGTGTCAGAAACACTGAGCTAAACAAAAACAAAAAAATATAATGCTCAAAGAAAAATTGTTTAGACAAATGTCCAGTACTAGTGACTTTAAAAAAATGTAAAAAATCATAAATGCACTAAAAATTGCTTCAGTTCTACCGGTCCATTAAAATGAGCCCGCATGCCGCAGGGTGGACAGCACTAGTATATGTTATGTCGATAATTTGATTTTTTCCACCTTGGTGAATTTACCTATGTATGCCTTATGAATACCACGTGCAGACTTAATTTATCCCAGTTTACCTAGCGGGCCAACACGTTTGTAAATTTGTATCACATGTGTACACGTGCTGCAGCAGATAATAATAACATCGTGCTGGATGATTTATGTATTGTAGATGGCGCAGTAGTGGATTACGAATCAGACTTCTGACTGTTAGAAATTACGGTACAGCATCTATAAATTAGCCAGCACGCTTATTGTGAATGAAAACTGCCTTGGACGAGTCGATCGCCGCATGACTTATTATGAACTTGTGAAAGTATCATTGAGTGTCATCCAGTTTGGATGCATTTTATTTTGTATATTGGATTTTCCGAGTGAATTGTTTAGATTCGAGGTGATAATTTTGTGAAGCTGGTTGATTATTTGTTGAATTTTATTTGAATTAGTTTAACGAACTCGTTAGAATGGAAGATTTGGAAGATGTGAGCGAAAGCACCAAGATGGCACCAACGGTTTCCATAGAAACGGTTATGGTGATTCGACCTTTCAAGGTATGTGTTGCTAAGTCTGTTGTGGGGTCGAAATACTACTTCATGTACTACTGCTAATACTACTATTGTTGATACTATTACTACCACTCCCCTCCTACTATTTATTATTATTATTATTATTATTATATTATTATTATTATTATTATTTTGTGCATGTTTCCACCAAGATATGCTTCGTCCTCAAACAAAGCAAATATATCTAAAGAATGCCTTAATCTGTTATAAATTCCATAATTTTACCGCATTGATTAGATTGTTTATGTCTAATAAATAATTCATGTCAATGGTTTATGTCTTGTATTTACAACTTTATAATCTTTGCCAATCAAGTATCGCCAGGAACTTGCGATGCCAGCAGATTCTTTGCAGCCTACTTTCACTTTGTATATTCAATAACAGAAACTAATTGAATGAGGCAGTCAACAAGGCTTCGCTCCATTCTGCCAGACTTCATTAGCACATACTTCATTTCCCTTCAGATCAAAATTTGTATTACGAGGGAGCAGCCCATATTAATCTTTTGGGGCTTTTTCTTCCATTTGTATTTATTCCAGAATTAAATCAGTTTAACTTAGTCTAGTCTGTTCCTTTCTTCTCGTAGAAATGATTAACCTAGATGAAGATTAATCTTCTGCAAGAATTGAAAATTGGGGGAGGGGGTCAGATAATGCTGGAGTGTACCTGCAAGATATTTCGGAGCATAGTTTGGCAAACACTTCCAAACATAAATGGGAAACCAACATTTCTAAGTGACCCTTCTTGGGCAGCCAAAATTTATAATCCTCCCTTCCTGGGGATCCAAAATTTGTATGCCACCCTTCTTTAATAAATATTCTTTCTCAAAGTGATATGAGATATTTCTTATGTAATGAAATTATAATTAGCTATGAATAATTTTATGAATGTAAAAGAAGGCTAAATTAAATAGGTAATTATAGGTTTCCAGCAATCTTTGATTCGCAGATATAAGAATGCATAGCAATGTGCAGACTATATTATGGGGGTGGGGGTTTACGGTACAGGCACGCCAATCAAATAAGATGATATAGATCATGCATTTGATATGTTAACTCCACATGCTACGTATCCCTTGTAATCACCCATTACATGCTGCTTATTATCCGAGAGCAGAGTATAGAACTAAGAAATAATTAATGTTTGGTATTCAGTTGCATGTACCATCTGGTCAACTCTTGCTAACAATTATTAACAATATTTGTTTGTTTGTGTTTTTTGTTATTAAAGAAAACAATTTTTCTTGGATAAGAATATGGTGTTTTTTATGACAACAAAACTTACGTATTTCTGATTCAGACCCTTTCATTTTTATACCTACCCGTGGGGTACCAAATTAATTATCCGTATCTGATTCGAAAATGATCATAAAAGCACACGGTATAATTTTACGCAGCCCCCCCCCCCCCACACACGTATTTAAAAAATGACTCTCAGATGACATTTATTAATTCATCTGACTTGCTTCTCAGTAACAGGTTAATACTGTATATAATGAACTCGATTTGTTTTCATAGGGAGAAAATGTTGTGAACTGACATCGTCCTTAAAGAGCAAACGCACAGACACACTCATGCACGCACATACTTCGTTCACAAGCAACTGTAACACCGTGATCATTCACATGTATGCCAAGTTTTTAGCCCATTAAGTCAGGTGATTTCGCTATTGCATACTGTTTTAATGCAGTTAATGTGAATTATTTCAACTTCTGAAACGGCATTGGCACCATTTTTACCAACTTATAAGCAATCATTTTCAAAGTTAACGCTGTTTAACAGTATATACATGATGTCGATTTAAAATATAAAAAAACTGCCCAATTATTGATGACTCAATAAAAACCTCACTAATTATTTGCGGCCAGTTCTCGGAGTGACCATGATAACCATGAAATACAAATATTACTTGTAATAATCGAATATGTTTGTTCCACAAGTGTTGGACTCGAGCTTGATGTTGATAAAACAAAAACAATAAATCTGAAGGGAAAAGAAAATTATAGTATTATAGAGAATGTCCAATGTCCGAACGGGTTATGGGGTTCATCTAATGTATTTTTGTCACTCCGTGTGAGTTTTTTTCCTTCAGGTTTATTTTGGTTTTTTTCTCAACATCGTAATCGCGTCGAGCACCTGTGCGTTGTTTTTTATAAGAAAAGAAATAGAAAGAAGGTTTTTAAAAACGTAGAACCATTTCACACGTTTCGCATCTTTTCTACCGAAAGTGATTTAATGTAGTATCGGCTTTCAAATTACCATCATATATATTTTAATAAATAAACAACAAATTATCAAAAGAAATTTCAATTTAGTTATTGTTGTCCTGCTTATTCATTGGAATTAAACAATTGATTGATAAATTACAGGTGATAGCAATGTTGCTAGGTTTTATTGCTGTCCTGCTACTAATCCTATCCATAGGGGCCACGTCCTGGGTTTACGCGGATGGAAAGAGAGAAGGCTTGTGGCAAGTTTGTGCTGTCGACGGCGCTTTTATGGACTGTGTGCAAAATAATACTGAAAGAGGTAATTCATATGCTCCATCTCTGCTTTTCTTTTTGTCTCTCTAACAGTTATATTCCTTCTTCTCTCTAACTTCCTAAATTTGACCTCGGTCAGGAAATTTGTATTTAAAAAATAGCTTGCGAAAGCATTCATTATTTTTTTCACCTTATACTTAACATTGATGTTTCTTGAAGAAGGGGGCCGCGCCGTTGGCCATGTGGTTAGAGCGTCTGCCATGGATGATGGAGGTCGTGGGTTCAAAGCCCAGCCGAGTCAAACCAAAGACTTACAAAATGATACTAACAGCTTCCTCGTTAGGCACTCAACATTAAGAGGTTATTGTTAGAAGAGGTTAGTGTTAGGACTGGTCGGCTTGGTGTCAGAATAATGTGACCGGGTAGGACATAATGTTATATGTCATACGCGCGCACACACATACTCTCTCTCTCTCTCTCTCTCTCTCTCTCTCTCTCTCTCTCTCTCTCTCTCTCTCTCTCTCTCTCTCTCTCTCTCTCTCTTCATGAATCAGGTATATATAGTTACATATACTTGTGTAAACTGATATTGATTAATGCTATACAGGATAATGTGACTGGGTGGGACATCTTGCTCTATGTCACACAAACACACACACACACACACACTCCTCTATTCATATATCAGGTATATTTACATATACTTGTATAAAATCATTAATTAATGACAATATCATATATACATGTACGTATGATATACAGGATAATGTGACTGGGTGGGACATCATGTCTGCGGCATGATGTCCGAGTGCTAGACATCACCATAAACTGCCACACTGCAGACCTCGTAGTGATATGACTGAAAAATTGTTAAAGTTACGTTAAAACTCCAAATATCAAGCATACACACGCGCGCGCTTGGAGAAGCCTAATTATCTGTTCATCCTGAAGAGTTACATGTGAGATTTGGCCATTAGAATAAATGTATTAACTCCAGTACGAATATTAGTTTGCATTGTTAAGTCACATATCTCGATAGTGAATATATATATATATATATATATATATATATATATATATATATATATATATATATATATATATATATATATATATATATATATATGACCACTTCGATCTTCATGTACTATTTGGAATGATGGCAACACTGGTATTTTACCACATTTTTAGCTTTTAAAATATTGGGTTTTTTTATTCCAGAGTTTCAAATTCTGTAATGGGGGGGGGGGACCCATAATAATTTCACTACTTAGGGCACTGGAAGTCCTTAATCCGGCACAGCAGTTTCTCTTCCTATTATCTGCGGCCATGCATCTTTACAAGTCAGAGCATGAAAAACAGCACTTCACTTCTGTGAGCTCCAACCCAATACCGCCAGCCGTGAGATTTTCCTTCAAGACATACTCTTCAAGTATTTAAGCTATCTTATACATCACAGATCTATCATTGTGCTGTAAACATGCCCACATTATCATATGTTATTTAGAATCTGTATATTTTGTAGTTTTTATTCTTTTTTCCTTAACGTTGGAATCGGTTCGAGTGTTCTATTAAATGCTGGATGATGAGAGAAATACGAAATCGGTCATAGGAAATTAATTTGAATCAGACCCACTTCGAGTTTTGGTTTTCATATTACCACTTTTCGTGTTATTTGTTGGTGCTAAGGTTCAGCTTTTCTAATCCGCTTGCATATTGCTGCTATGCGAATATTAGTTTGCATTGTTAAGTCACATATCTCGATAGTGAAATGATAGACAAGATGTTGTTCTGTTAATTGGTCTCATTTGATGTTAATTCTCTCTCTCTCTCTCTCTCTCTCTCTCTCTCTCTCTCTCTCTCTCTGCTGTATCTAATTCCATAGAGCGTTTGTAGTTCAATTGTCACTGGTTCAGTATCATTTACAGACGGGGAGAGGGGGGAGCAGGGGGGGGGGGGGCATTCACTCCGTGCGCCGGTGGCTAGGGGGTGCCAAATCGGCCCAAAGTATCAACATAACTGCGCAACAGGGGCAGCGGGGGACGCACATTTGGGTGTTTTACCCTGGGCGCCGCAAATTTGGGTGTTTTGCCCTGGGCGCCAAGTATCCTCGCTACGCCACTGCATTAAGGCCTGCCAACCTTGTCTGCCTCAGTGCGTCCTATCTATCTTTCACATGTATCTATTTCCATCTATTCGTGTTAATTACTTTTCAAACTTAAATTTCAGCGTTGGTGTACACACATACTGCTTTATTTGAGTAACGGTGAGAAAGAAGGTCTGTGATGAGCTACTTGCAACCGGAATTCGACTGCAGTCGAAACTCTTCGTGGAGTTACGTCATGATCGGTCTCAGTCGAAACTCTTCGTGGAGTTACGTCATGATCGGTCTCAAACGAGTTTATTCAGTACTTACCTCTAATAAAATATATTATTCGGTTAATCACGTACAAGGAACGTTACCGTAGGAATTTTCTCAAACTTTTACGTCGATAGCCGGTTAAAAAAAATTTGAAGTAGAATGGTTTTAAGATCGAGTCGGTGTAGATTGAGTAGAATCCATGCCTATGTATTAACCGAATTACGTTCATATGTCGGGGTGGGGGGGAGGACAAGTGCTCTCCGTTATGGATCACTGCCATCTCACCTCTGTCTGCGTGGGTTCGAGTCTAAGATTCGGCTAATGTAGTTATGTGAGAAAGCTTGCCAGTAGCTTCTCGTGGGTCGGTGGTTTTCCATGGTTCTTCCTCCACCAATAATACTAGCCGCCATGTACAGCCATCATGTGCTAGAAAATGACGTCAAACCCTACTAAAAAAGCAAAAACGTTCATATGTCTTTATGTTTTTGGAGTCACAAATAAATCGCCTCTTGTTTACCAGTAAACTTTATCATTCATGCCACATAGTTAGCTAAAGCAGATATTTGGCATGTATTCCCATCCATAATATGTTTGTTTGTTTGGTGGTGTGTAATGTCAATTTTCAGCACACGATAGGCTGTACATGGCAGCCAGTGTACTTCTGGTGGATGAAAACCCCGAGATGACCTCCGTGAAGAACCATCCACCAAAAGGAAGCTAGTAGAAACCTTTTTTACAAACCCACGCTGGTCGAGCTGAGACTCGAATCACGCGGACAGGGATAACATGTCTAATTGATCTGTACCGTCGAGCGCCTTGTTCCACATTCCCACCCGAGGTCTTAAGATCACTCGGCCACCGGGTCCTAAGATCACTCGGCCACCAGGGTCGTATCTTCTCGATATTATCCAACTATGATGCTAGGATCTACTCTCCACTGCATTCATTTAGTTAAATCTTTCCTTGTGAATTCATTAACACCGAGAATATATACAAATCTTCCCAAAAAATGGATAAGACATGATTGAATTTAGTTATTCTCAAACACAGTATCAAGTATGGTTTTGAACTAAAATATATTCAAGATCATAGGAGGGAGAGAGTCAATAGAAAATGTCCCAGATTTTCTTTTGTCAGCGACATTTGTGTTTACAGGCGACAATTATTTATGCAAAACTATGCCCTTTCCAATAAACGCTCATTACTTTTAATAGTTACCCTGGAAGAGAACATTAAAGTCCTTTAAACTTACAAGCTTGATTATTTATTTCATAGCGTGTATGTGCTATCTAGGAATTAATTAAGAGCATAATCCATTAATTCACTGTGTCATTTAGTTGGAAGAGTATTATCACCATGGTAACGATACATTATAAACAGTAACGGGAAGCCGTACTTTACCTGTTTTAGGATATCATTCATGAAATTAAGACATGATAATACATTTTCAAAATTGTATAGTTCATATCTATTCAATTCAAACTGGTACTATGTAGGGTTCATAATCAAACAAGCGTTCTCTTTGTTGGCTTTATATTTAACACATTACAGTAAAGTTTAACTTTCTTTCATAGTAAACTTGATTGTAATTGAATTAATAAAGTTTAAATGTTCTGCAATATTCAATCTTCAAAAGTGTATTAATAAAGTGTATTAATAATGCGTTGCTAATATGTATCGTGACATTTATAACATACAGACATGTGCGTCCAGATAATAGTACAATTAATTTTTGTAATTTTTTTTTTTAGATGACAACAAATTAGTTTATTCTTGTTTTCTACATCCTTTTTTCCTTAGTCATTAGATAAGTAGCATGCTCATCTTAGGTGTTGTACTCTGGTGTAGTGTCTTAAGAAGCATTCTCATCCTCGGTGTCGTACTCGGATCTAATGCCATAATAAGCATGATCATCCTCGGTGTCGTACTCGGATGTAGTGTCTTAATAAGCATGATCATCCTCGGTGTCGTACTCGAATGTAGTGTCTTAAGAAGCATTCTCATCCTCGGTGTCGTACTCGGATGTAGTGTCATAAGAAGCATACTCATCCTCGGTGTCGTACTTGGATGTAGTGTCATAAGAAGCGTGCTCATCCTCGGTGTCGTACTCGGATGTAATGTCATAAGAAGCGTGCTCATCCTCGGTGTCGTACTTGGATGTAGTGTCATAAGAAGCGTGCTCATCCTCGGTGTCGTACTCGGATGTAGTGTCATAAGAAGCGTGCTCATCCTCGGTGTCGTACTTGGATGTAGTGTCATAAGAAGCGTGCTCATCCTCGGTGTCGTACTTGGATGTAGTGTCATAAGAAGCGTGCTCATCCTCGGTGTCGTACTCAGATGTAGAGTTATTAAAAGCATGCTCTTGCTCGGTGTCGTACTCAGATGTAATGACATTAAAAACATGTTCATCCTCAACGACTTATTTTTTTTTTATCAAACCTAAATTTATCAGTATAGATGAAACCTGGATGTCAGCTTCTATGTAGAGGAAAGGATATGAGCCGCGACATTTTCTGGAGATGCATGTTTCTGAAACATGTGCTTTCAATTGCGCACCAAAGAACCATGTGCTAATTTTAGTAATGAGTGTTTTAACGTCAATATTGTTAAAGGACTCAAATTTCATCAATAAAACAATGTCTCTATCTTATTTCACTTGCAACTAGAATAAGTTCTCAAAATATTATCTTTCCTAAAACATAACATACGTTTTTAACCAATCCTGGTCAGCCAAACCCATATATACATTATTTTATGTTCACCCATTTCCCTGATTCCCATTTATCCTTATCACTTGTACAGTGTGTCCTAAATAATATAGGCGTGTCCAAAGCAATGGCGTACTAAATGTTAATGATGCCCTGGGAAACTATGAAGGCCCAAAAGGGTTCTGGCTCCCCAAGACCTCTTGCTCACAGGTCAACTTCCCCGTCCGACCCACGCACCCTTCCTTCGTTAGTACGTTACTGGTCAGAATCGCAAAATTCAGTAACGTATACCTTGTAATTTTCTAATGATAATCATGTCTTTTGAAGTTTTGCTTTTCATGAGGAGAAATATGTATCCATCCATGTAATCATATTGTCTATTTCAGACTGGATATATGCGTGCCGCAGCCTTTGTTTGATGGCCATCACCACCTGTTTCATCGGCTGCATTGTCGTCTGCATAGGACTTCAAGCCCAGTCGTTCCAAAGCAGATACAGGCACTACTTCGTGGGCATGTTGATATACTTTTTGGCAAGTATGTTCAGGTCAACATATGATATTTCTAGCTTGTTTTTGGCATTCTGTCTATCTTTGCATTTGTCGGCCATCTTGTCCGCAAAATCCTCAAAAACCAGTCTTCCGATATAAACAATTCATGCTGATATAAATTTTTGTATGTCTCCCTGCCTATCCAGTTGGATTTTTTATTAACGTGTATCCACATGTCAGTCAAACTAAAACGTGCTGTTTATGTAGTTACTCATTTTCACTACTATTGTTGTTAATCACTTGAGTTCTTCGACGCATCTAGCAGCAGATTCATATATATGTAATTTACGGCTAATGTGTAGTTGTCAAATTTTGCGTCACGGAAGGTGTCGCAAGCTGAATTACTACAAAAGTTTGTATCCGAATCTCGGCTGATATCGTTTGATCTGTTTCTGGAAGGACGTTGTGTGAGGTTTCGATCGGAAATTGGCATTATTTATAGTGGGACTGAAAAGAATTGTTAAAACTTGATTATGCAAATTTCTTAAAACGTCTTGTTGACGTTTCTTAAAGAGCACGATACTGATTTCCTTTTGCACGTCAAGTCTCACTACGGCAATGCTGTTTACACTTGTTCAGTCGTAACCTCAAGGAAGTAGTTCCAGCATCGTTTGATCGTATGTTATTACGGATTAGAAAACGACATTATGGTTTCCCTACTTTTATGATTTGACTGTAAATTCTGGCTCTTTTGGGGTAGAAAATTGATAAGCATATAATAAAGACTTAATATTATCTGTAAAGGCAGTTTGATGTGGATTTTGGAACATTATTTGACAGTTTGGGAAAGAAAATCACATCACCACTTTTAGTGTCATCTTGCCCTTATCGTCTCGTTTTATATATTTGAAGAGTTATGTTGGAGTGGAAGCTCAAATCGCATCAAAATGTTGGAATTCTCTGAAATCGCGCGATCGATTTATGCAGGGGCTTTGATAATTAAGAGATCTTATACTGCCTGAAGCCAATAAAATTTTTTTTTATCTTATCAGACAAGAACATCGAAAGTATTTAATCTCAGACGCTCGGGCCATGCTGCTTCTTACAGCGCATTGTCACATAATCAAAGTCTAAATATCTACATTTTGTTTTCACCCGCGGCCATAGGATTACATGATACAAACAACCCCATTGGGAAAAGCAATTGGAAAACACTCTGTCTTTTCCGTCAAGTCAAGAAAGAAACCTCTGATGTAGTTTATCTCCACTGAGAACTCTATTCCGAACTACTTTCTTTCACATGGAACTATATAGTTGCGGAAGGAGACAGTCACAATCAGTACAACTTCGATCTTTCCTGTTATAACATGTGGTGCACTCTGCCCGGGAAAAAAATATACCAAATGCATAAAAATTGTGTATTCCTACAACTACTTATGAAGTTATTTCACTGATGGAAATGGCTGAACGATGTTCTTGATCGATGGAAAATGTAAATTGCAGTCACATAATATAGTTTTTGTTTTTTTTTTATTTATTACCCCCAATCGATATTAAAATCAAAACATTGTTGATATATATAAAAAAAGAACAAAACAGTAATTTCATTCGTTGGTTTATAATTTCTAACCCGGTTGTCGCCAGGCGGTAACACTGTCAGCTTGTTGACGTTTCGAATAAAAAGGTAGTTTCTTTAGCAATTCGGTAGCTACATTTGCTTGCGCAAGTCTGTTCTCAAGCTGGTGTTGTAAAGTTCATCGTCCTTAAAAAATTTCAATAATTCCGTACATGTCAAATTTACGTTTCCTTGAACACATTTATACAAGAGTTCCTCAAATTTATTTGTTCAATGTGCTTTAGAAATATTAAACTAGACTTTGAAAATATTGAACACAGATGGCACAGTTTTTACAGAAATAACCTATTAGAAACTATGAATGGACAGCGATATGTCTTTTTGTTCATTTACATCGGGGAGTTCCGTTTGCATTGAAATGCCAATAATACGAGCGTGTTTGGGACCCCTTTGGCGACAATAAGGCTAGAAAATTAAATCAACATATGATTAAGTTATGTGCATTTTTTATATCATTGATGCTCTTCGTTTTTAAACTCGTGGGAGTGGGGTGTACAAACGAACGGGAGGGTATGCGAATACTATAATTCCGCGAGATTTGGAATCGTGTGTCTAACCAATACTTTATGGACGAGTATAATGTTTATAATTACTGGATAATCGAATCGTATCTCGCTACAAATATTATTTATTATGTCTGAGAAGTCACATATAATTACGGAAGTTCTTACTTTAAGCGACTTACCCTATAATAGCACAATTTCGGCAAATTCAAGCTTTTTTTTAAAATTCCGATTTCAATATCACTCCAAACAGTCCAAATATCTCAAACGGGGTAAACAAGGTCAAAGAAATCCCTGAATAATCAACACCGTGAGTACTGGAAAATATGATGGGCGGATTCTGAGATTTTCCATGCACGCATATATCATATGGTGAAAATCATATAGTCTTAGCGTGAGAGCAGGTCCTGTGCATTCGCTGTTACCTGGCATAAATTGGCAAGCCTATATCATAAACTGGTAACTAAAAAGAATCTGTCTTCATGTTAACAGTGTAGCGGTGTGTGTAGCAGGGAGCATACAGAGCAGGAAAAAAAAAAAAGAGTGCGGTGCGTTGCAGGGAGCATACAAAGTAGGGACAAAGTCAAATCAGCGCGATGAGTTGCATTTAGCATACAAAACGTGGAACCAGACTAATGAGTGCGGTACCCGATGGGAGTATTACATTTTATCATAGCCGGTGCTTCTACGGTGAATCATGTCTACTTGTTGATTAAGAAACTGAGGGCAAAACTTTTATTCTGCATCAATCTCTAATATTTTATCTTACATCATACAGGAATGCATCTTGACACGACTATTTAGAATCTCTCTCGATTACAGAAAGAACATTGGTTTGTTTTCTGATCCTGGAAATTCTCTTCTTATTATTTGACTGTTAATGTTTTAATTTTGAAAATTTTGACACAAGTAACGAAATAACGACAGACGAGTTTCAAGGACAGACTAAAGTCGGTCCAAAGGTGAAGAATAAGAAAATGTTGACTGCTGAAATTACTAATTATAGATTATGATGGACAAGATGTCAACGACACGTGACGAGTTATGTCTGCTACAAATCCGTTTCTCTTAACAAAACAAAATTTTACCTACCAGTGTCTCTCTATTTTCAGTTTTGTTTCAATCAACAGCTTTGATAATTTTCCCAATCAAGTTAGACGAGGAACTATTTGAGAAAGATGTAGAACGTTGGGCGTTCGGATGGGCGTATGGCATCGGCTGGGCTACAGTAGTGATAATGGCATCAGCGGCACTGCTGATTTGTTTCGATAAGGACACTGATGAAATCATTTACCGTGAAAAGACGTCATACCGTAACACTGTAATCGAGGTAAACGGGGAGAGCTAGAGCTTGTTGTGAAAAAAATTCGGGGAAAGTGCATTCCGAAAATAACCCACTCTTACGTACAATTTACTATGTGGTGTACATCTATGCATCACATAACGATGAAACCTTTGCGAGATTTAATCTAACATGGACTAAACAATAGGAAATGTTTTTAAAGCAGGTTCAGATTAGCCTTTTTTTCAGGAAACTGACGTGGATACGTTTTTCCAAAGCTGATTCAGCAATGCGAATGTTGTTTATTTAAAATACTTTTGGTACAAATATCCTATACAGAGTGCAGAGTCTGGACATAAATCTGGAATCCAGCAATTTGGCTGGATTCAATTCAAGCCTGACGTAAGCTGGGCTAATTAAATTCCTTAAGGCAAGACTTAAACTCTGGTCAGAGATGTTGAGAGAAGACGTCATAACATTGGCTTGCAAATCATAAATCTGTCCATGTCTAAAATGTTGTTGTAGTGAGTAATTAGATCGCCCAAACGCTGACGACCCTTGGAATATTTTTCAGACAAAAACTGGTTAAGAGAAAAGCATGGCTTTCCGCACCCCAAAGTATCATTTTAAACTTAACGTTCACAAAAACGATTCGCAGTACAAAACTTTTTTAGCAATGGACATATTTATCTCTTACAAGCCAATGTTTTGATGTCTATCCTCAGGACAGTTTTATCTCTTACAAGCCAATGTTTTGATGTCTATCCTCAGGACAGTTTTATCTCTTACAAGCCAATGTTTTGATGTCTATCCTCTGGACAGTTTTATCTTTTACAAGCCAATGTTTTGATGTCTATTCTCAGTTGCTAAAACTAATTTGTATTTCTATTATAAGGTACTTTTGTACCTTTAGCAATATTGGCGTCTGGGCCTTGAACAAGTGATTCTAGTTGTGCAAAGGGACGTAACTGAAAGTTTAATCCTACGAGGAAATAATTATACTGAAAGTGGTTATCTAACCTGACATAGTAGCATCTATGTAGAATTATTTAGGTGTATTTAGAGGGATATTGATATTTACTTACAATAGTACACGAGACAGGATTACCAACATTTCACAATTGATGTCCATTCCTTGGACTGTTTAAGGTGCCGTATTCGGAGCGTCGGACTCGTACTCCAAAGGTTAAATACCCACCCGAGCTAGTCAAATTCGGCTATCTCTGTGTGTCATGAGGACAGGCGCATGATATAGCCAAATGTGTGTTAAAGTGCCGCTAAAACGAACAAAACAGAAAACAAATCAATGTATCGTATTAAGCCAAATTGGTAATTTGTTAGTATTCTCAATCCTTTTATTCCTTGTATTATTCTTTGCAATATATTTGTGGGCATCATTTTGATGATAAAACGTTACAATGAACGCCAGCGCATGCCAAATGTAAACGTTTGTAATGATCAAACCTTGCAATAAACGCAGGTGCATACAAAATGTAAACTTATACGATGAGCAAACCTTGTATTGAACTCGTATACAATGTAACCCATTATCATGAGTAAACAACAAAATGCAAACATTCGTAATGATTAAACATTTTCAACTCTTAAATGATTTCATTTTTGTCATTTTCTTTATTTTTATGAGTCATTGCAATAACTGCCTCAGTTTTCTGTTTTTCGGAACAATGGTGTGCATTCGATATAATATTGTATATGATGTGTATTCTCATGAATTGGAGTATCATCCAGTGCTTCATTGATGGAGACGGGAGACGACTGACTACTTCATCATTGATGGATGAAGGGTGATTCAGGACGCTGTCAAAGTGTTCAGCCCATCGTTGAAGGATCTTCTCTTTGTCAGCAATTAGTGTTTTTCCATCTACCATCAGTCGTCTCCCCCAATTACCCATCAACGAAGCACTGGATGACCCTCCAACCTTGCTGGAGACACAGAAAGCGATACGTCTGCTCTCCAGTGGAAAAGGACCTGGTTCAGACTCCATCCCAGCTGAAGTCTACAATGCACAAACTTTGGTCTCACCATCAGTACCAAGAAGACTTAAGTCCTGCATCAGCCGACTCCTTGAAAGCATTGTGTTAAGCCCAACATCGCCATCAATGGCCAAACACTCAACGTAGTGAACCGCTTCACCTACCGTGGCAGCACACTGTCGCAGAGAGTCACTGTTGACGACGACGAGGTGAACTGTCGCATTGCCAGAGCCAGCGCAACTTTCGGAAGATTGTATGACAATATCTGGAATAGAAGAGGCATCAACATCCATACCAGACTAAAGGTTTACAGGGCAGTTGTGTTTCCCCCACTACTTTAAGCATGTGAAACGTGGACGGTGTACCAACGCCATGCCAAGAAGCCGAACCACTTTCACACCACAAATCTCAGGAAAATCCTCAACATCAAGTGGCAGGACAAGGTTCCAGACACAAGCAGATCTCCCTTGCATCCACACCACCCTGATGCAGTGCCAGCTACGTTAGGAGTGACATTTTGTACGCATGCCAGACCACCGGCTGCCTAAGAGACTCTTCTATGGCGAACTACTGCAAGGACAGCGACCCCAAGGAGTCAGAAGAAACGCTTCAAAGACAATCTGAAAGCTGCATTGAAAGCGTTCAAGATAAACCCTGATTCCTGGGAGCAAACAGCAAGCGATCGAGTCATTTGGCGTTCCTCTGTGCATAAATGCTCCAAGTTGTGCGAATCTAGCAGGACAGCAGCTGCAACCCTCCTGGAGATGTTCCACTCATCCCCTGTCCCTAGCGCAAACTAACATTTCGTGCAAGGATTGGTCTGATCAGCCACCTGAAACGCACAGAACAGAACCAGCCCCTCCAACCATCGGATCAATGTCCTCGTCGAATCGAAGGACAAATAGGAACAATATTCTCAGGGATTCGCCAAAAAACTCTTTTAATATTTTTGACTGCTTATTGAAATGTGTATCATGGTATGATAAGTAAATAGTAGTGGTTGTTTCTATTCGTGACATGTAATTGCAGTAAAATCTTTAGCAGTTGGTTGGGTCTTTAAATCCGCGAGAGAGAGAGAGAGAGAGAGAGAGAGAGAGAGAGAGAGAGAGAGAGAGAGAGAGAGAGAGAGAGAGAGAGATGATATCGTGAGGGGGGGGGGGAGGGAAATTGTTATACAACAATTGGGACACATATATCCACTTCAATTTTTCGTGACGTTAGTGATCGTCTTCCAAAACGGCGAATTTTTGCGTTCCAAACATGCAAGGAGTTTTTACTGAACAACCTAGAAAAGAGATAAATGTCTAGAATATTTTTTCTTTCTTTCTTTAAAAAAAAAAAATCTACGAAAACTGCAAACCGCTGTTAAGTGCGGGTAAATTTTCAATAAACTGTCTCGGCTCGTTGATATTTATCAGCACTTCACATTAACAACTCCACTTCTTATTAATTTATTTTATCTGATAGTGCTGCTACTTCTTAAGAAGTTAGAGCTTTCTGGAAGTACTACTTTTAGCGTTTATGGCTTAAAGTTAGAGCTCTGTTAGTACTTTCAACGTATATAGATGGAAGTTAGCGCTCTCTGTAATTACTTTCAGCGTCTATTGTTGGAAGTTAGAACTCTCTGTAAGTACTTTTACCGTATATGGTTGGAAGTTAGAACTCTGTAATTACTTTCAGCGTACATAGTTAGAAGTTAGAGCTCTCTATAAGTACTTTCAGCGGATATAGTTAAAAGTTAAGAGCTTCCTGTAATTACTTCTAGCGTATATGGTTGGACGTCAGAGCTCTGTGTAAGTACTTTCAGCGTTTGCGTTAGTTAGAAGTTAGAGGACGTCCAGTCCATATTCGACCTCAAATGCTAGTCAACCCAGTATTCAAAAGCTGTTATTTATATGAACCTTCAATAAACAGAGCTAAACCAAAACTGTTTAGAAAATAACTCCTGTTGAAGTCTATATGCCCTGACATGTTATAAGAATAGCCTTACAAACTGAAATGAAGCGGCTTACAAATAGGTGAATAAGGTAATGTCCCGGATTAACACAAATGCAAAGGATAGGGATGAAAGTCGTAAAGAGTTACTGTAGTAAAGCTGGATTTGTTAGTCTCTAACGATTTGACATTGATAGGCAGACTCACTAGATTCTCATCTGGACTGGCCGTTTGCCTATTTATGCCCCCATATTCTTAACACTGAGGATTGAGGACTTACAGTGTAAAAGGGCTATATGCTAAAGGTTCAGTTTTTGGCCATGGTGTGGAAAGATATTGGCATCAAATCTAAAGAGCTTCAAACGATATTACAATGCTGGGAGTTTATTTAAAGGTGTCATTCAGGAAACCATTTCATATAAATCAAATATTCACAATATAAAATATCCTTCAACATTTTTATTTTAGAAAAAAAAGAGAGGTAAAGTTTGAAAATTTAAACATACGTATGATTCGGAACAATGGAGACGATCATTGAAACACATAAATGTTCATTCCACAGATAGTTCAGACTAAAATTTCAGACTCTATTGTGAAAAGAAACCTACGTCAATTTTTGTATCCAGACTCTATTGTGAAAAGAAACCTACGTCAATTTTTGTATCCAGACTCAATTGTGAAAAGAAACCTACGTCAATTTTTGTATCCAGACTCTATTGTGAAAAGAAACCTACGTCAATTTTTGTATCCAGACTCTATTGTGAAAAGAAACCTACGTCAATTTTTGTATCCAGACTCTATTGTGAAAAGAAACCTACGTCAATTTTTGTATCCAGACTCTATTGTGAAAAGATACCTACGTCAATTTTTGTATCCAGACTCTATTGTGAAAAGAAACCTACGTCAATTTTTGTATCATTACCTGCCAGTTCCACATCCATACCTTGAAGCGTATCATTTTATTTTTCATGCTTTACTATATATAGTGTGGCTACAGGTGCAAATCTTTACTTTTTTCCTTTCGTATTGTTCCTTGTTAAATGTTCAGTTTTCCAGATTCATTTCGTAGTAAAAATGGATTGTTCAAATGGAGATGTTTGTTTATGTAATTCCCAATAAATTGCTCTGAAACATATCCACTTTAAGAGATTATATATATATATATATATATATATATATATATATATATATATATATATATATATATATATATATATATTATCTGTGTGTATGTGTGTGTTCAATGAAAACATTAGTATTATTAAGAAAATAAAATGCATATGAAATATAAACGATACATAATATTTTATCAATAAATGTCAGATTTATATTGTTTCAGTCTTTGCTTCTTGTAACGCCACCTTGCACCAAAATATGTGTATAACAATTAGGCATTATATTTTCATATATTGATTTTCATTTATGCAATAAATAATATGAATTTAATACCTGGAATATTCTTTAAAAAAAAATGGTTCCAAGCCATAACATAGGGTTTTCTTTAAAGACTTCGTCCGACCTAAACGAAAGTGACGGCGATCTGAAATCCAGTATGGTAGTCATCATGAAACATTGAGTTTCTGCGACTCAGACAACTATTTGAAAAGCAAACACAAAATGTGGCATGCATTCAGTGTCACTGGAGTTACATAAATATTGCCTTTTAGTAAAATCCCATGTTGATAAAATCCCATGTTGATATGATCATCCGTTCAGTACGAATAGCTATAATAAAAAATTTCAATATACCCCCTGTGTAGGCTATATGGCCTATGTCTGAGCGGTACTATTTTCATTTAAGAATGACTAGACATTGGGATGAAAGTTTGTGTAAAGTGTCATAGCAATCTCAAAGCAGCTTAAGAGAAGTAGCGATAACAAACTTTTGCTAAAGGAAGGATATATGATGAGCAATAGGTCATCTCCATATCTTCTGGTTACTGACCAATGCGAGATAAAACAACGAATCCCCTTGACTGATGAATAATGACTACAATGATATAGTCATACGGATGGGTGTAATGACGAATTATGGATACTTTGTATTTATTCAGAACTACGTAACTATTGGGCGGGGGTTATGCTCCGTCGGCTGAAGCACTGAATAAAGGAAACTGGAAATGCTAAAATGATTATGAATTACACCCCAATGTATTTTTAAGCTGTCGTTAATATCAGACTGAGTTTTGCAAGCTTCCTTTAATATTTAACTAATAATCAGAAAAGGGTCTCCCCGTAGTGGTACATATAAGCATTAATTGCTTATTTTAAAAGCAACAGATGGTATAATTCAGGACACCGCAATGGATAGGACACAGTTACTTCTAATTATAGATGGCATAATTCACCACCCAGTAATGGTTAGGGCACAGTGACTTCCATCTAAAGATGACAAAATTCACCACCCAGTAATGGTTAGGGCACAGAAGCTTCCAACTAAAGATGGCATAATTCACCATAGCCATGGGTAGGACACAGGGGCTTCAAATTAAAGATGGCATAATTCACCACACAGGAATGGGTAGGACACAATGGCTTCAAATTAAAGATGACATAATTAACCACACATTAATGGGTAGGTCTCAAGGGCTTCAAATTAAAGATGGCATAATTCACCACACAGCCATGGGTAGGAAACAGGGACTTCAAACTATTGATGGCTTAATTCGTCACACGGCAATGGGTAGGACGGACACAAAGACTTCAGACTACAGATGCCATAATTCATCACACAGTAACGGGTAGAACACGGTGATTTGGGCAATAACGAGAGGGATTGGTTTCGCCCACCCGGCGAGTGGCAGACTTAAATGTTGATTAGTGTACAATCAGATCACCCGAAAAGCCCAAGCAAAATGAAAGAGATATATAAATCTGGTTCCCTCGTGTCTTCGGAGACAAAAGACAACCGCACAGTGGTTGTTCAACGTCACAATGACCTTTCCAGATATTGTTTCTGGTCACGTTCGATATGCATTCGACACGGCCTTCATCTGAAAGAACAGGATGCGTAGGGAGCGCTTTTGATCGAAAAACTTTTTCATCTGAAAATTGTACATGCCTGGGCCGTGAGAGAACGGATGAGACAAAGCTCATTGGATTAATTAAATCCGAGAAGGAGCACTATTGGCGACAAGGCAAAAACTAGATCAGAAGGTGGCAAATTTTGTGATTGTGATTTGGCAACAGTCCACGGGAAGACTTACTCTCATCTTCCATCTCGGTAAGTAGACATGTTAGCGCGATTACTGCTGCAACATGTTAAGGATTTAATTGACGTAGGATAATTGAATTTGATGTCTAATGGAAGAACCAAACCTATTTTGATTGACATCTTTTGATGAAATAAAGGTAAAGTAATGTAATGGCTTGAGAGCATGTCACTGTGACCAATTTTTCATCAAGTTTCATGGCTGTACATGCCAAAAATTTCAAAGCAATTAAACTAAACGCAAGGAGGTCACACAGTCACCTAAAACAAGAAGAAGAAGAACAACAACAACAGCCTTCCTAAAACTGTTATCTATACTTTGCTGGTCAGAAAAAAAAAACTAAGAATAACACTGTGTAGAAAAGAAAAACATATTTAATTTTGTAGCACTATGGCACAATATGACGACTTGAATATAAGGCTAATGAGAAAGGTACATGTAACTACATCATAGTAGTACCTGGTGACAATGTAACTGGTGTAAAAATAAAATACACTCCATTATGTATGGTTCTATACGTGACTGGCTATAAACAGTTTTTTTTTTTATTTGTTCTCAAACTTGTCACACAAAAAATATAAATAAACATAGCCGCATGAAACTAAAGCATTTGGTCTCTGAACTCCTGGATTGAAAATATACTGGTCTATGATAACATAAAAATTAAAACAAAAACAGTAAAAGAACACAAATGTTTGCAGTAAAATATGAATAGTAACTGAATCTAAACAAATTTGTAATGCAACATTGGAAAAAGCAACGAGAAATTGACTAAAAAGTAAAAGTATGAATACAAACAACTTGTGAACATTTGGTCAGTTTAAAAGAAGTGGAAAATTTAATTATTATATACTGGAGTGTGAAAGTATGTGATTCAAATGTATAAAAACTTTCAAAGGTGTTAATTCACTCACAAAATTTAGCTACAAAGTTTAATACTTCTAAGTGCAACAGCATCTGAGAGAGCTATAAATACACAAACTTCGGGTGAGGTTAATATTGAGGATGTCAATAGTGTCAGCAAAAATGTACCTTTGTCTTATCTACATTTTGCTGAGAAAAATAATACTTACATTTTATTGATATTTGTATTTAAAGGTTAAAAAAATTCTCCTATATATATTATGTATTATGTTAATTTAAAGTCAAATACAAGTATTTGTTAAAAGTCAAGTTCTCATTATTAGCTATTCATAGTTTTAATACTGCTCATGTGACTAAACTTTGAATTTAACATAAAAACTGCTGAGTTGGCATTGATATCTACCATTAATTTAAAGCATAATTACTCTGATCAAATATTGCACACAAAAAATTAACAATAAGATTTGCACATACTTCTAAAGCTAACCGACTTTCAGAATTACAAAGAGACCAGGAAATATTATATAATATTATACAGTAATGAACATATTAAACTCTGAACTACATATAAAGTATATAACAAAATCAAATAATTGGTAGTCAAGAAACTATGAGCAATAGTTATGTATGTAAGTACAAGTAAGTTATCTATAATTACATCAATCTTGAAACAAAATTTACATCAATAAATACATGGTCAAGTTTTTCAAGTTAACTTCTGCTTATAATAGTTTTATGATGATGATGAGACAACCTGAAATACCTACACTGATTACAGTTCCGTTTTACATTTGTCCTTAAAAAGAATTACTGCAGTACTTGGGAGAAAATGTTTCAGAACTCAGTACTGTCCTCAATAAAAGCAGCCGAAATAAATTAACAAAGGATTATTAAGAGACGTATTTGTGAGGTCCATTGTTTATTTAGGAGCCCCATTGTTTACTTCGGAGGCTTATTGTTAACTTAGGAGGCTCATTGTTTACTAGGCTTAAGTCAATTTTACATGGTTTATAAGAGATAACCTTCTCATTGTTTTAAATAAACTATTTCATCAAATTAAAATTATTAACTACAAACCTTGATAACCCAGTTATTCTACCCTGGTATATGTATTCAGATATCAGTTGAAAGTATTATTTTAAAGCAGATGGTGGAAGATGTTGAAATTCTATCACAAATCTTATTTTTTCTTCCCTTGGTTAATTTTTTGAAAGGTGTTCATGGGAATGACTGATATTAGATTTTTTTTTTTTTGCAGAGATCCTTTCCTATATGGTCTGAATGAGTTTGGGTACCAGTTTTACCAAGAGGATGAACTAATCATTTTGTTTTCTGTTTAGGCTTTAATGCTGGTTTTTATTAAATGCAATAGTCTTCACTGATAGGCCCATTCCCAAGAAACATCTGAAAACCAAATTACCCAGTAACGATTTATTAGGGACAAAATTAAGATGCAATAAAAGTTGATTGGATCAATGAATTCAATGATAATTTAAATGAAATGAATTCAATGATAATTTAAAGAGATGACATTTTTTAAAACTAGTTATTGAATACTTTTCCTGTACCTGTAGCAACCTGGAAGCATAAATGTGATGTCTACATTTGTTTAGGTGTAGTTTTCTCTAGAGAAAAATTTGTCTTACCTTGACAAGAGCATAAATAGAGCACCGTGTTTTGTCACAGGTAACTAATTTTTGATCCAAGGATAAGGACTTGCTTGCCATACTTACAAAGTCCATCAAAGCAAATGTCTAAATAGAAAGTCCCTCAAAGCAAATGTCTAAATAGAAAGTCCCTCAAAGCAAATGTCTAAATACAAAGTCCCTCAAAGCAAATGTCTAAATAGAAATTCCAGGAATAAAAGAGAAGGCATAGTCTTCTTTTTTTACCTGTTAATTGCAGACATTCTTGTATTCCGGTATTCCTTTTTTACCTGTTAATTGCTGACATTCTTGTATTCCAGTATTCTTGAGCAATAAAAAGATTTTCAAATTTTGCCTCACTGAGGGTTAGATTGGTAACATTTTCATTTTGGAACAATAACACATTACAAGTTTTTGGGTGACCACCTCCCCATGTCAAAATGACCTACCAGTTACAAGTATTAGTGATACAATATTTTAAAGACTGATTTGATGGAAGCTGAATTCGACGAAAATTCATACTATCTTTGTTTAGGACCAACTAGATATCTTTTTTTTTTTTTGGTGAATTAGCTAAAGAGAAGCGGCAATAACAAAATATTTAAGATGTCCATCATGACAGTGGCCATATTGGTTGTCAGATCTCCAACACATTTTCCTTTAAAAGAAACAGTGCCAATTTTCTTTAGGAACAACTAGCCATACTAAGAAGTCATTCGGTGAAAACCTGATGTTTACATGACTTTCCATTTAGAAAGAGAAGCAATAAAAAGATTTTCAAGATGGCTGCCATATTGGATACCAGAGCTTTAGGACCAATGAGATGTCAAGTCTTTAAGTGAAATCCGATGTTTTAACCATCCACTGAGTGGGTAGAAAAGGATTTTATTGTATGTCAAAAACACTTTCTATTTAGGACAAAATAATCAACTGGGGGATACATGTGTATGTCAAGTTTCATAGTAATCCTCCACATTATTTAGGCAAAATAGTGATAACAAACTTGTATTAGACAGATGAATGGCACTTGTATTAGACAGATGAATGGCAGACTATAGGTCATCAAACAAGCTCAAAAGATTTACTTATAGTTTAAAAAAATGAAGTTTCTTTGTTATGTTCAAACTTGTTAGTTTAGGCTTCAATATATTATTAATATTTCAACTAAAAACATCAATTATACATGGGTATATTTATTTTAAAAAGTTTTGGTCAAACTTTCTCTTGTGGTGCTTTAGAAGTAAAATGCTCTCCAATGTTACATCTATTCTCCCATCAATGGATCATTGAAGAAAGAATATCAATACCATCTCCATAAGTTTTTATATCGATGTTTTTTCCAGAAATATGAAACTGTATAAATATTGGTTGCTCTAACGTTGCCACAGAAACTTGGTTATCAAAAAGAGCATCATAAACATTTCTATGTAGATTTTCAACTATTAGCACAGATTTCAACAGAAGAGAATAGTAATATTAAGAATTTGATGCTTTCTTAACAAAAAATGAGGGGCCCAGAGTTGCTGAATGGTTTAAAGTGCTCACCATTAAGGATCACTGCAGTCTCATCTGTCTGTGTGGGTCTGAATCTCAGGCTCAGCTAACATGGGTATACGAGAAAGTTTGCCAATAGCATCTTGTGGGTTGGAGGTTTTTCCCAGGTTCTTGTTCCAGTAGTTATACTGGCTACCATGTATAGCCTATCTTGTGCGGAAAAATGGCATTAAACCCTACAATAACAACAAAAATGAGGACTGCTCTGGTGGCCAAGTGGTTTGAGCATCCACCCTGGATGCGGGAGCTCATGGGTTAAATCCCCAGTCAAGTCGTACCAAAGACTTATAAAAGTGGTACTAACAGCTTCCTCGCTTTGCATTCAGCATTAAGATGTTAGTGTTAGAACTGGTCGGTCTGGCATCAGGATAATGTGACTGGGTGGGAAATCATGCTACATGTCTGCGGCATGATACCCCAGTGTTAGGCATCACTATAAACTGCCACACTGCAGACATCGTAGTGACATGACTGAAAAATTGCTAAAGCTACATTAAAAACCCAAATCACACACAAAATGAATAGTCTTCACAAACAACTGTGAATAAAAATGGATGGTTTATAAAAGTTCCATTATCTTTAATGGACAATCAAAATCATTTCTAAAGCAAATGGTCAAGAAAACTGTCATTGTTTCGTGTCAAACAGACAAAGCATTTCACTGTACTGAGTTATGGTGCCAGATGTTCATGATAAATGTCTCTATGTTTCTTGTCAAACAGATAAAGCATTACACTGTACTCAGTTATGGTGCCAGAGCCTGAGAAACATCAGCAAGTTCACATCCAAGCTATTTCAAAAGGATCAGTAATCCTAGGATGGACAAATGTGTAACTTCCTCTGTGCCATGGGCTGGATAGGCGATTTTCAAGCCACATCCTATGATCTAATAAGCAGATAAAACCAGGTTGGCTCACAGACATCGGATTGCGCATGCCTGTACATACATGCTTATTATATTGACTGAATTCTGATTTTCAATGTAATATGCCTCAGTTTATAATAAGGTACCATTTTTATAATACAATATACTTTCATAACTCCCATGAACAGTGCTTTTGTGAACAGCTCCATTAGCCCTGTCCTTAGACTTCTTAGCTAATAGATCACTGGTACTTTTGAATGGCAAACAGTAAAGTCTTCTACCCACGATGGTTGCAATGTAATGTTGATAGGAAATTAGGAAGCTTTAAAATAATATTCTCATACTTGCCACACACAAAAAAACTAAAATACAAATTAAGCTGGCCATGGCTTGCATTTCAAGCTTACTGTTGCGATAAATTCAAAATCTGATGAGAGTGGATTAAAATGCATTGAAATAAAAAGACTTTAACACTGATGTTAGTCTAGTGTTTGTATTGAAATAAAAAGACTTTAACACTGATGTTAGTCTAGTGTTTGTATTGAAATAAAAAGACTTTAACACTGATGTTAGTCTAGGGTTTGTATTGATGTAAGGATGGATAGACACAAATGGATGATGTAATGATTACAATGTCGAGCTTCCACCAAGATGGGTTAGACCAAACACTAATTATTTCAATTATATGTAAAA
The DNA here is from genome assembly GCA_030141615.1 of Unio pictorum. NCBI lineage: Eukaryota > Metazoa > Mollusca > Bivalvia > Unionida > Unionidae > Unio > Unio pictorum. The sequence goes on along the minus strand of JARLTB010000166.1, from coordinate 11,327,036 downwards.
ATGGGTTGTTATACAATGGTAACATTAAATTTTCGGAAGCAATTTTTATTTATTCAGCTAGGTTTGGTAATAAATTATCAAATAAGATTTACATTGTAGTTGTGATGCACAAATTGCATATGATCAATACATTCAACAACAAAAATTCGTGAAAAAAAGTATAGAGTGATAAGTATTATCACATTGCTGGTATCTTATGCCTGTAGGAAATTAATAGACCATGTGAACGGGCTATACCATAATAGGACTATACCATAATATAAACTACTGTTATTATATTATGGGCAGAGAGATGAACAAATATCTAAATGGGTGGCATCTTATGCCAGTATGAAATTAACTGACCTTGTGTACAGGCTATACCATAATAATCTATACCATATTAATACACTACAGTTAATACAGTATTGACCAAGAGAGAAACATTATCACAACAGCTGGCATCTTATGCCTATTAATGTACCATGCCCTATACCATAATAGTAACTATTGTAACCCAACACAAACAAATTACTAGAAATTATGCTAATTCCTTTAACACATAATTGCACTTTAATGAGGAGAAAAAAACTAAAGAATTTTGTTTAAATGCTCCTGAACTCAATTTTTTATATCAAAGTTAACCCATTTTTCCTAGCAAGTTAGGTGTCAACATTTATAAATTAGTCTTAATGAATTGATGACGTAATGGTTAGTGGCCCTGGCATTAGAAACGCAAATAGCTACTTACATAAAATACTTTAGTCAAGTATGCCGGGTATTGTCATTAGCAGAAGATAAACGACTCAGACGAATCAGAGAAAGCATTGCTACCATGGCAACTTTGACATTGTGTTGACCGATTTTTTATTTTCTATCACATTTAATTTTCGGAAGTTAACGAGTCACGACCAGAACTACCTGACAATAATCAAAAGTGGTTAGGAACTTTTACTGTTTATACTGAAATTCATTAACTGTACCAATGTCCCTTCTTGACTGAAGAAAAGGATGAAAATATCACGATTCAAATGTAAAGAAAAAATAATATTTTAAATATGATGTCACATCAAAGTATTTATTGACATCATTTGCACCACCAGTAAAAACTTTAGTGTAACAATGAATATGATCTTCACTTGTACAAAGATTTTACTCATCGTGAGTAACTGTTGTAAACAGCACCATGCATAAAATAAACTCCGCTTTTTGACAATAATAATAATAAAAAAAAAACAGCAGTTTTTCAATTTTAAGCTTTAATAAAACTTTTATATTTACATTTAAATTTGTCATCTTTTTTAAAACTTTAAAATTTAAACTTATAATTTCTGCTATATAGGCAGTATTGTGCTGACATACATATCACCTATCTTAACTGTCTGTCTGTCTATCTAGTAAAGAACTATGCACTGTCCAACCATCACGGGGCACAAAAGACATAAAATGATAATAAAGCAGAGAATTTCATGATCATTTTTTTTTAAAACATCATTGTTCTTAAAATTGTCTCTGCCCACCTGGATTTTACAGGTTGAAAATGGGCACTGAGTAAACTTGGGACGACAGCCTGCACAACAAACATAGTTCATGCATCAACAATTTTCCTCAGTTTGACACAAAAAGTCTGGATGCTGATTCTAGCATGAACAGGAGTTGAGAAATAGACTTAAAACACAAAATATGGCATCAGTGACCTACTTTTGTGATGCGAGTGCAGTGCCTCTCAACATGCACCTCACCAAGTTTCAAGAATCTAGGTGCAATAGAAAATAAAAGCAGTGAAAAACACCTTTTTGGTAATGAATGTCAAACTTTAAATGTTGGTCACAGTGACATTCTTCTGCAGCAAGGTTGTTGTACTAATAGAGAGGCATAGACTCTTTTATTTGATAATTCTAGCATTAACAGAGCAAGCAAAATAAGCAGGGAAAAAAAGTCAGTTAAGTATGAAATAAGAGTCACAGTAACCCAATTCTTTTCTCAAGGTGTAGTACTTCTCAAGATGCAATTGGGTATGAGAATATTTAAAATCAATTTCACCAGTCAGTGAAGTATAATATGGGTCACAGTAATCTATTACTATAATCAGGGTGTAGTACTTCTCAAGATGCATCACTCACCAAGTGTCAAGGTTCTGGCTATAACAATATTTAAACTGGGCTCACAAATGGAGTTAAATGCATGTAAGAATGTACAATTAAATATACATGCATGTGCAAAGATAATCCTCTTTCCTGGGGGTAGGTGTTAACGAAACCCACTCCAATAACTAGAACCTAGGAAGAAATTATGCTTGAGATTTACTGAATGTGCTTTTATCAGTGTTCGATGATGATGGTATATGCAGCACATTATCTATCCTTTGCTTCACACAGGCAAGCTAAAATCAAATTCTATTACATCTATCCTTGTCAATCAAATACAGTAATTCACTCTGAATGGCTATTCACCCATCTAAGCAAATGTGAGAAGTATACATCATCATAATTGTAAATCTTTCATTGCATAAAGATCAGAGTAAATACAATAATTCCCGCATTTCCCATGAGGTCTGCCACTCCCCTATACATCTTTTTAACTTGTAATTAAACATCTGGTTAGCTGTCCAGTTGGCTTAAGGTGTAAAGTTGCTTAAGGAATGTTGTTTTAGGAATTTCTGCAAAAGTTATGAAAATATTGTTTTCCTGATAGTGAAGGCATCATATAAATAATATCAAACATGACGGTGAATCATGTACTTATTTATTTACCTAGTTAACTAGAACCTGGGGTGATACTACAGTGTTTTTTTTGTATAGGACAGCCAAAGTTTTTAGATTGTTTGTAGCCAATGATCACCAATATGTTTGGAACCCATTCAACCTTGTTTTGGAAAAATCGATGAATCCATTTTATGATTTTTGGGAGGTCCAAGGGAACATATGAATTTGTAGTTTTGCTTAAGTCATCTTACATTCATAATCATAACAGACATGTCCCGATTCTGAGACAATTTTTTCACCTCCAGAACATTTGTCGTTCTGACCCTTTGAGAAAAATAATTTAAGCATTTCTGGAAACAAATCTTCAAGTTTTGTTGTAATATACAATGGGGTTTACCATCAAAATCAGCTGATCAAAATGAAGGAAAAAGATGTATCAATTTTTCAGCATAGGGCTTATAATTGCTTTCTTCAATGCTAATGTAAGCTCCTTGATAACTTTCAAGTTTTCACTTTTCTTTACAAAGAGGCATAGCTTTTGAGTGACAACAGTCTTACCATAGGATTAATTCAAGTTAGCTTGTGTCTAAAAATAATGATGTTTATTAAGAATGGCTGATGGGCATAAAAACATGTCCAGACAAACTGGAAACTTTCCATTAAGGATGGATGCATTTCAGTATTTGTTTGGGGAAAATAATAAAAGAACTGAAATGGTGAAGACATGTAGCTTAATGGCATTTTTGTCTTGGAAGAAAATACTGCAATCAAATGTTGAACTTTATGTCATGTAAATTGCAATATTAAACATTATTCTAAGGGAGGTAATTCATGTAAAACATGATGAAATTCAGCAGCAATTTATTGTCAAGAATCATGAATGAATTTGTGCCCATTAAAACAATTTACTAATTAAAAATAGTCGATCTAAATGCTTTGCATGAGTTAGATCAAACTGTACATTTATCACCTATCATAAAAAAAGAAACATGTCAAAAATGTTTTTTACTAAGCAGATTGTAACCCCACTGGATTGAGGTGTATTGACTAGAACAAGAAAAACATGAGCTAAATAAAAAAAATCTTTTCACATAATCCACATTTGCTTTTAGTCATTCGAAGAAATAAAATTCTCACAACCAATGATGATTGTAACAATAAATGCAATACGCTTTATTAAACGGATGAGTCTTTCTGTTTTAGTGTGCCGTCTTCACAGTAAAATGTAATTCTGACATTTAAACCATAACAATCTGATTCTCTTGGCAGCAGTTCACTACCTTCATCCAAATGTGAATAAAATGTGTCGAAAATATTTACAAGAATATTAGATAGATGAAAAAAAATTAATACAAAAAAAGTCAGTCAATTACATGCAGTACTTAACAAGGTTGTCACAGAAAGAATGGCAGAAGTGATTAGGACTGTACCATTTTTACATCCCAAAATATAAGTTCTAAATTCCCAAATAATAAAACCAAAGCTATTATCATTTAAAGATCATGTGGCATATATAAACAATGATTCTATGAACTAAGCATATTACCCTTGTTACAGATCAATACTAAATTATATTAACAAGTATGATAGAAAATGACGTGAGGGAGGGGGAGCAAGATCCCTCTGGCCATACCACCCCATATTTTCTGGCAACAGGCCTGAATAAATGCATATTTACAATATAAAGATTATACATGTATACATCATCAGCTCTTGTACATTTCATAACGTAGTAAATTTTTTACACAGGTGTATTATTATTGTAAGGAAAATCTAAACTACTGTATTTATGTTACAATACATGCATAAGTATTCAGTTAAATACTGCAATGTAATACAAACAAGGGCTGAAGGACGATCTTCAACAGCATGAGCAATGTTTTCATGATAAAACTGGATTATCTGCCCCTGCCAAGACTGGATTATGTGTCCCTACATTCCTGAGTTATCAGATAATGAATACTACTTCATTTGCTGTGAACCATTTCTCAAGGAGGATGCTTTCAAATGCAAGGATAAGGTCAGAGATAACAATAACACTGGCGATTCATCATGCGACCTTATTTTATGGACCCACCAATCGCAACCTATGACTGACATGCAACTCTCTGAATTTTCCAGTCACAAAGAATGTTCATTTCTATTATTGACATTTTGTTGCAAAAATTCTAAAACCCAAATTAGGTTAAAAGTTAACAGAATTCTTCTTATACACCACTTAAAATTTATGGTTTCTTAAAAAATTTAGTAAGATTTTTTGTTAGCAAACTGGCACTAAACAGAATAAAAATTAGTATTAGTTATACAAGATCACAGAACAGGTCACAAAAATACTTCCAAAATATACCCACATGCAAAGTTTGGTTGTCAGCAGAAATTATATTATCGAGAAAAAAAAAAAATCACCCATAAGTAATATCTTTAAACCAAAAGAGTAAAGTTATTGAACTGGGATCACTCAAGAGATTCTTCAGATATACTCAAACAATTACCGTTCCAGTGGCCTAGTTGTTAGAATGTTGGATCCCGGAGGTCATGGGTTTGAACCCCATCCAAATCATACCAAAGATTTATAAAAATGACACTAACAGCTACTTTCCTATGTGCTCAACATTAAGATATCAGTGTAAGGACTGGTCAACCTGGTGCCACGTTAATGTGACTGGGTGGGGTATTGTGCTACATGTCTGTGGCAAGACGCCCCAGGACTAGACATCACTATAAACTGGCACATATCATGGCAATATGACTGAAAAGTTGTTAAAGCTACATTAAAATTCCAAATCACATACATACACATACTCAAACAATTTAATTGATACAAATTTATTCATACTTGTGTCTTGTCATCATGCCCTTCAAATCCCTCCATTCCACCACCAAATAAAAAACACGAACTTAGATCTTTTTTAAATCAACAACCAAGTGCTGGTTGTCATCTTTTCTATTGAAAAACCATAATCTTAAAAATTCAGTTGTGTATGTAATAATGTTCTAATTAAAAATATGTCAACAATAAGGCCTTGACCTTTATGTTAAACCAATTCTCAAAACACTGCTGTAAAATGTGACCTTGATCCTATGGTTAAAAGGTTGAGTGGGCATATCCCAGAATGAACTGACTTAGCACCACATGATTCATCCAAAGTATGAAGAAAATCCATATGCAAATTAAAAACTGTAACCAAAATATTAACTGCTGCCGACAGCAATGGAAAAGTGACTGTTTTGTCTCACTTTCCATCTAATGTAGGCTAACACCACCCTCCAAATTTCAATTATCATTTTCAACTGATTATGTACACAGATTATGCAGAGTACAGTTGGCATCAAATCATCTTCATATTCATCGATTCACTTCTTACCAGGCACTCGGGGCTTTGTGACAAATTGGCCCGTCATATATTCCAGTCCCAGGCAGTGGGCAGTTTTATAGTGATCGTCACCACCATGTTGTATGCTTAAATGCCTTTATTTTTGAGCTATACAAAGTTTGTATTAGAAACTTTGATTAGATATACTGGATATCTTGATGAGTGTTACAATATACAAACCAAACATGTAAATCCAGAATCCATGCAGATCCTGGAAAACTAATTGTATAAATTATATGGTAAAATGCCTTTAATACCAAACAATCTGAACTTCCTAATTCACACAAATATGTATCATCAGAACATATTTTTTTGTGTTGCAAATTCTGAAATTTTTCAATCATTAAAAAAAAAATCATAAATTTAAAATATATACATATTATAACCACTGAAACATGACATTTAAAGACTTGTACTTTTGGACATTGTAGGCGAGACAAAAGTACAATGCAAGGAGTTCACAAACCCCATGTAGTTTGGACAAAACTGTACCAACACTATAATGTATTTTTATTATACACTCCCAAATATAAAAGAAATTGCATTTAAACTATCTTTTACAAAATTAAAGTGAATACAAATATGTCTGAATAGAAATATTATTTGAATTCCTTTTATTACTGAATAGTGCATAATACGTAGCATGACACAATGTGATAGTATGTATTGTTGTACAATGATAGACCTGCTGTGATGCCATTTTACACAGCAAGAAACTTATTGGATCCTACTGGTTCTAAATAAGTATATACAGCAAGTCTCTGACAACACCCAGTAAGTGGAAATTTTACTGGATCATTTGTAAAGTTAAGAGACGAATGTGTCACGATTTCTAATTCTTACAGACATTTAGAGAACAAGTAGTGTGCAACAAAGTGCAAATTTTATAAGTGATCTAACTAGCCATTTAGTGTGGACTATGTACTAGCCATTTAGTGTGGACTATGTGGGTTTTTCCAGCATGTACATGTAGTAAGAGAGATGCTCTTTTACAGTGACTGTCTTTCCCAATATCGAATGTTTCTATTTGATATACTTGACAGGTATATTCTGAATTCCAAAACTGAGAATTCACAATTTTATTATGTGGTACTTATATTCCTGGATTCCAAGATTCCTACAAAACATGAATCTCAAGACCCACTTCTGTAAAAACAATAGTACGCCCATCCACAACCCATGAATTAAGTACCAATAAAAAAATATAATTTTCTCAGAACCACAAAATTTTATTTACACGAAAATAAATGAATTCAGAGTAATCAAGTAAACAAATCCAAATATTTTGGAGAAATCATAATGCCATAATACGTTACCATAGCACTCGAAGCATTCTAATTTTTGAGAGATAACTTAATCGAAGTACTGAGAGTACTGGTGGTTTAGACGGTCGAAGTGACACCAAATTACACAAGAACAGATAAATGGACATAAATCCTGACACAATGCTATTCCTTTATCCACTTTTAAACATAAAATACTGCTTGTGAATAAACTTTAAAATATTTTCTAAATTTTTGCTACAGTATGTCAGAATCTATTACTAAAATTTGAAACATTCTTCAAGAGATTACTCCTTTAAAATGCATTATTTCTCCAAATGTATTGTTATATTGCTTATTGAAACCCACCATATCATACTTAAATAAAAAATGGTTTCTCTCTTTTCTCACTTCTTCAAGTCTAATATGCATTAATTTAAGACAGTAACTGTGCTAATTAATCCAGCACACAATATTTTACCCTATATATATCCCCTTTTCTTAGGCAGAGCCTAGTGGACAGTCCTGCTTAATTGTCCTAAGTTAACTGACTTGTTTGGTTACAGGATATGGTACACAGCCACAATGGCATTATATGGACCACGACCATCTTAACTGCAGATTTCACAGGAACGATATTTAAGGGAGATAACTACCTTTAGGTGTAACCACATACTAAAGACTGAGTTGCCTCCCTTGACGCAAAAACTGTACCTATATATTTGTACTGTATTAATTTTTTTTTACATAAACTGTGTTACTATTTTTGGAATCGTAAGGTATATCAAGTAAAGAAGAATGGACATTGTGTCATAGCATAGAAGGATTGACATTCCTTCAAAGTAAAAATTACACGAATATGAGATCTACACATAGATATACTCTGGTCTATGAGGGACAGCATTCAGTCTATGCCCATTGTACAACCCATTGCAAGCAAGGCAAGTGGTTTAGAAGTAATTTACATTCCTGGTTGTTTGCTCAGCACCTGCTTCTATTTTATTTTACTTCACAGATGAATCCAGAATCTGAATAGATCCAGGAAAATGAATACAAACTGATCCAGGAAAAGTCACTATGCGATATATTAACTACCAATTTAGATACATTATTATTTTACATTATCAACATCATCATGCAAGCAACAATGTACAAAAGTGTTTGCATTTTTGGCATTTAGAAATACATATGAGTGCTATACATCAATGCACTCTGGACTAGGGGGACACTGGGAAAGCATGTAATCAGCAGCCCGTTGTATATCCCAGTCACAGGCAAGCAGAGCAGTTTTACAGTGATTCACATCCCCGAGTTGTATGCTCAGCAGTTGTTTCAGTTTTATATATTTTATTGCTTTCTGTAGGTCCCACTTGGTTTCCTCAAGTGCTCGCACACAGTCCTGAGCAGTTATCTGGAATTAAATGGGCAAAAATATGTACTTGTGAATAAATAATGAATGAGTATTTTGTACAGTAATACTACTTACTTCTCAAGTAAAAAATGCTGTGCAGGGCAAAAAGTGAAAAACGATTCTGTGGAACACTATGTTTCATTCATTAATGAAATTCACAACGCTGCACCATCCCTCATATACTGCATGGATTTAATGATACAACTTAAATTTTGTTTTATATTTGCAAACTAACATATTTCACTTACCGTTAGTTCTTGACCTATGAAAACCAATTACTGGTAATTTGTGGCTTTGGATTTGACCTATGAAAACCAATTACTGTTAATTTGTGGCTTTGGATCATAAAAAGACCATACTTTTATTTGTATCCACTGCTATGATATGGCCATATTTGGGAATACTTAGCTTTAAATGAGGATCACTAGGAATAATTAAGACTTAGGCCTCACTTACAATGCAGTTTACTGGGAATAATTACGATATAGGCCTCACTTACAAGGCAGTTCACTGGGAATAATTAAGACATATAGGCCTCACTTACAATGCAGTTTATTAGGAATAATTAAGACATATAGGCCTCACTTACAAGGCAGTTCACTTGGAATAATTAAGACATATAGGCCTCACTTACAAGGCAGTTCACTGGGAATAATTAAGACATATAGGCCTCACTTACAATGCAGTTCACTGGGAATAATTAAGACATATAGGCCTCACACACAAGTCAGTTCACTGGGAATAATTAAGACATACCATATAGGCCTCACACACAAGTCAGTTCACTGGGAATAATTAAGACATACTGTATAGGCCTCACTTACAATGCAGTTCACTGGGAATAATTAAGACATACTGTATAGGCCTCACTTACAATGCAGTTCACTGGGAATAATTAAGACATAGGCCTCACTTACAAGGCAGTTCACTGGGAATAATTAAGACAGGCCTCACTTACAAGGCAGTTCACTGGGAATAATTAAGACATATAGGCCTCACTTACAATGCAGTTCACTGGGAATAATTAAGACATATAGGCCTCACACACCAGTCAGTTCACTGGGAATAATTAAGACATACCATATAGGCCTCACACACAAGTCAGTTCACTGGGAATAATTAAGACATACTGTATAGGCCTCACTTACAATGCAGTTCACTGGGAATAATTAAGACATATAGGCCTCACTTACAAGGCAGTTCACTGGGAATAATTAAGACATAGGCCTCACTTACAATGCAGTTCACTGGGAGTAATTAAGACATATAGGCCTCACTTACAATGCAGTTCACTGGGAAAAGTAACCTCTCTTAAAATGTGGGTTGTTGAAGTACTTAAGTGTAGTGGCCTTGTTTAAAATGTGGGTTGTTAGAAGTACTTAAGTGTAGTTGCATTGTTTAAAATGTGGGTTAGAAGTACTTAAGTGTAGTGGCCTTGTTTAAAATGTGGGGTTGTTGGAAGTACTTAAGTGTAGTGGCCTTGTTTAAAATGTGGGTTGTTGGAAGTACTTAAGTGTAGTGGCCTTGTTTAAAATGTGGGTTGTTGGAAGTACTTAAGTGTAGTGGCCTTGTTTAAAATGTGGGTTAGAAGTACTTAAGTGTAGTGGCCTTGTTTAAAATGTGGGTTGTTGGAAGTACTTAAGTGTAGTGGCCTTGTTTAAAATGTGCGTTGTTGGAAGTACTTAAGTGTAGTGGCCTTGTTTAAAATGTGGGTTGTTAGAAGTACTTAAGTGTAGTGGCCTTGTTTAAAATGTGGGTTGTTGGAAGTACTTAAGTGTAGTGGCCTTGTTTAAAATGTGGGTCACTAGGAATAGTTAAATATAAAGCAGCCACACATCAAATGTAGTTCACTATGACTCCATTTAAAAGTGTATTCAAGAGGAAGCGCTGTACTAATAATGCCAATGACTCCATCAACACCACTAGAAAAGTGATACCATTTCATGTCACCAACTAACACCAGCAAGACAATAATTACTAACCTTCACAATATAACTGGATTTCAGTCAGAAATCTTATAGCAGGCAAAAGTAAATTGTATGAACAGCTTACAAATTGCTAGCACTGACTGTACATAATCCTGGTAACATATCAAGCTTTCCCTTGCTCATCCCAACAAACCAAAAACGAATGGCTTCAAGTGATAACCGTGTCACATTTTGTGAAACTTTAGATACCTTAGAAAAAAACAGCGTTTTAAGAAAAACCATTCTATACATCCACCACCCAGACAAACTGCTCATATATCAAAAGAAGCAAGCTCTTGACTCCAAACATTGGCATGACTGAATGGCAGAATTACTGTAGGATGTAAGGAAAATATGTTACTATATGTTCCAGATACACGGTACAAAAATAATAACCAAAGAAATTTCTGTATCACTAACCCCAAAAACAAGGTGAGAGGTAAATATGAGCACAATATATTCCAAATATGCACTAAATTGAACAAGGCTCAATAATAATAATAATAATAATAATAATAATAATAATAATCTAAATAATCTAAATAATAATAATAAAAATAATAATAATGCGTCCTACATTTATCCTGGGGCAACAGTGGTATTGAGAGAAAGGGAAATTTGGGATAACATATTATTACAAGTAGCAAGTTAACTTAGCAAGTGGCTCTGTGAACATTAGGAAGAAATAAAAATATACAAATAACCAAAGGTGTCGTAATTTTTTTATCTCTGGGTTTAAACAGCATGAACAATTGCAAAAAAGAGAAAAGAAAGATGGAGATCAAATACTTACAATTTAATATGAACCGAATAAAAAGTTCTTAAAAGGGAAAGAAGGAATCCAATGGTAACCATGTTTTATGTATAGACTCTGTTGACTCCATGGCCTCAACCTGGAACTTGACATTTTGATGGCAGTAGCTAATCAACCAAGTCAGTGTATGATGATGATATATGCTATACATGATGTGAACTGCTCACAGAAATACAAGTGCAAAAAACATAAAAATAAATGTCTCCATTGTAATTCTTGTCACTAGAGCCTTACCCTGGGACTGAACTGTGTGGCAGGAGTGGTATTGAAGGGGGATTATGTAATAATATTTTAAATATTAAAGTGAACTGGGTAATAGATTACAGAAATACCAATACGAGTCCCAATGCAAGCTCAGGTCACAATAGTGGTGATTTCTCTTAAGGTGATCTAGACCCCAAACCTAATGATCTTTGACCTGGACCGTACCACCCCAACCCCACCACTTAATAACTTACCTCATCTGACAGCAGCTTTTGCATGGTTTCTATTTCCTCACCATTCTTTTGCCTGAAAATATGGAGCATTAGACATGATTAGAAACTCTCAATCACAACAAATCATATGAGGCATTTTCAAGATATCTGACACTGAGGAACACTAGGCCAGGTTTGATTGGTCAAAAATTAAACTGAGTGACCAATGACATCTGTTTTATTCAATCAAAATATTGCCAAGGGTGGGAGGGGGAATGGGGAACCCAGATGTGGATGAGGAATCCAGATCTTTAGTAACAGTGGACAGAAATTGCTACATCAAAATAATTTTCCAATTCCAAATCAGACATATGATGTTCCACTTTACCAGTTTGTTCAAGACAAAAAGTGTATTAAATTTGGTTCAATTCCTTGCAGTCCCTCTAAAAATATCAAGCAAAACAAAGTTAATGATACAAATAGGAACTCCCAAGTCAAATTAAGGTCTCACAGAATTTGACAAATTTAAAATAATTTAAGTGGGTTTCTAAAACTATGCAGATCTGTGTGGACCAAGTGATTTTGAGTTTAAAGACGATTTTTGTGACACTATTGGTCAAAGGTGGTGTATACATCCCAATAGAAATAAAGGTTCAAATTTATTTTCCCCTTGTTACAACAAGTTATATATCAAAATCAGAACTCTAAAAATTTTAAAAATCTCATAATATGATGGTAAATTTCCTGTCTTCAAATTTTCATTGGATCCCTGTGACGAGGTAAATACTCAAAGAATATTCATGTGGAATCTATTCATCAGGGTATATGCTAAAGACCGAATCAGGTGAAATAGTTGCCCTATTCATCAGGGTATATGCTAAAGACCGAATCAGGTGAAATAGTTGCCCTATTCATCAGGGTATATGCTAAAGACCGAATCAGGTGAAATAGTTGCCCTATTCATCAGGTTATATACCAAAGACTTAATCAGGTGAACTAGCTGCTTTTAATTTTGCCCATTATAGAAACTGATTTTGCCTTTTATTGAGTTCATATTAACCCCTGCTCCCTTTCAGACCATTGAAAGTTTTTGCATTCCTTTGATAATACAAACTTTCCTGGATTCTTTTTGTTGTAAAATTAATGTAAAACTATTTAAATATGGTGTTTTCACACTTTCTGGAACTTGTGTTCCATTTTTTTGTAATGATCACCTATGCCTGAAATTAGGTTTCAATTAACAAGATTCCTGCTACAAGAAATGTAAAGCAATCGAGATTCCAAGAGTTGACTGTCTGATTACAAGAGATGTTTGGTTGATTGCCAGTGAAAGAAACAATATTTCATACTACATTCAGAATATGTAACTTGATATCTGTCACTCACCTTAACAGCATCTTTTGTAATAATATGTTAAACAAGCTTTCTGAATCAAACTTTTAAAAAAAATGTTATTATTCCTATCAGGTTTAATGGGTATTTCTTTTTATATTATTTGTCTGAAAGATACAGTAAAATGTTTGGAGCATTCTAATGGTTGATCTGTCTTCACTAAATTCTCCATTTTTTCAAACCAATTTGCCTGGGGGAAGAATTCACTTCACCCTAATATTTTAGCCCATCATGGCTCTTGTTCACGTATTTTCAATCTTGGATTCATTAGTGCTCATGACCACTGGCCTGATCCAATTTGCAAATAGCAAGACCACAGACCTGGCCTAACTTGCAAATAACAAGACAACAGACCTGGTCCAACTTGTGAGTAACAAGAGCAATGACTTTGTCCAACTTGAAAATAACAATACCACAGGCTTGGTCTAACTTGTAAAGAACAAGACAAGTTTTCTCTTACTTACAAGACCACCCAACAGGTCCAACTTGTAATTAAGACCACAGGCATGGTAATCTTGTAAATACAGAGACCAAAAACTGGTCCAACATGTAAACACAAAAAAAATCGCAGGCCCAGTACAACTTGTACAACTTGTAAATAATATAAATTGTTGCAACAAATCTTCCATGGATATTGGATCTTGGGTTTTGCTGGCTTCCATACAATGACATAACTATCAGCATCTGCCTGGAACATTTGTAACATTTGTAACAAAACATAATAGATGCTGAAGCAGAGAAAGTGATACTCGTATCTCACCATACTTACAAAGATGCGAAAATACAAGTCTAACAGTGATTACACAAATTATAATTTTGCCAGTGAAACATATTTTGTAGAACAACTTTGGCTTACCTTGCTACAAGTTATTTCTTTCCTAAATTTAACAGAAAACCTGAAAACTTGCAGCTATTAGTCAAGGCCAATATTTTATCAGGCCAAGATGCCTGAAGATCTGTTGATTACAGATGAGACAAAAAAAAAAAGACTGGTTTACATACAAAGCCTTGAGAAGAAACACACTTCAGACAATGTTGGGCCACAGTCTAATGTAATGGAAATAAATCCCAAGTGTTTATCATATAGCAGACGATATCATCTATCCGTGCAAAAGAAAACCAAATGGAAACCACTAGCATGCAAAATCAGTTGGACTCGGAACAAACACAGCTGACTAAAAGAAATCAAATTCTGAAAAGAGGGATTCAACTGGCAAGTAGGAAAGGAAAGACGTACAAAATGCTGTATTATCTAAAAGATGAACTGGAAAGGCCTGATGGAAAATTATAAAGATAAAATCAATCTAGGAAACTGAAGCTCAGACTTTTAACTGACAGAGAAAAGAGACTGTTTAAAACAGAGGGGACTTTTTTTTGAGCTTCAAATAATTTTGGAAGTTCACTCAGATCTGTTTGTATTTAAATATGGATATCATACAAGAAATTAAAGGTATAGTGAATCTAATTAAATTTTCTACACTACCAGTGGAAATCATCCATACTGATAAGATACCATATGACTGGGAGTAAAAAACTACTCGTACATCCCAAGGTAAGGAAAAACAAAGTATCCATTAATTTTAATCTAAACTCGTAGATGTTCTTAACATCTTCAATTTTTATCAATTTGACATCCTAACCCTCTTCCTTTTGTGTCTAACAAAGACACCATTTTTTCTGTCCAGTGTATTCAAATGAGTCGATTTTCCCAATACTTTCTTTTATTATGATAATGGGACTAAAATTAGTTGTATTTAATTGCCTTTATAATTATCTGGTTAAACTTTTTAGCTTAATGCATGAGGAAAAATGTACCAAAGATTTCCTTTTTGCCTTTCTTCTAAAAGCTTTTTTTTTTTATCCAACACTCTTTTCAACTATAATATACTGGACCAGTTGAACAAACTACAGGGAGAAATTATCCACCTGCCCATATGTTTGCACATTTTTGATGACGACCTGAAAGCTCTATATAATGTGGAAATATAATACATATAAACATGGATATTTCGAATCATCTAGTAATCACACGTGCTCGATGCGAGCTTGATTTTGTTTTTAAAAAAAATCTAAAGGAAAAAAATCATACAGAGTGACAAAAATACCCTAGATTACCCCCATGATCCATTCTCACATAGGACCCTCTCTATAAAACTATATATTTTATATAGTATTATAGAGAGGGTCCTATGTCAGAATGGATCTAAGGTACTTGTGTCACTATATGATTTTTTAAATTTAGATTATTTTTTTAACAACATCAAGCTTGCGTCGAGCACCTGTGATAGTAAACAGATCAACTAACTGAAGAAATGGCTATGAAGACTTGCTGTACACTTATTCAAATTACATTAAGTAACTTCAGCTCAAAACTGAACAAAAGTTTCACAAAGAAAGCAAAAAAAATCCATTACCACCGGATAAGCCTGTCTTTCAAATAAAGCATCTAGCGTTTTATTAGGTTCAAGCAACTGCAAAGCACTGCCTTGACATTAAAAAGAAAGCTACCTCAAGAAAAATTGGATCCAGACCTAATTTTAAAAGTTCATAATTTATATTCTTACAGGACCTTTTTGTGCTCTCACTTTGAGACCATAAATTTGCTGCACTTTCTCACTACTCAAAGATCATGTTATTATACAGTACCTCGAAAACGTACCTTAAGAGCAACTTAACTCATACATATAGATTTATGGTACTATATTGTAAGATGGACTTAATTCAGACATAGTCTTATATATATATATATATATATATATATATATATATATATATATATATATATATATATATATATATATATATATATATATGTGTGTGTGTGTGTGTGTGTGTATGTGTGTGTATATAAATATATATGGTGGCCATATTGGATGTAAGATTGACACCATTTTCATTTAAGGCCAAACCAACTTCATAAGAGTCCTTTTGTTGAAAATGCCAAATTAATATCAACATCCATTCAGGAAGAGTTACAAAAACCATTGTGGTAGCCATATTGGATGCAAGACCAGTATTATTTCAATTAGGACCAATTAGACATCATAATTAGCCTTAAGGTGAAGACCCCATGTTGATATGTCCAATCATCCAAGCTTCAACAAGAATTTCATGGAGGCCATATAGGTTGCTAGATCAGCATCCTTTTCATTTAGAATTAACTACACATAACAAATCTTCCAGTAAAACCCCCATATCAATATGACTTTCCCTTTAGAAGGCCTAGTCATAACAAGATTTTCAATGTATTCATCCTTTTCATTTAGGACCATCTTGACACCATACATAGCTTGAAGGTGAAGACCCAATATCATCAATACAACCTCATTGAGAAGGAGTAACTATAACCGAATTTTCAAGATGGTCAGAGCAACATGATTTGATTTAGTACCAAACAGACATCATAAAAAAGTCTTTTAGTGACCCTGACAGTCATATGAGATGTCACATCAGGACAGAGGTACAATGAAGAAGTTATTTTGCATTTAGGTAGGTACATGTATATCAATAACAAGATTTTCAGGATGGCTGCAACTGCAGATCAACACCAGCTTCATTTTTGATTAATATCATAATTACAGGTGAAAACCCCATGTCAATATGACTATCAATAATCTAGATGGTGTAGCTAAAACAACATTTTCAAGATGGCCACCATAATACCATACTGGAGGTCATATTAGCAATTTTATTTAGGACCAACCATCATAGCAAGTCTTTAGGTGAAAACCCCATGTTAATATGACCAACTATATAGAATAAGTAGCCATAATGTCTGCCAACTTTCAGCCATGGTGTGCAATATTAGGTATCCAAAGGGGAAGGGGGGCACCATTTTCATAGAGGACCATTTGAATTTGGCATGAATGTACCTGTAATGTTTGATGGTAATCCTACCTGTAGTTGAAAAGGATTAGTATTGTCAAAATTGTGCTAATGGATGATGGACAAGCTTGAAGTCTGACTCTATATTTCAAGGATTTTAGGTATTTTTACCTCTATTTTAATTTTATGTGCCTTTTAAATAAAAATATTTACAATTTGTTTTAAATCGCTTTACCATTTTGACAACATTTAATCAGCACTATATAACCAGGATTTTGTTGATGTTCTGTTAAACTAGATACATACCTTGATACCGGTACATACATTGATGTGGAATTAAGCTATAATCCGATAGCTGCATCAATGATTCAATTAAATTACATAATGTTACTTGTATTATTACGGCAAAACTGCTTAAAGTAAAAAGTCATCCATACAATGACGAGTCTGCTATGCCATACATTCAAATGATCTGCATGCAATGGAGGAACAAGCAAAGGGGTAAAAAAAAAAATTCAACATGCACGCCTAAAAGGAAATACTACCTGTAATATATAAATACACATGCACACACAATTGTTTGCTGTACACTACCAAAGATGCCAACCCCTACACAACATTAAACCGGAATGGAAGCATTAAAAAATATGAACTTGCAAATCAAACTAGAATAATATTTTTTATTCAAAGCAGCAAACATTACTCAATAAAGGTGAAATTTGGCTGAAATATTTTCCCGATAGTCTTCTTTACTGCTACGTAACAATAACGTTGATTGAGAAAAGATTGCAATGGCATGGTTGTTGTTGTTGTTGTATAGCTTAACGCCATTTTTCAGCACACGATAAGGCTATACATGGCGGCCAGTATTATTGGTAGAGGAATAACCCGTAAAACCCACTGAAAGAACCATGACCCACAAGAAACTACTGGCAAGCTTTCTCGCATAACTACATTAGCCAAATCTTAGACTCGAACCCACGCAGACAGAGGTGAGATGGCAGTGATCCATTAACGGAGAGCACTATAGACCACTCTGCCACTCTGGGCCCCACAATGGCATGGTAATTGTCTAGTTATTGGTGTCTGTTAACATCATATTTTTCATAATCTCTTTACTGGATCATAGTATAATCTATGTATTGCTATTCATTTCAAGATCTTTTTTAAAAAATAATCGGGTTTGGTACAAGTTGGTGTTCTATGGCACAGCAATACAAGTAGATTATTTAGTGCCAAGGCAATCTGAGTCACGTTCCTTAACCATATATTCACCCATGGTGGCTATAATCAAGACTGAAATGATTTCATCTTGCAATACAAGTGCTTAGCTAAGCTTTCATAACAATACATGTATATAGAACCAGATAAGCATTCCAGTGACATGTTCAAGGTTTTATTTGCCTACATAAACAACTGGACCAGAAAACTGGAATCTGATATCCGTGATCACAATGCCAGCCTGAGGTACAAAATGAAAATAACTCCACTCGTACTGGAATGGTTGGCATCTCTGCACTACAAGTCATGCCCAAGCAGAGTTATTCCCCTTTTTGCAACCACTTCCATTCTTAACCTAATGATATAAATAGCATTTTCATGAACTATGTGGCTAAAAATTAGGAATTCCGAGTGATATAGACAAATAGTATATACCATCCCTTCCACCAATAAAAATACTTTCTTTTTCAATTGATTCATGCATTAAGAATCTGGTATAAATGACAGAGTTCTCTTATGACTGATAATTAAATCCATGTTTTAAATAATACGGAATTCAAATTCGGGTCTATTAGTTTCAACCTCGGAGGATCCTTGTGAAATTCCCTGTATATGTGACAACAACTTTATTTTTCATTCAACTCAATATGAAATCCATAAAAAAAATATCTGCCCTTTTAAAAAATGTATTCTTGCTTCACCATCTCCTTCCCAAGCATGTGAAAAATTTCAAACCTTATTTGCCATCATCCCCTTAAAACAATATACCAATTACATGTCCTATTCTAGTAATGAAAATTCTGGGCAGAAATTGTTGTTTTTCTTAAGTGTATATGGAAGTTCTAGTTACAGAGTTTTTTTTAATACCGATGGAAATGAAACCATTTACCTTTTTACCCTCCTCTCTTGTGGGCTGAATTCTGCGTGAGAGACCCTTGTTCTTACCCTATTGTTATTGACTCATTCTCCAAATACACATATCAAATACTCTTTACTCTCTCCCATGTAGTTCATGTTGAGTTCATGTTACAAGGAAAACAATAACAGACAGACAGACAGACATAATCTTTCACAGAATATCCGCAGATCAAATGAAAAGTATCAGTTGAAACAAAATTAGGTTTTAAAAAAATTAACTTAGTTAAGTTCTAAAACTATAACACCATCCAAACCCCACTAATGCATACATCTATCTTGGATGGAACAAAGCAGAAAGGAATATATAATACTAAATTGCAGACTCCTACCATGGTCATGAAGACTCGCTATATTACCATGCCTAGTGAAAACTCACTTAAATAAACAAAAGGCAAACAACAAAAGCACCAATTTAAGCAAGCAAATTGCAACTAACAGGCAATACAGAAACTAGAACAAAGGGAAAAACTGAAAAAAATGATCTTTCCATGCAGCACCTGCCTTGGTAAATTTTGTATGTAGAAATATTTTTTTTTAATGAAGATAGTATTATTTATATTATTCTAAGTTTACTGTAGACTTTCAAATGACAATGTTAGAATCATGTAACTCAAAAAAAATGTTGTGTTGGCATCTAAGGGCATCCAAAAACCCAGCACTATATAAAGTCTTACAGCTGTGATTTTCAAATACCAGAATTATTAACAATTACTGGCTAAACAAACTGGGTTCCTAAAACATTGCTGCACTATTAGCATGTTCACAAGCTATATATGTGTGTGTGTGTGTGTGTGTGTTGGATTTTTAATGTAGCTTTACCAATGTTTCAGTCACATCGCTATGATGTCTGCAGTGTGGCAATTTATAGTGATGTCTAGCACTGGGGCATCATGCTGCAGACATATAGCATGATGCCACACCCAGTCACATTATCATGACACCAGGCCGACCAGTCCTACAAACTAACCTCTTAATTCTGAATGCCTAGAAAGGCAAATGTTTGTACCATTTTTATAAGCCTTTGGTAAGACTCGGTCAGGTTTAAACAGGCAACCTACCGCATCTGAGGTGGACACTCTAGCCACAAGACCAGTGGATCAGTTTTCACTGACTGAATTTTGGTCCAATATTGTTATAAACTGTGTATTGAGAATTTTATTTGGAAAGAGAATTGAATCAAATATTTCTTATTAACAGCTAGATTTTCAGGATACTGATTCAAGTGTCCAGGTGCTAAACATTTCTTGACAATAAAATGAGTGACGTATCAAAGTTTCATTTGTCAGTTTTGATTGTAACTTTCTTAATGTTCAGCAAATAGGGTCCAATATTTGGGTTATTATTACTGTTGGAAAAATGGAATCACTGCCAGACCCAATGTTATAAGCGGGTTTGCAAATTACTGAAGGATCGATGTGTGTGCGTGTGTGTATTTTATATATATATATATATATATATATATATACACACACACACAATTAAAAATGACCTGCAAGTACCAACACATTATTCCACATGAAGGAACTTTAACAGGATATAAGCATACTAAATGATTCCATATTTATTATACAAGTTGTATCGGTTTATAATAAATCTCGGATCTCGCAAGTTTAGTAATAGACCACATATATGAGTGGAATTTACCTTCATTACTAACAAAGAGCAAGATTTTTCTATTAGAAAAACATATCCTCTACTATTTTAATGCAAGCGTGTACATCACTTGTATCAACAGTAAAAAACTGAATATGTTTATAAAACTTGATTAGAAATGGCGATGGCATTAATCTTCTCAAGGCTTTGTAATGTTAATAAGACCAAAAGCATAACAAAATTTTTAACCAAATAATAAATTATACTTAATTACTGATATTTTGAAGGTATAATGATAAATGATTAATGATTGATGATTAATGGGGAAAAATGAATTATGGATGAAGTGTACCGATATGTTCTTTGTTTTTTGTTTGTCTCTTTGAAATTCGATTTAAACAATGACACTGTACTTAATGAACTTAGTAATGAATTCGCATTATCTTAAACTTTAAATATTGTCATAAATTGCATGGACTAAGGTCCTATTCATAAAATATTCCTGAATACGTTTCCATTTATAACTATCACATTTTGCAATACCTTTAAATTAAAATGAATTTCCCAACACGGTACACATGATGCATGGATGAAAGATGAAGTTTTCTCATCTCAAGCTATCCAAAGAGAATATAATGAATATTTTGCAACATAAAAATTGAATACTTTGATAAGAATTTAAAAAAGGCTCTGAATTATACTTGCAACACTAAACCAAACTGTGTAAGCAGATCAAATATTGTAACACATCTGATTACACAAAGTGTCAATTGTTTCCAATTTTTTTTTAAATTTTGAATTCCTGACATAGCTGTCTTAAACATCAATTTCTTTTTAAACTTTGAATAGCTTGTGAATTAATGAAGAAAACTTGATGGCATTTTTGGTAGGTAGATAAAAGGTGTCTAAGAAAATGTTAATCAACCAATCAAACAGCAGACCAATTATAAAATCAAAGGTGTGCATGAGAAACTATATTTTGGAAACTACAGCTTGTTGACAAATGTGAGAATGATTTTTCGAGATCTAGGAGAAATAAAATGCTGTACTCAGTACCCCCCAAAAATAGGGTACAACGATACTGTGCATGACTTTAAGTCTGATGCTGTACAAAGCATTGGAAAATCGGCATCAATGCAGTTTCTTAGGAGTAATTAGTAGAATAAACAACAGAGACCCTGATCTGCCAGTATATTATGCATGGCATGATCTGGGCCTATACTATTTGCAGCTAAAGATGGACCAGATTTCTAATCGAGAATATATGGCAAGTCCCTAATGTGTAATTATCAATATATATTTTTAACAAGTTTCCAATTATTTTTCTCCACACCAAAATATGAATAGAGAGCTTATATTATTATTAAATGTTTTAAGTTATTACTACAAAAATGCACATGCATTAAGAATTTGTCAAATTAATATTCCAGACTCCATAAGAAAATTCAAATCTCTCATGGAACATTATCTTGAAGTTTCTAAACATGCAAGCATAAATAATTTTATCAAGGAAGACAAGAAATGTGAAGGATTGATTTAAGTATGAAATAATGAAGATATTAAGCCAACTTTATCCAACAACAACATTAAACAGAAAACATTTTCCTTTTAAGTTTGACAGCAAGTTTTATTCATGGGCAAAAATCTTTTTGTGGATAATAGATTACAAAGATTTAACTTCCAACATATAAACTCTCTATTCATGATCAAAATCGGTTCACTGCATAGATTTAAACATGTAAAGCTTCAGAGGATTACAGCACAACATTTACCTATCTAGTGCAAAATCTAGCAAGTCTTCATAGCTGACGCCTTCAGAATTGGTTTTGTAATTAGCAAGCATTAGGGGGGACGCTTCGGCATCCGTGCTAGCACTCCTATCCGAATAACTCCTGTCATCAAATACAACACTTTTTACCCAGAACGGATCACCATTATTGTAAAATCCTAGTTGTTCTAAATTCCACTTGACATTTTGAAGCCCAAATTTCATTCCACGAGGGAACGTAGATGCTCCTGATGATCCCCCATCCCTAGAAAGGTTAAAATTCCATTTGCTTATTTGTGGGCTGTCAGAACCCTCAAAAACACTATCGTCTAGGGTGCATTCATCATTATCATGCTCAATAGGAGGAGGAGGAGCAGGAGGGAGATCAGGGTAAGAACCCTTATCAGAGTCATGCAGGGGACTGCAAGCTGAGTCATTGTCTGCAAGAGGGCTGCAAGCTATCACTGGGGATAATGAGCTTTGGCAAGATTCAGACAAAGATGCAGTGGTAGTAATACAAGTAACAACAGACAGGTGACCTTCATTGTTATTATTGAGAACAAGTGGATATTTTCGCTCTCGAGTCTTTAAAGATTCTACTGCTGGCCTTCTTGGATTTTTTGGAGGAAGAGGAAGAAGGTTAGGAGTGTCCATTTCAATTCTGTCATACACACTAAAACACCTTGGAGGAAGAGCTGGACCAGGCGAATTAGAATTGTCGCCTGGAGAATTAGCATCTGCTTCTCTTTGAATACTGGCCAGGTGATCACTACCTGTGTCTACACTAAGAGAGTGATGAAAAGCTGGAGTGGAAGAGATATGAATTTTGGGATATTGTAGATTTGAGGATCTAGTACCTGATCCACCACGGCCACCACGTATTGGTATTGCACCTCCACGAAGCATTCGCAAGGGGTTGGTATCTACCTCATCATCATCATCTCCTAATGAACCTGAGGTTGCAAAACTCTTTCCTGGAATTCCTTGAGGAGCACGTAAATTTCTATTTGGTGCTGCATCACCTTCTCCAACTAGACCTCTCTGATGTTCAATTGAACGTCTTAATCTACTTTCCCGAGCTAATTTACTCATGATTTCTCGTGGTGATGGCTCTGAGAACTCTTCATCGAAAGTTCCAGATTTCTGTGATGCATCTTTGTTAGTCTCTTGGGCACTGTCTGACCATTCAAATTCGATGCCTGAAGAACTGGCATTTAAGCTATCCTCTAAAGAATTGGGCAAATCAACTCGTAAAATCTCAATTTGTTTTTTATCACTAACAGATTCTTCAGATAATTTAAAATCATCCTCATTGATCACTAAAGCAGTATCTAAAAATGATTTTTTTTCTTCGGTTGTTTCTTGGACCCTTTTTACTTTTTCAGGGATGGGTGGAGGAGGTTGTCGTGGTGTGGGTTCCACACGATTAATTTCAGGTCGAGGTTTTGGCACAGGTATTTCTGACCGTTTAGCCTCAAGTCGAGGGCGGGGAACTGGTCTATCAATTTTTCTGTCTGGGGTTACTTCTTTCTCACTAGAGTTTCTCCCAAAATTGGATGTAGGGGATACAGAACCTCTTTCAGAGGAAGACCTAGATATATTTTTGACTGGTGAGGATCTATCTGGCGTTCTCCATTCTGGAGATTGAGAGTTTCGATCAGGTGTTTGAGAGCTACTAGACGCATTTGAGGATCTATCAAAATAGTTAAACCCCAACCCACTACCAACACTATCCCTTTGTGATCCTCCAATCTGATTTTGGACACTATCATTGGGTCTTTGCCTATTTTTTGACACCTCCTTGGCAGATCCATGTACGACTAACATATTATAGGCTTCTTGTGCCTCAGGAGGTACAGACTCATCAAGGTCACTGCGTGTAGCCATTTCTTCTGAGAACGTCCTTTTACGCTCGGTTTTGGGGCTACGCTTGATTGACATTTTTATTTTTGACAGCAGTTTTGGTGATTCAGATCCACTCTCTGAATCAGACACTTTATCAGATGTGGGAGATGAAGGCGATCCCTGCTTATCATTAACCATTTGTGACATCGAATTTTGTCTGTCAAGTTCATTAGCCAGAGCCATAGCATCATCGATCATTTTCTCTTCCGATGCTGACATTGGCTTTACTTTGGCCTGTTTCCTGGGTTCTGGCTTCATGTCACAACAAGACTCCTGAAAGAAAAGCTATATTAATCAATGAAGGCACATGGATAAACCGTAAGAATTTAGAATTAAGAATTTAGAAAATCTCAAGTGGTGTAAACAATTATCATGATAAATGTGATCCACCTAACCATTGAACTTTGTCAGGTTAATAAAAGACAACCTCGTACAATGTTGAAAACAGCACTGTATTGAATCTTTATTTTCCTTGCTGAAAATGCTTAGTAATCAATTTTCAAAAAGCAACTAATTTAAAAACATTACTTTAAATAAATTTATATGAACAGGATGCTATGGATACCTGCAAATGTTTTACAACCAGAATGTTTTTATCTGACAAAGCTGCCAATGCCAACAAAATATAACAGACAAGAGAAACTTTGCTGAATATGCAAATATATAAGCCAAAACTTTGTCAATTTCTTTCTATCCAGGATCCTCGGAAAGATATTAAGTAGAACCTAAATTATGAAAGATACGTAGTATCTACAAACAGATGGACATATGTAGCACGATCCGACTCCTAATGGTGTTACAGGATTATACAAATCAAAATTTGGAAAGTGTTGGCTCTTTAGGAATGGCTGACAGGTTTGGCTTAATCCATCACCAAAAGTTTCGAATATATGTAGAACATGCTTAAATAGCAAAAATGAAAATAAGAAAGTGTTTATATTAAGAAAAATTCTTCCGGATAATATATAAATATGCACTGTGAAGGTAGAGACTTGTTTTGTTAAAGTAACATTTCTTTAAATGGATTTTTCAAATGTGTAAAATTATGAAACTCATTCTGCCCCTGTGCACTGATGTATGAATTCAAGCAAAATTGCAAAATAAAATATCTGCATAAATATAATATTTACATAAATCTGTCAAAATATTTGCATAAATGTAATATTTACAGAAATGTATCAAAATATTTGCATAATTGTAATATTTGTACAGAAATATGTCACAAAATATCTGCATAAATGAGTCAAAATATTTGCATAAATGTAATATTTACATAAATGTGTCAAAATCTTTGCATAAATGTAATATTTACAGAAATGTGTCACAAAATATCTGCATAAATGTGCAATAAATTATTTGCAAAAAAAGATTATTTCTTGTTCATCCCAGACAAGTGATAAAAAATAAACCATTGTGTATGGTATTTATATTACTGCTATAATTTCTTAACTGCAAATCTGAAGGAAGTATGGGAACAAATAAATGTGAAAAAGAAGTCAGTTTTCATTGTTGTAAAAGAGTAAGCAGATGGAGAACATGCCAGGTTATTGTATGCTTTTATTGTGCGTCACAGTGATAACTAGGGGTTATATTTATTCCAGTAAAAAACCCGGAACCACAAGGTTAATCTAGAGTCAGTGTGGATGGACAGAGAGAAAGACATGTACATGTATATAGACTCTAAATTTATCAGTATGATAAGTGACTTTCTATTTTTAGTAACATCAGCCATATTTGATGGCAAATTTAACCTGATTCGCATTATCACTAAAGGCCTTCATGCTAGGATGCTGTCAAATTTGGTCTACTTTTCTTAAATTAAGACTTTATAAAGTTGTTAAAATGGTTTTTTGTTTATAGTAACTGATCATAGCTGATCATGAATCAACATCATTTGTAAACTAATAAAAGCCTTTTCCCCCAGAAAGCTTCCTGTTAAAATTAATAAAATTCTGTACTAAAAAATTGAGAAATCGTTGCCTAAACCTTTTTTAAAAAAATCTATTTTAGTAACAATGGCCATATTTCAGTGAATTAAAATTATTTGTCAAAAGTGTCAAATTAAAAGGCCTGCATGCAAGCATCCTCTCTGTCAAATTATATTCAGTGGTTTCTAAGGAGTCCTTTCACTTCTCTATTAGCAATGTGGTGACATCTGCTGGTAGATTGGTATAATTTGAATACAATGCCAAGGCCACCAAGCCAGGATGCTTCTTGTCCCATTTGGCCAAATTCCATTGGCGAATGTGCTAAAAGGTTTCTGCCAATTTTGGAAAATTTGGCAAAATTTGATGGCAGAGCAACATTGTTTGTATAATATATAACACTTATATGCAAGAATGCTGTCAATTTTAGTTATCTGTTCAGTTTCCATTTAAAAACATGTCCTAATGGTTTTTCTATTTTACTAATAGTGGCCAGTTTTAATGGTGGGTCAGTCTCCTTCATAGCAAAATTATAGGCCTTCATGCCAAATACTTTCTTTAACTGAGACAAAGTTGTAAAGTTTCTATATTTAGTAATGGTAGACATATTGGATGGTATCTCAGCATAACATATAAATTTAAATGGCCTTCATCTTGCGGTGCTTTTTATCAAAGCTGAAGAGAATTTAGTAACTTGTTTCTGAAAATGTTCAAAGTTTATTCTGTTTTTAGTAATAGAGACAACATTTGAAAGTGGATTGATATTATTTGTATATAAAACTAAAAGAAATTTATGCTAAAATACATTCAATTTATTTTGGTGAAATGATGTTGAGTTGTCTCTGTATACATATGTCATTTAAAGGCTTCTGCTTTCAGAAACAGTTCTGATTCGTATTGAAAAGCTAACATACCAGATTGCTCTCTGCAAAGTCTGGTTTGGATGTAGTTTTCTTAAGATCAAGCTGAACATAGCAACTAATCATGGATAATGCACTACCATACCTTAAGCACCTGGTGATATTGAAATTTAAGCCATACACTACCTAACTGCATAATTACTTTTCAATCAAGAGTCCCTTGAAGGAACTGGTGCTCTACTGGCTTAAAAGAATCGCCAGGAATTAGAGAAAAGACCAATTCTTTCTTTTAATTGCTAAGTGTTAAATCCACCTTTGATATTCCTATGCAAAAACAAGATTTTCCAATTAGCTGCTTTTAATTTTAGAACCAGTCAAGCATTATAAGAAGTCTTCTGAAGGAAAGCCTATGTTTATTTGACTTTACATTTGGGAAAGTAATGAAAATCAAATTTTCTAGAAGGATGCCATGGTGGACTTATTAGCTATCAGAATGGCATAACTAGATATCAGGAGTCTTAAAGTGAAAGCATTGTATCAATATAAAATCATTTCAAATGCCATCTAGAAGATTTGTGATTACAAGATTTTCACGATGGGGACTGTGACAGATCAACACCATTATCATTTACAACCAAAAGAGACTTCATAAGAGGTCTTGCAGTGAAAACCTCATACTGATATGACCCTTCTTTCAGAAGGAATAGTGACAACAAGCAAGTCAAGAGAACCACTATAACAGGCATATTGAATGTCTGAATGGCACCATGTAGACCAATTAGATTTCATAAGAAGTTGTTTAGCAAAACAAACTAATGATATGACCATCTATTCAGGATGAATAGTGACAACAATATTTTCAAGATGGACAACAGACCATCCCATAAGCTCTTCTGGTCAATGGCCAGTAGAGCTAAGGAAAAAAACCATGAAATAAGCAAGTCATGTCAAAACACTTGATAAATATTAAATAAAATAATGGGGTAAAAAGCAATTAAGTACAGAAAAATTACCTACATAAAGTAGTCCCTCACAATAAAAAACAATTCCAGATCACCTTTTGCCTGCTTGAAGTAGAATATGCTTAACACATCGTAAGAATCAGCCAATTTGGGTATGTGAAAAACTATGCCAGTAGCTTCCCATGAGTTGTTAGTTATACCTGGTTTTCTCAGGTTCCTCCTCCACGAAGTATATCCCATCATGTGCTGACAAAGGGGATTAAACAACACAAGAGGTGCCTGATTTAGACAGGAGCTGAAGTGGTCAGGGTACCAGCAACCAAAAGGATGCAGGTTCAAATCCTACAAATACTGAACTTATCCAGGTCAGCCAATGTCCACTGGCATGGCATTTACTTAAAATTTCTCTGCACTAACCAAACTATTTGTTGTGCTGCAAAACGCCAAACCAAATCATGATTTTAGATCAATATATTTTTTTTAAAATTATGAGTATTTCATAATATATTTTTCTACGGAAAAATGAACATTTCAAAAACTCTAAAATACTGCCAGCATAAAGCTTTGGTTCCTCAAGTTCTTAAGGAGAGGTATTTAAACTCAAATGTAGCCTGCCATAAACCAAACATCTGATGATTGACATTAAAGGGTCTTTTGGAGAAAACACCATGCTGATACAACCATCCATAAATAAGTAGTGATAACAAGATTGTCAATATGGCCATCATAGTGGCCATATTGGAGGTCTGATCAACACTCTATTCATTTAAAACAACTAATTATTATAAAAACTCTTATGGTGAAACTCCATGCTGAGAAGACTTTCTCCAATGGGCTGCCATGGCAAATCCAATAGAACCGGTTTTGAAAGACCACACCTTCTGCCAAAACATAATGGTCTCTCAAGACGGGTGGTCTCTCATAACAGGTCATAACACTATATAATGAATAAATCTGTGCATGGAGATTCTGGTCTCTCAAAACAGGTGGTCTCTCAAAGACAGGTTTTACTATATACTGAATGAGCTGTACTGTTTTTTTAATTTAGAAATAACTAGACATTATAAAAAAATCTTTTAATGAAAAGATATGCCCATGACCAGTGGTATGCACAACATATTATTTTCATGATTATCAGATGTTCAAATAATTTTCATAGAGGATGAACTTGGGATTTATGTGTGTGTTAAGTTTCATGGCAATCCTCCATGAAATCTGAATAAAACCAATAACTTGTACTAAAGAACTGATGAACATGGGCAACAGGACTTCCAATATACTTTTTCAGGTCGAAGGATTGATGTAAAATATCTAATAATCTAAGATAAAATCATTTCTTCTTTTAACTACCCAGTGTTGAAATTATCTCCAGCATCCATGGGTGATAATAACAATTTCAAAATGGCCACCATGTTGGACATATTGGATGTAAGATCAAAACATTTTTCATTTATGACTTTTAAGACATCTTAAAGATCTTTCGGTAAAAACCCAATGATGATATGACCATCCAGTAAGGAGAAGGAGCAATGGCTCTCCTTGAGGACTGTCTGGCTATAGTGGATACAAGACTGGCACATTTTTATCAATGACCAACCAGACATCATAAGAAGTCTTTTGGTGAAAACTCCATGTCAATATAACCATCCATTTTGAAGGATAAGCTATAACAAGCTCTTTAAGCTATATGCCATGGCGATGATACTGGATGTTAGATCATCATCATTTTCATACTGGACCAACCACATAAAGCCTTCTGGTAAAATCCCCTTTTCAATATGATCATCCATTTAGGAGTTGTTGCAGTCACAAGATTTTCAAGATGACTGCAATGGTGACCATATTGTTAAATTGGCATCACTTTATGTAGGACATCATAAGAAAAGCATTTTGGTGAAAACCATATGTCCGTATGAATTCCCATTCAAGCAAAGCAGCAGTAACAAATTTTCAAGACAACTGCAATGGTGGTCATCAGATATCAGACTGGAACCATTTTCATGTAGTAGGAACAAGATAGTCTTTTGTTGAAAACCCCATGTCACCATTACCATCCATCCAATGGGATATTTCAAGATATTTAAAAAAAAGGGCAGCAGGGGTATTCTTTCTTTGGGTGTGTGTGTGTGTGTGTGTTAAATTCAACATCCTGTATTGCAATGTTAAAAAACACCAACTTCGATAAAATATTCTACTGAATTCAAATGATATGCAGATATATTATCTTTCCACCAAGATCCATATAGCTATGAATAATAACATAACTGACAGCAAACTAAAGCCAACACTTTTACAATTTTATAAGCACTCAAAATTATATTGTTAAAACAACCTGACACTTAAAACAATGCACTTACTGTTGATCTCTACTTTTTTCCTTCTCATATTGTCAAGACACATCGATATAAATATTTGAGCTTGTTCTATAATTCTCAAAGACTGTCAATGTTATTATAACTGTATCTCTACTGCCATTAAAAAATGATCATTTATTTATTTCATGTTTTGATTGGATTCAGGCAGCATTCAATGTCAGTAAATACGTTCTCCTATGCATATGATATACAATCATATTTATATGTTAAGCAATTATCATAATAAGAATAAGTTACCTTCTTGTATGCGATTATAGATAAAGAAAGTAATTAAGACTTACTAATGCATATTAAATTTGAAGAGAAAGAAAACATGAGGACAAGAGAGGGAAGTAATTTATACTCAGGATCAATCAGTATTATAAAGTCATGTTTCGAATTTAATTTCATGAGACTGAGAAAAATCATAGTTGCAAATTTAGTTTTAGACTGATCAGAATTAGACTAATGTATACTGTTTTCTTAAGACTGAAACTGCAACATGGTACGAAATGATGATATTATATCATTCAAAACTGCTGTCGTTTTTTCCTTCTACATTTGTTTTAATCTTCATTTGATGGACAGTATTTCGGCATTAAACTTGCTAATTGCTTAGCTTATTTTCAGGTTAGTAATAGACACATGCGAATGTTGTAACTTACCTTTACTTAATCCATGAAAGTAGCTGTAGCTTCTTGGATGAATGGATAATAATCTGCCAGTCATTTCAAATAACAAAAATTTGAAAATAGCCAGCCATCGACTGCAAAGACAACTCAAGTTGGGGCAGATAATTCTTTTAATCACATTTACTGACTGGCTTGTCAAAATATTGGCAAGTGAATACCCACATTGCTGTGAGCAGTCAGTTCCAATCAACCAAGACCTCCTTTTCAAATCACTGGATGATAATCAGCAGTGACTCGCTACTGAGTGGATTAGTACATGGTAATAAGCAGTGACCCACTACACATAGTAGATTACCACACAGTAATCAGAGTGGATTAGCACATGGTAATAAACAGTGACCCACTACACATAGTAGATTACCACACGGTAATAAAAGAGTGGATTAGCATATGGTAATAAGCAGTGACCCACTAAACAGAGCAGATTACAACACGGTAATCAGAAGTGACCCACTAAAGACAGTAGTAGTAGTAGCAGCAGCAGTAGAAGCAGTAGTAGTAGCAGAATTAGAATTAGCAAAACCTTAAGCTTTGGGCACTGGAATAAAGTGCTGCTTATGATCTTAATAAATATAAATAAATTGCTTATGTTCATGAGAAAATCAAGTGGCCATTATGGGGCAACTGGTTGTGGGTAGGGAGGCATGGCCAAATTGAAAAATGAGAACAGCATAAAAAGAACCTAGCCTGGCATGGGAATAAATAGCGCAAGATGTGGCACTATCTTAAAAATGGCTTTTGAAAGCACTATACGCTGTATAATAAAAATCAATGTGCGGGTTGATTGAGCTAGAAATATACTGGAAATGTTTGTTATTGCAAAGGACTATTTTACTGAATAGATTGTAAATTGCAAAACTCATAGACCAGCCCCTGCTCAGTTGTTTGTTACTGAAAAAGTTTTGTTCCTTATTATCTTTTTACAAATAATAGTACAAAGTATTAGTACTTACAACAGCACGTGGAGACTGAACAGGAAGTGGTGGCGGTGGAAACTTCATGTCTTTAGGAGGTGAGATGGATAGATTTCTATCTGGACTGGTTCTAGACAGATTGTCTTTTGGGCTAGAACTTGATGCTTTGTTTTGACTACTTTCAAACGCCGCCTCTTTTTCATTTAACGCTTTCAGCACTTCATCCATAAAGGAGGGACCAAAGTCAAAAGACGACTGCAAAAAACACAATTTAAAATATTAGTGATATCTCTTAATTTTTATATATTAACATATATTATGAATTCAAACAAGTAATGTGAATGTTTATAATGTACTGATGACATGAAAATTTGTTAATTTTGTTCTTGTCATGTGAATTTCCCTTCTGATTTTCTTTTATTAGTTTTGCACACCAACCTCAAAGCAAGTTTAACAAATGTGAAATATCTCAGGCAGCAATTGCTATTCTGTCAAACTAACCCACTACCATGAAAACTATACTTTACAAACATCCAATGAAAAATAACTACAGATATTAACAAGATTTGTTTTATATAACTATAAATATAAATTCAATAGCTAAGACAGTTTTTAAAATAAAGTTGGAATGACTCCTAAATAGTTCAAATATAATTTTGTTATATATGATATTAACTTTTATTCTTTTCAAAATAAGTCTGAAAATTATAATTTTATATCCAATGGTTAAATGTTGCACCTACCGATATATCTGGCATCTTGAAATCTGACAAAAGAGAGTCATCGTCAATATCCTGGTACTGTCCATCATGTGTGCCGCTTCCCTCACTGTCTGCATGCAGCAGAGAGGTACTATCCAACGACTCTTGGCTAATCCTGATTGAAGAAGGTATAGCAAGTTATCTCCCTTTAGGAAAGGAAATTTCATGTTGCATTGTTCTACAAAATTTGACAGCACAATTGTTCATTCTGTGGTAGCTGAGTACCCTTTAGCAATTCATGCTAATCTTCGTTTCTTTTTTTCCCCCGTATTTAGTGCTAAGGTCCATGACATTATAAAATCTTATAGGACTCCAAATTCAATTAGATCTGGAAGTTTCCAATTTGATAGATTTCTTACATTAGCAATGACCACCAAGAAAATCCATAGTTATTCTTTCTAATCACTGCAAAGCATATTTACCTAATTTGGAGACGTGGACATAAGTTTATTATTCTTGCAATATTTTCAGATACACACACATGCACACACAACATTTGGCAGATGGCATAAATAAGCTGGAATTGGAAGTGAGATGGTCGTTCATTCTATTTAGCTGGTCAGGAGAGTCCATTGCCCAGAAGTCAAACTAATTTAGAGCACTTTCATTTGAGAAACTTTAAATTTTATGTAAAATTATAATAATTCAGTGAATCCTAAAGGGGTCATTGAAGCCCAAGCCTTGCTTCACCTTCAGTCAATCCTAAAGGGGTCATTGAAGCCCAAGCCTTGCTTCACCTTCAGTCAATCCTAAAGGGGTCATTGAAGCCCAAGCCTTGATTCAAACTTAGGTGAATCCTAAAGGGGTCACTGATGCCCAAGATTTGGTTCACCTTCATGATTTAGGATATTTGCTAAAATTGATGGATTTTCTCCCAAGAACTCCCAGCTATAGCACTAGCACTTGGAAATATAAGTTCCACAAATAATTTATATATTGGGAAGAAAAAAAAATTGATTAGTTTAAATTCAAAAGAAAATGGGCTGAAACTAAGATGTTCCCTACACTGATGCCCAAATAGTCAGTTATGAGTAAATTCTCTGAACAGAATTTAAATTTTATTTCAAACACTTAATTTTACCTGTAGTGTATTTTATTTATTGCAAAAGTACCTATTATTCTCAAAGTATTATCAGTCAACATGTAGTAAAAATGAATGTTGACATAGTTAATGTTTCAAAGTATTATCAGTCAACATGTAGTAAAAATGAATGGTGACATAGTTAATGTTTCAAAGTATTATCAGTCAACATGTAGTAAAAATGAATGGTGACATAGTTAATGTTTCAAAGTATTATCAGTCAACATGTAGTAAAAATGAATGGTGACATAGTTAATGTTTCAAAGTATTAATAGTCAATATCTAGTAAAAATGAATGGTGACATAGTTAATGTTTCAAAGTATTATCAGTCAACATGTAGTAAAAATGAATGGTGACATAGTTAATGTTTCAAAGTATTAATAGTCAATATCTAGTAAAAATGAATGGTGACATAGTTAATGTTTCAAAGTATTATCAGTCAACATCTAGTAAAAATGAATGGTGACATAGTTAATGTTTCAAAGTATTAATAGTCAACATCTAGTAAAAATGAATGGTGACATAGTTAATGTTTCAAAGTATTAATAGTCAATATCTAGTAAAAATGAATGGTGACATAGTTAATGTTTCAAAGTATTATCAGTTAACATGTAGTAAAAATGAATGGTGACATAGTTAATGTTTCAAAGTATTAATAGTCAATATCTAGTAAAAATGAATGGTGACATAGTTAATGTTTCAAAGTATTATCAGTTAACATGTAGTAAAAATGAATGGTGACATTGTTAATGTTTCAAAGTATTAATAGTCAATATCTAGTAAAAATGAATGGTGACATAGTTAATGTTTCAAAGTATTATCAGCCAACATGTAGTAAAAATGAATGGTGACATAGTTAATGTTTCAAAGTATTATCAGTCAACATCTAGTAAAAATGAATGGTGACATAGTTAATGTTTCAAAGTATTAATAGTCAATATCTAGTAAAAATGAATGGTGACATAGTTAATGTTTCAAAGTATTATCAGTCAACATGTAGTAAAAATGAATGGTGACATAGTTAATGTTTCAAAGTATTATCAGTCAACATGTGGTAAAAATGAATGGTGACATAGTTAATGTTTCAAAGTATTATCAGTCAACATCTAGTAAAAATGAATGGTGACATAGTTAATGTTTCTGAATGATATATATTACAAATGTTTTACTAATGACAAATGTATTACACATCTTGACACAAAAACGATAGTATATCAAGTTCTCTCCTTTAACACTTCTGAATGATATTTTAAATGTTTTATTCATGTCAAATTTATTTCAAAAGGCATCTTATCACATAAAGAATAACTAATATAAATTGACATGCTTTTTTAATGATAGTAATAGAAGAATTTTGGAAATTATCACTGACTTGTCATCAATCAAGGCCCTACATTGTACATAAAAAAGCAGGACTTTTCTATGATAATACAAATTTCAAGATCAAGATGTCAGTTATTGCTTGCTTTACTGTCTCCAGTTCAGCATAATGTCTGTTGTATATTCTTAGTTGTTTTGTTTAAGAGAATGAGCTGCATTGATTAACCTAATTACAATACATCAGTGTCATTTTTCTTTGCATTTGACTGAAAATATGACAAACGGGACTGCAATATTCAAATGAATATAATACACACACACCCCGATATCATCACATCATTGTTTTATCACTTGACTGTGATTAGATACAAGAATGAATGTGTCAAATTTTAAATCAAATTTACACCATTAAACCCAGATTATGAACCAATTATCCATAAAATGAAAAGATTGAAAATAATGACAGTCTGGAGTGTTGAAGTGATACTGCTTTACAGAAAGTCAAGAGTGATTTTATGACTATGTATTATTGAAGCATTCTGATGTACAATTGATCCTACTGACTTCTGCAGCTCACATGTTCTATCAAGCCCTCCATTGCACTGTACAAAATAATGGATGTAGAGATCTGACATTATAGTCCAAAAAAATTTGATATTCATGAACTTACCATGATCTGGAGAAGCCATTTGTCTTGTGAGCTCCGTTCATTCTCAAATCGGACAAACTGTTAGAAAACTTGTTATCAGTCTGATCTCTCTCAGGACTGTCATTTGAATGGATGATGGAAGAGCTAACTCTGCTGCTCTCGTTTAATCTGCCTGAAAAAGATAAACTCACTTAATATCACCCCTCTCAACAGTATTTTCGGCTATTACAAAGCCATATGATTAACAAATACCAGCAAGCTATCCTGTTAAAACCAAACTATCACAAATCTTGATTATAACAAATGCCAAGTCAAGTGAATGCTCATCAGGAGTCCTAGCAGATAATCATGCAAAATCACCTCACCGGTGATCATATAAAAGCTTACATAAATCCAGATATATTGGCAGGATCTTGTCAACATGGGGGTTTCATCATTAGTACTTGTTCTGACATGTCTTTTCAGGCAGACAACTGACCAAAATAAGGGAAGGAATATTAAAAAAAATTTAGAAATGGGAGGAGGGGAAGCCATAGTTCAATATTTTTGAACAAATAAATGTTGGGTTTTTTTCATCCTACTCCACTCACAAAGGCGTCATTGAACTAAAAATTCTGCAAAGATACCTTTATAGTTGTAGAAGTATTAATCTGTTAATTGTTTCTGAACTTAATCTGTTCCCATCTGTGTATGAATAGTGTTCTGTGCTGAGAACACCCTTTTAGTGTGGGGCGTATGCATAGTAGTCAGTGCAGATGCCCAAATTTCAGGAAATTTCTACTGGGTGCCTTTTGATCTTAAATGGTTACCTGTATACCTGATCAAAGGGAAATTGTACTATATGTATACAAACCTGAAGTTCATATTTTTTTTTAGCTTCATTGTCCTATGCGAATGATTATTCAGAGACTGAGCTTGAGCTTTATAAGTAAAACTTTAATCATACAATTTTTTGTGAAATCTATTTAACGTTGCAACTGAACAAATGTCAGTTTGTGCAGCAAGATCAAAGAACCACCAGAGGTACAGTTGCAAAAGAAAACAGATGTGTAAACAGTTGTTTGCCTGAGAAAACATGTCAGAACAAGTACTAATGAGACCTCAAACAGTAATGCAACTAAAGTTGTGGCAGACACTTTACATGTTAACCTCTAAATAAAATTTGTATGCTGTGCCTAGTATACTTTTATATGTGAGACTTCAAACTAATTCAGGGGAATCCTCATACCAGGTCTTGAACACAAATTTCTAAGTAGCCAGAAGGACTAGTGTACCGAGAAATTTACTAGTCCTGCCAAAAATTTACTAGTCCTGTCCACAAAACAGCTGCCTTTCTCTCTGAACTCTTTTTGTGTTGCCCACAGCTTTCATGTGCGTTTACCGATTAAAGTTTAAAGTTCGAACAATCTGCAACAAAACTGGATGTTTTCTCTGTTTTTGAGAATTCCATACACTAATTTTTACACCACATAACATTCTTGTCCCCATCATAATTCAACCATTCCCTGTCTTTTGTCCATGTCTTCTGAATCGTCCGATTACACTTTCCCTTATCATAAGAATTATTTATCTCTTTTATGTCATTTTCATTCAACTTTTGTTTTTTTCCGGAGGCTGAACACTTCTATAAAACGCCACATTTTGCCTGTCTTCCGGGAATTGTGCCACATTTTGAAATACGAGATGTTACAGTATAGCTGACACGAATTATTTAAAGTAAGAAAAGGAATGGCACAGTGTCCTTTATATAAGAAAGTCTGAGCAAGAAACACGTTTCAAAACACGTGCCTTTGCCCCCCCCCCCCCCATTAAATGACCTCTCCCTAATAAAGTCTTGACTTCAGCAGATGTTCTGCAGGATCAAAGCAGTGGCTATTGTAAACACCGTTATAAAATATTAACATTCAAAAGATAATGTTAGTTTCACCTAGGAAAATGTGTGTTCCCATCAAACAAAGCCACCAGACTTGGCACGTTGTTATTTAACAGCTCCAATTATGGTTTCATCATTAATAGCATACATTTAGTAAGTGTTCCTAATTAATCGGACCTCAATGTATTGTTGAAA
Organism: Unio pictorum; assembly: GCA_030141615.1. NCBI lineage: Eukaryota > Metazoa > Mollusca > Bivalvia > Unionida > Unionidae > Unio > Unio pictorum. Next base: position 11,288,899 of record JARLTB010000166.1, on the reverse strand, counting down.
TTAATAATAAGCGGATAAATTTTCAAATCTTAGATGCCCATGCTGAGAGATTTGAATTCCCAAAAAAATGTACGGCTTTCTGCTAGGATATCTCTACATGTATTCAATTATTTGTTCAGTCTTATATGGGAAAACTATAAAAACAATTTGTATTGTCATAGAAAAAGTAGTTCTATGGAAATGATGTGTCAATAATGAAAATAAATTGATTTAATTCTTATAATTATTTCGATGCAAACTTAAATTATGCAGTTTCCGGTTTGTGACTGCTGGCGCGTTTGGCTAGCAAGCTAAAAAATAGAAAAAAAGGAAACAAACAAGCATGCAAACTAATTTCTTTGAATAGTTGATGCGATGTTATTTTGTGTTGTAGTTTTGTACTTTGTTAATGTGGTCGGGTGAATAAAGTGTGATAAAGTGTGATAACCAGGTTATTTTTCATTTAATTCACTGTCAGATTAATTAGGATATCAATTACCAAACCTCCATTGTTAATGACGGCACCATGATTGGCGCTGTTAAGCGAAATACACAAAATCAGATGGATTCTTGTAACAGAAACACACATTTCTGAGGCAGAAATTGACTTCATCTTCTCATGCTAATATTTTATGACTGTTTACAAAGATCACTGCATTGATTCTACAGAATATATGCTGAAGTTACATCTTTATTAGGGTATTGAGTAAACAAACACTGACTATTGATAAACAAAACCTACTAGCCCATCGGACTAATAACATTATGAAAGTTACTAGTCTGACAGGAAATCTACTAGCCTAGGGCTAGTGGACTACCGCTAATTTCGAGCCCTGTCATACATCAATTCTTTTCAAGAGCACAAATATTTACAAACTTTTCAGTTTGCTCACTCACTCACCATTGTTGCATCTCTGTGAATCTGATAACAAATATGGCCTCTAGTGTGTATATAAGCTCAGCCAATCAGATGCAATATCACTTCATTAATATGCATGGCTGTTTCTCATAAATGAAGAAATGCAAGATCCTGATGATACAAGTTTACATATCAAATCTGATCAGAAATATGAGCCAATAAGTGTTCACAAGCTCAGCCAATCAGATGCAATATCACTTCATTAATATGCATGGATGTTTCTGATCAGAAATATGAGCCAATAAGTGTTCACAAGCTCAGCCAATCAGATGCAATATCACTTCATTAATATGCATAAATACAGCTCATAATCAAACTCATGGTCTTGATGACATAAGCTTACAGACCAAAATGAAACCTCTAGATTGTAAATAAAAACAATGGACAAACAAACACTGGATCAAAGGCCATGCCAAAGCTCACTTGGTGTCCAGGTGAGCTAACAAATGTTACTGTTTCTATTACAAAAAGAAATTATCATACTAACCTGTTGACATAACTTTTAAAGGCAATTTATCGTAATTGTCCCCTATAAAGGACACATCTCCAAATACTGCGCCATCATAACCAATGTGACCGGTGTGCCGTAAATCATTCTGAGGACGACTAATCATGTCAGCCCTGAGTTTTCTTGAAGAACTTCTCTTGGAGTCTGAAAATAAAAAAATTCTTTGTGAAACCACAAATCGTGTATTAACTCAGTTTAAGTTTTACCTAAATGTTACAATACTGATTTGACTTGTGTTGAACTAGGACATAATGGATCAGATCAATTTTATCATAAGCTATAGTAGATGTAAAACAAATTAATGCATTATATTATTTCAGTACATTCCTTTATTATTGTAAATGTTAAAGGGTTCAAGACCTACCTGAAAACATTTAACTGGCAGTATCCAAAATGTCTGTTTATAATTGCAGCTGCAGCAGAGTATTCATGTTATCAGTGTTATAAAGTCAAATACTCCAGAGCTGTCCTGTTCAATAAGTTTAACATTACAAACCTTGGTTGCCAAGAAAACAGCAACCCATGCGCATGCTTATCAGGAATGCTAGCATCAATTGCTTGGAATCTAGGCAGCATAAACCCCCTCATTAAAAACAAATAAACGTCTGCATAATAATATTGCATCTTTACAATTATTTTTACCCATTTACAATAAACTAATATATTGGATTCTTGTTATGTACATTATGCCTTTTACATGGAGAAACTATAATGTGTACCAGTCTAAAATACTGGTACTTAAGTACTTTTCTTACAGCCTGTGTTCACAACAAAAGTTCTTGTTCAAAATTTAATTCCATACAATTCTAATCATCAGGAATGTTGTCAATTCATGTGGAATTTTCACTAATAAGTCTGCAAACTCCAGAATGGCTGACATCTCTGTTACGAGTATTATTGATGGCAACAGAATTTAACTGACTTACCTTTCCGAGATATATTGGTCTTTGGAGGTGGTGAAACAGGGCTGCTTTTTGGCTCAATAAAAGGCACCACATTGGTTGGATCAAAATAGCCATTCTTCCCGTTAATGGTTGCTCCTGTCCATAGACCTGATCTAGGTGGATTATTGGGGCTGGAATCACATCAAAGTATATATTTAGCGACAGGCCCTCGTAAAAGTCACTGCTATCTTCCATTTTCATTCAAGTATCATTACCACTTAAATGTGAACAGCAAAGACCAGGACATATGATCACATCTGATCAAGGTCAATGATAATGGATTCAAATCAGGAGTAAAAGGGAAGGTGTACATTGTATAAAGTGCGTTGACTGTCAAGTCTAACACTGCATAAATAAGTAGAAAAGTAAAAAAAATAACTGCACTACAAAGGGACGTTATTCCATGTGGTAACTATTGGTGTTGTGAATTTTCTTATCAACTCAAATTTGTACCCCATTTTAAGCATTTAAATATTTTTCAAAATGTGTAAATAACAAGTATTCTGAATTTAAAGAAGTATCTTCTGAAATTTAATAAGCAATACATTTTTTTTGTTTTTTCTTTTTGTATTCACAGTTAAATTTGAAAAGTTTTTGGCCTATTTCAAAATGTTTTTTAAACATATTCAAGAATTTTCAATGATAAAACTTTCTGTTTTCAAGGCCATCCAATAAGTTCGAGGAATTTTCAATCTTGTACAAAACCATGTACATGTACTATCAATCTGGCAAATTTTTTTTATTGAAAAGTTACATGTTTGTACAAACGATTGTCAAATGATACTGTCATATTTACTTTTTTTCTGTGTGCCTATCCACCAAATCAAAAAGACAACACAAGAAATTTGCTCAATACAGAACACATGCAATCCAAAGCCAACTAAAGTATTCATATTGAAGTAATCTTCATAATTCATATAAATGTCAAGTAACACTCAAGGGCCAAAGTGTTAAACTAAATACTTAACAAATACCAGTGATCAACTGTGGCCTAACATATCAGGTCATGTGAACTGTTTCCCCAGCAACAAATCAAAAATAATTTTGTTAAGCAATGCATTCATGTCAAGTTGATTTTTTTATATAAAGATCCATTGTGCAATATATGGGTTCAACTTCCAAACAATTACAACTTAAATCACACAACAATTTCTTCTACAAAATGTATGAGATCATCACAGTGGAAAATGTTTAAGAAAACTGTACACTCACGTTTTATCAAGCACGATAATAATATCATATGCCTTGTAATAGAGGTAATCTTTTGGAACAGTGATCTCTGGAAAGTCTTTGACGGCTTTCACCTGTGTTGGCCTCATCTGAAAAGATAATGAAAAACACAATGAATTGGAAAATTTTAAGAAATATTTTACCTTAAATTGTAATGCATGTCAAAACATTTGACATTTGCTTCTACAGTTGCAAATCCATGTTGTTGTTATGGGGTTTAATGGCATTTTCAGCACAAGATAGGCCATACACGGTGGCCAGTATCAGTGGTGGAGGAAGAACCCGGGAATACCCTGGAAATAACCACTGACCCACCAGAAACTACTAACATGCTTTCTCATGTACCGACATTGGCTGAGACAGGGCTTCGAACCAATGCAGAATTGAGATCGCAGTGTTCTGTAACAGTGGGTGCTTTAGACCACTCAGCCACTCAAAGCCCTAGAATCCACAAGAGTATGCCTGCCCCACATCAAATAGTCCATCTTTGTAGATAACTGCAACTGTCTTCCTAATGTCATGGTGACCTTGACCTTTAGCCCAAATAGTAGTGGGCTTTTTCCCTATCCCAAGTTTCCTTCAATGCTGTGATGAAGAAGCAATTTTATTGTGCAAAAAAACAACTTTTCTTTCGTCAATCAGTGACCTTGACTTTTCAGCTCAAAATCTACAGGTTTATTTCTGACCGAAATGCAAGTATTCTACAAAGTATGTTATCATTATATGGTGGAGAACATGAGTTAATGTGCAAAAATAATTCTCCATCTTTTATCCTTATAAAAATGCAATCCTAAATCAAACTTGCGCGAGCTTGTGATAGCTCATAGCACACTTCTTATGATCTTAACTGTAGCTCGCAGACTACATGGGAGCTCGTAGAAGTAATCTGGCTACATTCCAGTAATGTTGCTCGTACAATCTTGCTAGCAAACCCTGCAGATAAATTAATTATCTATAAAATGGATATGGTGAAAAATTAAATTACTAGAAAATGTAACATTTTGTGTATAAAATCATTTGCATATCAATACAATAATATTGACTTGTTTTGAAAAAGGTATTTGAAATTCCACTTATATATATGGTTTATGTCTTGTATTTTAATGTACATGTCTGCATGGTCCAGACTTACTACATGAATGCATATTTATTAATCATATTCATGAACCATAGCAAGTTGCAAAATACAGTTCATTCAATTTTTTATCAAAAATAAATTTCAATATAATAATCCAGCTTACAATTGTTAATCATTCTCATCCTGCTACACTAACTTGGTAGGCTTCCACTGTATTATACCATTGACTAGGCTCTAATTTCCTTTCCCCAAATTTTGTAGGCCATATGTTCAAATCAAATTAAATAATGTCATTTGTCAGCAGCAATGACAACTTAATGATCAATTTTATTTTTTATGTGAGCCAATTGTAGGGTTTAACGCCGTTTTTCAGCACATGATAGGCTGTACATGGCACCCAGTATTACTGGTGGAGGAAGAACCCGTGAAAATCCCCGTAAAAAACCACGACCCATGAGAAGCTACTGGCAAGCTTTCTCACATAACTACATTAGTAATTTCATTTTTGATGTGAGCCAATCCCTTTTCTTTTTTGGGCAAACCAGTAAATTTGATTAAGGTCTCTGGACCTTTCTTTATAAACTATTTACTGAATTTCTTAGAAAAGAGGTGGCAGCCTAACTAATTATGTACCCTCTTTTATCTGTCTGTCTAGATTGGGAAACATTTCATTGTTTTATTTGGAAAAGAAATCTCATTTAACTTGCTTGCACTTGCAGCTTGCCTTGTTATCACCAACCGAATGAAAATATGCCTTGCATCTCATAGGATGATTTTCATCTCCTAACATTATCAAATCATGAACATATCAGGCATTTTTCCTTTCTACTATATATATATATATATATATATATATATATATATATATATATATATATATATATATATCCCTTAAGTAGACATGTTCATGTTGAAGCAATATTTTACAACCTTCAGACTGACTGTAATGCAAAATTATGAAAAAGGTAAATCAAGCTCTGAAATCTGTAAACCCAAATGCAACCACACCCTGCTAAGTTGACAGGGAGGGGCTGCTTTGACTTGACCCTTAGATCATGCATGCTGGCAGATGGCTGATATCCAACAAAACATTTTCTGGGAATTGAAGATATGTAGATTACGCTTTGGATTCTAATGATGCAAGCAGCTTTTATTGTTACATTGAATACAGAAAGCGAAAAGTCCATAAATTTTCATTGTTACATTGTATACACACAGAACGTAAAAAGTCCATAAGAACATTTTAATCCTTTAGTCTCTGTTAGTTATAATCATAATGTGGCAAGTGGATTATGATTGTATCATAATTTAGACACTAAACAGGTAAAAAGTCCACATGAACACTTTATCCTTTGACTGTCTCTATGGTTACCATGCTGAATGTATATAATAGTATTTTAATTTATACGCCCAGAAGGTAAAACGGCCACACAAACACTTTAGCCCCTTGTCTCGTTGGTTATAATGATGTAATTGACTCTAGTTACTTTACACTGTGCCCCTAATAGGATTAAGGAAAGTTGATTGGTGGAGATCTCAATAGTTTCTGGTCATAATGTCACACTGTCACCCAACACTAACTTATCACTAGTATCATGTGCTTGGCATAGACCTAAAAATCAAAATATGCTGTTAAATTCATAACAAGATTACTCCTTGTTGATGGAAACTACACAAAAGTACTGTAAAAAACTGTAACCACCAGGAAAAAGACAAATTGTTTCTGGGTTCCTTTGATTCCACCTGCTAAAAAGATCCCAAAATTATGTCATCCAAAATTAAAGTTGCTGGATGTACTTTATATAGATTTTCTTTATTATCCAACATTTGTTATTAAAATTATGTTTAGTTTTAAAAAAAAATGTTTATTTACCTGTGGTAATCTGATGAAGATTTCACTGAAAGTTGGTCTTTTCTCTGGCTCCTGATCCCAACATGACAGCATCAGTTTGTAATATTCTCTAGAACACAAATCAGGCTTCTCCAATCTCTGACATTTAGGAATGTCTATTGCATCTAGTATCTATTAAATAAATTAAACAGTTATGTTAGTAATCTGTATGTATGTGTGTGTGTGTGTGTGTGTGTGTGTGTGTGTATGTATGTATGTATGTATGTATGTATGTATGTATGTATGTATGTATGTGTGTGTGTGTGTGTGTGTGTGTGTGTGTGTGTGTGTATGTATGTATGTATGTACGTACGAATGTATGTGTTTGTATGTCTATATGTGTATGCATGTATGTATGTATGCATGCATGTATGTGTGTGTGTGGGGAGGGGGGGTAATGGCACATCAGCACATCCAGGCTTGGATATGTCAAGTATATTTAGGTACCCCAAATATGACATACAGAGCCAATATAGGCAAATAAAAATGGTTAAAATCTTTAAATTTCCATTAATCACAAATCAAAATTAATTCCCTGATTCCTTTGCTGGAATATTACCATAGTATGGCAACAAACACAAAACACAGCTCTTATGAAATGTTTCTTCTAATCCCCAGGTACACGAGACAAATGCCTTGAGATCATTCTGAATGTGTGTGTGTGTGCGCCCGTGTGAGAGAGAGAGAGAGAGAGAGAGAGAGAGCAGATAATTGCTGACATGAATACTTAGTCTATACTTTGATCTGAGCTTCAGCATCTCTCAAATACAGGTATAAAATCAAGGATACATTTAGAGACAGGTTATTTTCATGGTAGTTTCTGCACATTAAATTGCCTTGCAAATTACAGAAATATAAGTGAGTTGATAGATAAATAAATACAAAGCACTTTTATTTTAAGAAGGAATTGACAGCACATTAACATTATAGTGGTTACCAAACAACGAAATAATGTAGTAGTGGATTAAAGTTTTATAAGTCGTACAATTATAAATCTAATCTCATCCTTTTTAGAAATCTCCATTTCATAATCTACTTTTGTGTAAGTCTAGCAGATGGTTAGTAAATGGGTACATTTTATTTTGAAGTTCATGTCAAAGAGGTCTGTCTTTTTGATAAAGTATGCATGCATGCAGTGGCATTCACAAGATTTGGTTTTGTATTGCATATAGACGCATAACAAAATGGGCAAATAACTCTGAAAAAAACGTAAGAGCAGAGAGATTTGTTGGTATGTGCATCCTTAAATGGTTACCCATACATTACAAAGTTTCATGGCAATCCATTGAAAACTGAAAATTAGCCTATTCACAAGATTCTGTCTTACACTACAACAGGCTCCAAATAACAAACACACCATCATAATGTCACAGCAGCATGATGTTCTGTCAACAGGCATAGATTCAGATGACAACCATAACAATTCAAAATTCCACATAACTACATGCATACAGTTTAACTCATTCAGCCCCAGCACTGTTATCAGTATCACTGCTGCTATGCCCCAGCAGCACTAAGCTGTGTCTAGCTGCTTGTGTCACAGAAAGTGTTTACCTCTTTGGAAGATTTTGTAAACATCATGCACATGCATTCACTCTTACCTTAATTATGTTCTCTTGTTATATTCAATATATTCAATTTTTCCAAATGTATTTGTCCACACAGTGATGTATTTTTATCCTATTTGTCCATGTCTTTCACAACTTATTTATACACTATTTACGAAATTATTGCAACATATTTAGAAATATCATGTCATCAGCGCTATCAGCATCCTCTTCTTCTGACAATTCAATATCAGAAACTTCTATGTCAAAATCTAAATCTTGCAAAATATCCAACTGACAAACATATCTTTCCTCTGCTTGCTCAATATTTTCCAGATCAAACCAGAGAAACTCCTCATTTTTGCTCTCATCATTATCAAAAATCACTCTTTTGTCAGCCATCAGTTATGATTTTTCATGAACAGAACATGTGAACTGAAACTGCTCTGAATTAGTAACACTGCATGTAAATAATTAAAATTTGAATAAAGGTAATTAAAATCATTTCTGATTGGTTTAATAAAATTTGAATAATGGTAATTAAAATCATTTCTGATTGGTTTAATATGGTCTGATTCTTGAAGAAGAAAAACATTTCTAACCAATCAGATGTTGTATCTAACACTTATTCACCATGGCTTGGAGATGGGATCGGCCGATGAATTCAGTCAACAAACCTCATATATAGGTGGGGTCGACCACTGATTGTAGAAACCGGATCATGCATACAGATGGGATCGGGGAAGAATGAGTTAAGTGAAAAAGAACTGTAACTCTTACATGGGCTGAGAAGCAATGGAATTCTCACATTATGCAGATCATCACCTATGACCATAATGTTTATCAAATAACATGACAATGCATCAGAAATCACAAGTCTAGGAACATTCGCAAAATTGCAAGTACGGAAAGATGGATACACACAACGATTACAAAACAGCGTGGCAGCACTACAATAATCAGCAAAAGACCACAACTGTAAACTAAAATTAAAGACAAATATTTGTCTAGCAAGGAAAAACGATTAATATGGTTTGCAAGCATTGCCATTTATCATTACTATGGATGAAATGTTTAGTTTTAAATATCAACTGCTGAAATTTTGGCATATTTCTTATCCAAAATCCTGTTAAACCTTACAATTTTCCTGATACTATGAGAATTCTGCTGTGTGCCTCTAAAATCCAGATCATGTCTTTAAAAATCCAGCTATTTAATCTGCGGAGTTCCTGCTAAATACTGCACATTCTCTATAACTTTGCAAAATAACGGTGGGAAAACTAACACAGACCTTAATTTACTATCCGCATTGCTAAAATTCAGATGAAATTCAACTCCTTTTAATATTTCATAAAGACAGTCCCAGCATTTTTTACTGGTGTGTGGTGGTTACTTCTGGAATCTTCAATATATCAGTAAGATTCTGGTAACCTGCAGCATATGGCAGCAACACCTCCCAATAATTTATTACCAAAATACTAGTACTAGGATTACATCAAGCCAAAGTTTTAAATTCATACAGCTGCCTCAACTGAGAGGCAAATAAAATCTGACTGGTAATTAGAAGGGAAAAAAATTGGCTATAAAAAATTTTCTTTGTTTAATGAACAAGGGTGCACAGTGTCTAAAATCGAACTTAGAGCCAAACTTTTCAATTCATTTACCGCTCAAGAGACTGTAGTGATGTAAAAGTTATGTGCTATAATTGATGCAATCAGCTATATAAACACTGCAATGACAACTTTATGACAACAACAACACAAAAAAAAACAGTTCACTGGAACAGAAGGTAGCTATTGGTAATGTGATATGAAATTTCGAGGCAAAGGTTACACTATTTATGTTGGAAAACTATGCATAATAATTGAGGTTAATGTCGAGAGGGCAGCATTTCTGAGATATAATTACATACTAAAACTGATATAAACTGAAAAAGTAAAATGTTAAATCATTAAAACACTGTACAATCCATCTAATATGTAATACATAACCACAGGATATCACTGATATAGAAAGCAGATGCCCCAAGCACAATTTACATGTCAGAGTTTACAGTTAAATGGCAGAATGTTTGCCCTAATTAGCAAATGTAACCCGTTTTTAAATAAAACACATCAAGATACAAAGAAAATACTAGTAGACTCAAATTTACCATCAACACATGCCAGATACAATATTGACCCAGATTTACCATCAATAACAAACTTAAATACAAACAATACAGACCCAGATTTACCATCAACATACACCAGATATAATACAGACCCAGATTTACCATCAACACACACCAGATACAATACAGACCCATATTTACCATCAACACACACCAGATACAATACTGACCAAGATTTATCATCAACACACACCAGATACAATACAGACCCAGATTTATCATCAACACACACCAGATACAATACAGACCCAGATTTACCATCAACACACACCAGATACAATATAGACCCAGATTTACCATCAATAACAAATTTAAATACAAACAATACAGACCCAGATTTACCATCAACACACATCAGATACAATACAGACCCAGATTTACCATCAACATACACCAGATACAATACAGACCCAGATTTACCATCAACACACACCAGATACAATACAGATCCAGATTTATCATCAACACACACCAGATACTAAAGAGACCCAGATTTATCATCAACATACACCAGATACAATACAGACCCAGATTTATCATCAACATACACCAGATACAATACAGATCCAGATTTATCATCAACACACACCAGATACAATACAGATCCAGATTTATCATCAACACACACCAGATACAATAGAGACACATATTTATCATCAACATACACCAGATACAATACAGACCCAGATTTACCATCAACACACATCAGATACAATACAGACCCAGATTTACCATCAACACACACCAGATACAATACAGATCCAGATTTATCATCAACACACCAGATACAATACAGACCCAGATTTATCATCAACACACACCAGATACAATATAGACCCAGATTTAGCATCAACACACACCAGATACAATACAATAAAATATTTACCATCAATAACACTCAAATGCAAACAATAGACCCAGATTTACCATCAACACACACCAGATACAATATAGACCCAGATTTACCATCAACACACACCAGATACAATACAGACCCAGATTTACCATCAATAACACTCAAATACAAACAATACATACCCAGATTTACCAGCAACACACACCAGATACAATAAAGATTCAGATTTACCATCAACACACACCATATACAATCCAGAACCAGATTTACCATCAACACACACCATATACAATCCAGAACCAGATTTACCATCAACATACACCAGATACAATACAGACCCAGATTTACCATCAACACACACCATATACAAGACCCTGATTTACCATCAACACACCAGATACAATTTAAACACAGATTTACCATCGACATACACCAGATACAATACAGACCAAGATTTACCATCAACACACACCAGATACAATATAGATCCAGATTTACCCATCAATGCAAACCAGATACAATATAGACCCAGATTTACCATCAACACACACCAGATACAATACAGACCCAGATTTACCATCAACACACACCATATACAAGACCCAGATTTACTATCAACACACCAGATACAATACAGACCAAGATTTACCATCAACACACACCAGATACAATATAGATCCAGATTTACCATCAACGCACACCAGATACAATATAGACCCAGATTTACCATCAACACACACCAGATACAATACAGACACAGGTTTACCATCAATAACACTCAAATGCAAACAATTTAAAACCAGATTTACATGATCAGGATCTTTGCTGTTCAGTCTACTCAGATTTTATGTAATGACAGATAATTGGGGTCTTACTGTTAATTCTACTCAGTAATGCCAAGGATGATCAGTGTCTTTACTGTCAATTATACTCAGTAATGCCCAGGATGATCAGGGTCTTTACTGTCAATTCTACTCAGTAATGCCCAGGATGATCAGGGTCTTTACTGTCAATTCTACTCAGTAATGCCCAGGATGATCAGGATCTTTACTGTCAATTCTACTCGGTAATGCCCAGGATAATCAGGGTCTTTATTGTCAATTCTACTCAGTAATGTCCAGGATAATCAGGGTCTTTACTGTCAATTCTACTCAGTAATGTACAGGATGATCAGGATCTTTACTGTCAATTCTACTCAGTAATGTCCAGGATAATCAGGGTCTTTACTGTCAATTCTACTCAGTAATGTACAGGATGATCAGGGTCTTTACTGTCAATTCTACTCAGTAATGCCCAGGATGATCAGGATCTTTACTGTCAATTCTACTCATTAATGCCCAGGATGATCAAGGTCTTTACTGTCAATTCTACTCAGTAATGCCCACGATGATCAGGATCTTTACTGTCAATTCTACTCAGTAATGTCCAGGATAATCAGGGTCTTTACTGTCAATTCTACTCAATTTTATTAAATACACTTTTTGAGGCAACTTTGATCAGAAAGCAAAAATATGTGATAGGACATCCTGTGTCTATTCGTCTATTCTATATCTATTTGGGTACAGGAAGAAATACTTCATTTCATTCAGCTCAACAATGTAAATATGTGAGGCATGCATATATATATATATATATATATATATATATATATATATATATATATATATATATATATATATATATATATATATATATAAAATCCCCAAGAAAATGCGCAATATATTCCAATTTGTCTCATATAAATGAACAAATCATAATGTAATTAATTTTATCCACCAGAAGACATGAACATTTATTATACTGTACAGTAATTTTGTCCACAAGACATAACACATGAGATCAATGAACAATATTTTCCTTGTATGTGTCATCACAGATGGAGGGGGGGGGTAAACTGCTTATAAGACGCAATTCTTAATATTATGCTACCATTAAAATGTGTACATTATGACACCATCCAACTTGCTTGTTATAATCATTTGTGTTAAAAATAAATTATACATTAAGCCTAGTCCTAAGTCTTTAACTGAGTATTTTTATTTTTGTCCCGCTGTCATTTATAAATCTGAATGCAAAACAAACATATTATTGTACTTTTTTTTCTGTCTGATATATTCTTTTCTACGACTCGTCATTTTGGCACATCCTACATCCAAACTCATCAGCTACATGACAGAACAAGTCCTTCACATTATAAATCTGACAGCACACAGACATAATGACCAAGTCTGGCATCAAATCTACTTGGATGGAGAGGGGAACAAATGGTCATTACCTTTAACATATGCAGACACATAAACAAAAACAACATACCTATAAACCCCCAAGAGTTGTTATTTTTCATGTTGATTTGGGTTTACATGGGGTTGTTTGGAGGGTCACGCTGATTACATATTCTTTTCAAGTTCTGACTCATTCTTGATCTGTCCATTCTTGATCCATGTTTTCAATTTAAGAAAGATATTTCTAAAACTTTGCAGATATTCAATAATCACAAGTTGCATTAACAAAGCCCATTTTGCTCGACGTCTTGCACAATGAGTTATTATCTATACAGGTTCTGTAATCAGTTATCTTCATTATTATTAAATTTGTCATATTCAATGTCTATAAAGTGCAAAAAAACTTCTTTTCAAGGAGTTTCTCATATGAATATGGTTTATGGATAATATTGGTTTTAAAAAGTCAAATATAGCTTTTTCGAAGCTTTATTTTGTTTTAGATTTATCAATGCATCAAACAGCATAGCTCATACATGGGCAAGAAAAAGACAATACAGTGTATTCCATCATAATGATACAATCCTAAGGTTTGCAAGCGTGTAATACAATGTTCATTGAGGGGAACACATCAATGCACATAAATGGTGTGCAAAGTAAAGGTACATCTTGTACCCAGAGAAATTAGCAAAAGTGCACATTATATGCAGGTAAACATGGTAAACATAAAATTCTAAACCTGTCTGAAGAAATAGTTTGCAAACATTAACAAATATTTTACATTTCACATGTAAAGAATGGCCAACATTTTACGAGTCAAACTTAAGTTATTTAAAATAGATGCAACAAAAAACCTCCATGAGAACGATAAATAACTGCAGTAAAACTGAAGTAATATAAAACGCCTGTGAGAAAGATAAAATAAATGCATGGAAGCTATGCCCCTTTATCAATTTGCTATATCAAACAATGCACATTAACTCTGTTAAGATCCATGTAATTGACTGTAGGCTTCAAATGATGAAACTGTTGAAATGTGCATATCTACCCTTAGGAAATATCAGTTAGTTGTGTTATCTCACTTTCACCACACAATATATCAATATGCATTCCTGGGGTGCTTTTTACAGAAAATCTGGTCCTTGAACAGAATTATCTGAGCATATAAACAAGTGTCTCATGGCTAACTACCATATATACTCTTGCATAAGTCATCTCTAACTGCAAAAAACAAGGAGTAATATCTACCATAGAATAATGCATGGGTCTACGGCATTTTTTAAGAGCAATAAATAGAAGAAACAACACAGACCCCGATCTGCAAGGTCATTATGTGACAGCAGATTACTGTCTATGTTGACTGCAACTGAACCAGACAAATAAGTTATACATGCAGTACAAATATACATACAATACAATACAGTGTACATACATACATACCTTATGGTTTCAATATTTATAATTTAGTGTTCTATTTAAAGAATGGCTAGAATTTTGAAAAAATTTACACCAGTCGGGAAATAAAGGGTGAATTCAAGGCAACACACACACACACACACACACACACACACACACACACACACAGCAGATAAGATGTCATTTTTAATTATTTGTTCATCATGAATACATTATATTACAATTATTAATTAAACAAACTACCAAACAAGTTATAATCAACCAACCCATAGAGCAACGTTCAGAGCATGTACTCCCACTGTCCTAGCATCACAACATGATTCTTTTTACAAGTCCTACAACCGATTCTACCTTAAAAATATATTTTAAAAATCCAATTAAAAAAAAAGCAATCACTTAACACATTACATGAAACCAATTTGAGGAATCTGAGTCTCAATTTTGTTCTAAAATCCATGTAAATTAGGGTAGTCATTACATACATTCCTTTCTGTCCACAACAGAACCAATTAATTAACAAGCCAATCAGGTCTGGTTTGGGTCTTGTTGTCTTTAATGGCACTTTAAACACATTAATTGCTATATCATGCAAACGGAAATGCCGCTAAGTGCATTTCCTGTTGACATGCTAAGGCTGCTTGCTGAGGTTGGCTTGGGTGGGTCTCAAACCTGTGACCCTTGGATCAGGAGTCTAAAGCTCTACCAATTGAATACTGTAGCTCCCAATCAACAAGCCAATTCGGACAAACTTGCTGAATACTAGTAACAATATAATTACTATACAGATACAATCTACAAATAATGTGATACATTAGTATCAATTGATACATTATATATACTTGATACATTAGTATCAATTGATTTTGGGACGGAATTTAGCTTTTAAACACTTTTTGTTGTCATGCAAAGTTCTTACATTTTGGAGACATAGGTATGGGTATATTCTTACACTATGGAGACTTGAGTGTGGAACTATTCTTACATTATGGTGATGACTTGGGTGTGGAACTATTCTTACATTATGGTGACTTGGGTGTGGAACTATTCTTACATTATGGAGACTTTGGTGTGGAACTATTCTTACATTATGGAGACTTTGGTGTGGAACTATTCTTACATTATGGAGACTGCTGTGGAACTATTACATTATGGTGACTTGGGTGTGGAACTATTCTTACATTATAGTGACGTGGGTGTGGAATTATTCTTACATTATGTAGTATTGGGTGTGGAACTATTCTTACATTATAGTGATGTGGGTGTGGAATTATTCTTACATTATGGAGACTTGGGTGTGGAACTATTCTTACATTATGGTGACCTGAGTGTGGAATTATTCTTACATTATGGAGACCTGAGTTTGGGTATATTCTACCATTATGAAGACATGAGTATGGGTATATTCTTACATTATGGAGATGGGTAGGGATTATTATTATATTATAGAGACTTGAGTGTGGGTATATTCTTAAACTATGGAGACTTGGATGTGGGATTATTCTAGCATTATGGAGATTTGGGTGAGGGATTCATCTTACATTATGGAGACTTGAGTGTGGGTATAATCTTACATTATGGAGACTTACTTGAGTGTGGTCTATTCTGTTCAAGCTGAACATAAATGACACATTCCATAGGCTGGTATAATTTGGGATTAAATAAAGCAGACAATCAAAACAGTAAAGAAGGACATTCAGATTGTAATTATTCCAGCAGTCAACTCTAATTAAGACTGGTTTGCAAACATCTCATTCCAAATCCTTTACTAATCCTAATGAATTGAACAAAATTGCATTTTTCCCCATCAGGTTGATAATTGTTGAATTTTGTTTTCAACACAACCTGGATCTAATAAGAATGAACAGACACATGGTGATGTACTGAATTGCTGATTAGACAGAAAGCTATGGAGATAGCATCTGGTCTACACATCAAAGAAAATAAAATTTTTACCCTGTTTTTAATGAGGATACGGGAATAAATTTAACTAAATAAATTTCAGTACTTGGCAGCGGAATCAATGCAAACTACAGAAATCTTGAAAATCTTCTGCAACATACATTTACCTAATGACAAAATATAAATTCAAATATGCTTTCCTGTATATGAACCAATATATATCAAGCTTGATTACCTGATTAGCCAGTTAGAAAATGGGTCAGTGTGACCTTTATCTTCATACAAATAAAAAGCACATCTTTAGTATGCAATATTTTTCAAGAGTTTGTGAAAGAAGCTCTGTTAAAAACTTAGTATAAAGATAGTTTGTAATGCATACATGGAAATTAATTAATTAATACATGGAAATTAATTAAATAATACATGGAAAAAATGAATGTTAAAACAAAAATATTGTATTAAGGATTTCAAAAAGTAAACAACACTTGAAAATGTATTGCTTTACTCTATGCCAAAAAGTGTATGCACAATTTACAACAGCACATATGTCTGTCATATATGTAACTTGAACAAAGGGAAATGAACCATACACACTATCCCCATCATGTATGAAGTGAAGTCAAAAGCTCTTTGAAAATAGGAAACTGTGACCTGCTTAGACCGGAGTGCAAAAACAGATGCACATACAAGCACATGAGTGTTCACCAGTTGTCCATAAACACTCCTGGAAGCCATAGGTAAAATAAGTCTTTGATAAATAAAATACCTGTCACTATGACATACTTAACCTAGAGTTAAGCATCACTTGCACAGACAAACCCTTGTCTGTACAACAGTCATCACAACCCAACGTTGTAATCTGAGACCAACAATAGTCTTTAATTGCCTGCAATGTAAGTCAATGTTGCCTAGTTTGAGTGGAGTTCAGACAACCCCTTACATATGGACTGATTATCTTTACCAAGGGCTGGAAGTTGTGAGAAAACAATCATATATGTATATTACTGCAATCTTCTTCCTCTGGAATGTATACCACTAATTACTTCCTAGTGTGTTACATCACAAGCCTAGAGTATCTGGAAAGGAAGCCACTGTAACCAACTTTACAGAATGGCATGTAGACAAGAAAGTACCTGTTGACCAGTCATCCCTGCCCAGGGTTGGAAGCCATATGTAAACATTTCCCAAACTGTAACTGCATATGCCCACACATCACTGGCTGATGTGAACTTCAGGTAATTTATGCATTCTGGTGCACACCTGCAGAACAAGGTTTGAAATCATATTACAAAACGTTTAATAAAAGTTTTTACATTGCATTTGTTTTGAAAAAAATATTAATTGAGATTAATTATTAGCTGTTAATCATAAATGTCATTTGCCTTCACTCACATGTCAAGATATCATAACACAAATGTGCTCTCTATCTCTCCCAAAAATATTGTTTAATATATTTGAAACCCTAACCCAAAAACTTCTAAATATTGAAAATTTCATTTGATCCGTACACTTTTAAAAGGCTTCACTGTAAATGGGACATTTCTTAGTTTGATCGTTACTACTTGCATTAAAATGAATGTGTGCAAACAAAACTGAAATTACAATGAAAAGAACATTCACAGAATGAATATATATATATATATCCAGATCAAAAGTCGGTTATGCCCTAATATATATATATATATATATATATATATATATATATATATATATATATATATATACACACACACACACACACACATACAGTCCCACGCGTTTATGTCAACATCCTTGGGCCCCGAGGAAATATTGTCGACATAAGCGGATGTCAAGATAAGTGTTGGAGTTGGGGGCTGAAGAAAGATAAAAGTTAAAATTCGTCAGCAAAGGATGACCCGTCAGTGAATAGCATTTACACTCTGAGAAAACAATGGAAATTTTTGAGTACATGAAGACAGAATCAGTGTGAAATACATTTGCATATTGACAAATTACATTTTGGTTACCTTTGTGTAGTAAAATCAAACTTAAAATATTGCATTGATCACATCCTGATACGAAAAACATTACGATATTCAACTTCGGCATTAGCACATGGTTGGATAGTTGTCATTTACATGCTTCATGTACATGTACTTAAATTGGCCTCAATATTGGTCAGTCTGTTCCCATCTTATTTATTATTATTTTAGTTGTGCTGATATTTACAATCAGAAAATTCAGTGGCTGAAAGACCCACAGATGTACATGTTGTCATTGTAAGAGTACATCTGAAGAACATGACCCACAAGCTAGGCGGCAAGATCAACGACTTAACTAGCTGCAGAGTGGTGAGAAAATGTGCTGCTATGTTTTTTTTTATCTGACCACGACATCAAAAGCCTGGCGCAAGATCAACTAATTGTTGAACAAAGTATGGATCGGAACTGGCAGTTTGTCGACATAAATGATTAGAAAACAAAGGATTTGTTAAAGCTGGGACCAAGGGCTTCTGTCGACATGTCCATTGATCTTTTATCTCGACGTCAACATAAGCATAACAATTTGATAGTAATAGTAGACCAAGGGACTGGGACTTTGCTTTTTTGTCAACATAGGCGGCATGTCGATATAAACGGGTAGGACTATGTGTGTGTGTATATATATATATATATATATATATATATATATATACACACACACACACACATATACACTTACCAGGCTATTGGTAGCTTCAGGTTTATACTAAAATTACTTTGGTAGTAATCTTTTCCTACACCAAGTGCTCTGGACAGACCAAAATCACTGATTTTTACCTGAAAGTGTAAAATAAAACATGATCATTGCCATCAGCACCAACATTTTTGGGTATGTCCACTCCCAATATAAAATCCTCTGCTATGTCCACTCCCAGTATAAAATCACTCCCAATATAAAACCCTTTGGTATGTCCACTACCAATATAAAATTCTTTGGTATGTCCACTCCCAATATACAATCCTTTGGTATGTCCACTCCCAATATACAATCCCCTGGTATGTCCACTCCCAATATTAAATCCATCATGAAGGGGTTCATGGTAAACACAATAACCATCTTTTCTGCTTTCATTCAGATTTTCATGTTTTTTGCAGGTGATGTAAAAGTGCTGATTTAAAGCTGAATAATCTTCATCACATTTGAATATATAAACTTGATTGTCCCAGTAAAGTACAAAAATATCTGTTCCAGTTGTACCAAATGCTTGTCTAAATTTCCCTTGAACACACCAAAACAATATTTTTTCTTCTAATTTCCCCATAAATAAAGATGCATATAAAGTTGCCATATGACTACCTCTTGCTGTTCACAACTTTTACCAAGTTGAAAAAAGTTATTTTCGAGGTCAAGTTTTATCAAATCACAAACATGCTATTTTCATAGTTTACATGCATATTCATATTCATTTTCTTCAAGATAATAATTACATGTTTCAATACGATTACTGTGTAGTATATTCGTATAGAGCGAAAAGTGTAGCTAGGAATGAATTTTCAGTTAGTTCCAGTCAAGATTTCATCAGTGGTTGTAAAATATTATCAATATATTGTGATATATTATTTGTAATGGAGTTATATGTTGAAATAATGGCTCTACCTAAATATTCTAGAGTTAGTGACTTATCAACCGTTTTATGTATTTTGGGTAAAATATAAAACTGAGGTGTGCATATTTTGGGGGTAGATATCTAGTTTGTCATATATGGAGGAGCAATTGTGTATATAGATTTCATTAATACATTTGCTTATTGTTTTTCTTTATTTTCTTCAGAAGGATTATAGGAAAGTTTTGTATAATATACTTCATCATTAAATTGTCTTTCTACTTCTGTAATATAATCCTCCTTAGTCATTATTACTCTAGTGCCAGACCTGTCAGCTTTTTTAATAATAATACTTTCGTTTTGTGATAAGGTACGTAAACAAATTTGTTCTTCTTTAGATATGTGTGTAAAATGTTTTCTTTTAGGACTGCTACTTAAAATTTCTTGTTTAGTTGCTTCATAATAAAAATCGAAATAAATATCTCATCCACTAGGTGTAAATGATGATTCTTTTTTAAAATAAAAAAGGGTTTATTTTGTAGATGAAAATTTTCATATTGTAAATATATGTGTGTACATTTTACGTATTATACATTATATAGTATTATACATAATACAAATAATAAAACTGTCTCATTTCATAAATTTCAAATATATGCAATTTAGTCCCGTCATTAAAAGTTTAACCATCATGCTTGTGTGCAGAAAATGTCAAACGTCTTTGTGACCAGGATCATATTTGCTCGCATTCCTTTAATGTGAATTGGGATCTTGTTATAAATTTACAGCTTCTGCTAAGAATGGAGGACTGGACCATTCATTTCTTTTTTTTCCACCAGTCAAATGGACAAACTACATGCAAGACTGGACATGTTCCCTAGCATGTTCACAAGCCGACTAGTGTATAGGTCTAACGCTGATGACAACAAATTGCAATTGAGAATAGTTTCCCTGCAATTACTGTAAGAATGCTAACAAGATCAATTTTCTTGTCATTACAGAATTGAAACACTGATACAAAAACAGAAATTATCCAAACAAAAATGTCAATCCCCTGACACTGATAAACTAGAAATACAAATGTATATGGCAAGTCAGTGAGCAACAAGAACTACATTACACAATCTCACTTTCAGCTCTAGGACTGAACAAGTATGGTTTTTTAATAGAGTGACTGTTTTAGAAGTGTCTTTTGAATAGAATGGCTGCTATAGCAAGGTAAAATACAAAAGAAAACTGTGTGGATATTATTGGCCACAATAACATAAAATTTAACTTTTTTTTCCCTGTAAGGTATAGCTTACTTAATTTCTCACATTATATTAAAAGAAAATCCTTCATTTTTTTTGTTATATCATAGTACTGCATATTTACAATGAATAAAGAAAAGTTTATAAGGTTTCCACCAAAAGATGAAAAGAAAGCAAGTAAAAATTCCATATTCATCTCTGATATGACATGAATTACTAAATATACTGCTAACCAATTAAGTGGGGGGGGGGGATGTGCCCAGTGATATTCACAGTTAGTTCTAACAGATTCTTTGATTACAAATAGCCCTCATCTACTGGGCTTCTTTTAAAGTATACTATAAATTATTAAATCTGTTTTGTGTAGGGTCTTTTGATGTTAGATACAACCCAGCCTACTTACTGTTCAGCTTATTTCACAGACACTCACTATTCCCCCATCTATTTTCTATATCCCAGATCTCCTGCTGTTTGTAAGTGCAAGATAAGAGGTGATGTTTAGAATCTATCTACTATCCAGCTAGGCTTTATCTTTCTTATCATACAAGTCACACTTATGTCTATCATCTTTCCAGACTCCACTTTTCAAAATATCAGGAGTTAGGCATCTGGTCTTAGATAAAATATCTTTAAACTCTCTTTTTAAAATTGTTTCTGTATGGGTTTCTGTATATTTGTGTATGACACAGGTGTATGACACAAGTTGACAGTCTTATGAGACCATGTGTGTATGAATTTGCAAACCAAGTACATTGTGACCCTGCTAAACCAATGGTTGTATTTACAAGTTTAAACAGCCAAAAATGTCACAAATAAATTACAAAAATATATGTATATTTTGCCACCAATGAGAGATAAAAATCATGATTTGAGACATTGGCAAAGCCATGTGAGATCCCTGAATAAACATTTACATTATTATATTTTTTCATTTTTTAGAAGAAAAAAATAAATATAAAATTTCAGAAGCCACACAACATTCATCTTCTATTATTCATATGCAATCTCTTTCCAAAAATGATCATAAACCTTTTAGTGTTTTTCATTCTTGGAAGATTTTTTTCTTCTTTGTGCATGACAAAAATACATGTATATCAAATTTCGGGACCCACACCACAACCATGTTATATCTAAATTTGTGTTATAATAGGGTCACCCTGTTTGAAAAATGCATTTAATTACAGATAAATAGTGAATGAGAATGCCACAAGTGGTAAATGATACACCAATCTCATGCCCCTTTATCTATATAACCTTGAGCTTTAAACCAAGGACAATTGCATGACAAGGTGTGAACAACGTAGGTCAAGTTTCATCAAAATATAAGTAGGGAATATAAAAAAAGTAACTCACTAAATAAGGAACAAAGCATATGAACTACATTATCCTATGTTATGACCTTGACCTTAAGGCAGGGGTTATTGTTAAAATAGATTCAGTGGTTAAAACGCTAAGATTAAAAGTTACATAATTTTAATTTTCCGTGTTACAAGTCTGACCTTCAGGCATATGTATTAAAATATCTTCAGTTATTCAGAAGTTACATGGACAATTATACACATCAAAGAATGAAATTTTGCCCTGTGATGATGACTATGAAGCACATGGCATGGTTATGATACAAAAGATTCCATCTAGTTATGATATACACTGGACAACATTTTATGAAACTGTTCCAAAGTTTTGAACCAGACTAGCAAATTTTAACTCGGACTGAAGGCACAATATGTCCAACACAAGACAGGTGTATTAGGACAGACAAACATACACACAGAATGTATCATCAAGGCCAGTTTAAAATGTGCACCAGCATCTGAAGGGACATTGTGCTGTGGCAGACACTGTTTGCTGTGATCTGGAGGCCCAGAATGCAGTGCTGATGATCTTAGGCCACATCTGCTAACCCATTATGCAATGTATCTGCTGGTCCATTATGTAATGGTAGATACTGTTTGCCCACATCTGCTAACCCATTATGCAATGGTAGATATTGTTTGCCCACATCTGCTGGCCCATTATGTAATGGTAGAAACTGTTTTGCCCACATCTGCTGGCCCATTATGTAATGGTAGATACTGTTTGCCCACATCTGCTAACCCATTATGCAATGGTAGATACTGTTTGCCCACATCTGCTGGCCCATTATGTAATGGTAGATACTGTTTGCCAACATTTGCTAGCCCATTACATTTTGGAAAACACTGCCCACATCTGCAGGCCCATTATGTAATGGTAGATACTGTTTGCCCACATCTACAGATGAAAAATAAAGTGATCCCTATGTCTCACAATGATTGTACAATGGATCTTATCTGTTTTCAAGTTAACTTGCATTGTATAAACTACACACAGAATATGTGAAATTAGATTATCTGACTTTTTCCTGATGTGTAATATTTTATCAAAACCAAGAGATGCCCATTTTACCCATGGCAAGCTACTAGATCCAACACTAATTTATCTGGGTCCTGGTCTCCATCTGAATAATTTTTCAGCCCTGTTCATCTGTCTGTTTTAATTTCCATCAACAAGTTCAAATTTCCTCAAGAAATTATTGGAAATTGCAAAATACTTGTTAATAAAATAGAAAGGAAAATCTGGTAAGTCAAGGCTACTCATTAAAGAACCAATTTTCAAGGTTTGTTTCTAAACGTATGCAGGAAATATATATAGCACATTAATTTTCTGCATGATAACTCCAGCTACACTCTTAATTTTTAAGGCATTTTCAGAGATCTAAGCCTTTAGTCCTAATTCAACATATGATTAACATTACAACAGAAAATTAAAATTGTCCAAATCTTCCAGAATTTCCAATTTTATCCAGAGAATCCAATTAATTTTATTTCCTAATACTACAATATTTTCCTGAGCAGGCAGGTCTATTTTTAAAAATGACTATACCTTTGTTTTACTAAAGACGAGAATGTTTCTGGCTGCCAGATCTCTGTGAATGAGACGCTTGCTCTCCAGGTAACTCATTCCATCACAAATCTGTTGCGCAAAATCGCAGAGGCGGGGAATTGGAAAGTCTGGACGTAATGACGTCTCTTTCAGACACTCCAACAGTGACCTCATGGGTGCTAACTCTGTTACCTGTAAGTAAAATTTGAAATTAATATTACAGTGCTTATGAACACCACTGCAGACCATGGCATTGAACATTCCAGCTGATACCTAAAACAATTCCCAATGTACTCTTGCACAAACTTTTCACAGTTCACTACAGAAATGCCATTGGGAATCAATCATCAAATCTGTGGGAATCTAGGCAGCCCATTCAGAAAGTAACAAACTTATATACTAACATATTCCTTGTGACCAATTTATTCCTACTTCTACAGAGTCAGTAAAATGAAGGTGCCAAGAAAATAATAATAATAATAATAAATGTATTTAAATACAATAAGTTGCATGGAACTTTGTGGCCCTTTGCATATTTACATACATGTACAAAGTAGTAGATACAATATCCCAAAAACTCAAGGCATTGATAATAAGTTAGGTGTCTAGACGGACTGAAGAAATATTTTTTTTATGAACAGGCTTCAACAAGGTACATTGGGTTTAAGCAGTTTCAGAAATAGTGAAAGAACCAAGTGAAAGGATTGAGAATTGATGTTTTTAAGTAGTAAAGTATGTTTTAAGAATGTATTTGTTAAACCAAATATTGAATTAGATTATTTTTATTTTTATTTTCTTCAAATTCCGTTAGGATTCTGTTCCAAATTAATGATCCCAAATATTGAAAACTTTGATTATATAGCTCTTTTTGGGGTTTTTCAGATGAAAAGATGGTTAGCTGAAACTCATCTTAAATTTGGGTGTTCCTTTGTTTTCCAGCATGAAATAGTTTTTTGTGGTATAGTGGGGCATGTGGTATAGTGGGGCATGTGGTATAGTGGGGCATGTGGTACATCATTTCCTCCAATTTCAGTGCCCTTAATCTCCCCAATGTACTGATAAATAATAACTATAAACATTACCACATATGGATCTTATTTTTTATATTATTTTTTATATCTTTACTCTTCACCTTTAATTCACCTATTCAGACCAAATCAGCTGGTTTCTTGTTATATAACACTTGTTATTTACATACTATATTCATTGTACCATTCTCTGTACTTTTCTCTCCACCTATGTCTGACACCAAAAAAATCTTGAAAATGTTGGCTCACATTATTTATATTTTCTGGAATGTTGTGAATATAATTTAGAATTCATAATATTCACTAAATATTAGTCATAATTCTGCATAATCCAGAATGCTTAGCATTTCTTTTGATGAAATCACCTCATGCAACCAAAGTATTTTAAATATTAATTGAACTGAATTTGTGCAAAGATCTGTACAGAACTAAAAGGTAAATGAATCTGATTTCATATCAAAGTTGACAAATCAAGCCAGCATTAAATTTCAAAGCCAAAATTCTTACTGCCAGATTACTTTAATTCACTTACCAGAATTCCAATAATGTAACAATTTCTGAATATCTTTTAAATTATTCATTGCTAAATGTACAAAAAGAAACAAGAAAACTCCCAAAAGGTTATATGGTCAGGTTATCAGGCTTAGTTCTGTCTAAGTGTGGTGAAACTCTTCATGACACATCCACTGATCAAGTTACATGACTAATACTGTCTGAGAAAAAAAGCTAACAAAATCCAATACAGACTGGTTCAGTGTTAAATACAGGTTAAGAGTATCCCAGTTTTGTAATGAATTTTGTACTATCCTATCAAGTTAACAATCAATCAATCAATCAATCAATCCTCTCTGCGCCGTCTGGTGCTTGAGGCAACAGCAAGGGAGCACCATTTCCGTCTGTCGGCAGCTATTGCAGGGGCGGTCTGATAGGTGAGGCCTCTGGTCTTAAGGTCTCTCTCCACTGTTCGTCGCCAGGTCTCTTTGGGTCTGCCACGGTTCCTTTTCCCCTGTGGGGTTCATCTCAGTGCCACCCTTGGTAGTGAGTCAGGAGGCATTCTGCAGACATGTCCGAGCCATCTTAATCGCCGAGTTGAAATGATCTCAGAGATGGTGCTTGCACCCGCTCTGTGCCGAAGTTCCTCATTTGAGATCGTGTTTGGCCAGAAGATCCTCATGATGCGTCGCAGGCATTTGGTTTGAAACACTTCGAGCTTGTGTTCTATGTTCGCAGTGGACTTCCAACACTCTGAGCCGTACAAAAGGACGCTCAACACGTTGCTCTTGAAGATACGGATCTTCGTGTGGACACTGAGGTTTCTTGTCCTCCATATGGGATTCAGCATTGCGAAGGTCTGGTTGGCCTTGCCGATTCTTGTGACAACTTCCCTTGTGCTATCTCCATCCGTGGCGACCTTACTACCCAGGTAAGTGAAATCGTCTAGTTCTTGCAGAGGCTGGTCATTGATGGTGTTTGGGTTGCCCACTCTAGTATTCTTCCTCAAGACTTTTGTCTTCCCTATGTTGACTCGAAGACCTATGGTATTTGCTGTCTGTACCAACTGTTGTGTCTTCTGTTGAATATCCTGGTGTCTGCTTGCCAGCAACCCGATGTCGTCGGCATAGTCCAGGTCATCCAGCATTGAGGTCAACGTCCATTGTATTCCATGCCTCTTGCCCTCTGTGGTGCGGCGCATGATCCAGTCAATGGCCAGTGAGAAGAGAATTGGAGAGAGAATGCATCCTTGCTTCACTCCGGTTTCCACCTTGAATGGTTCAGTGAGTTGGTTGTTGTGGATTAATCTGCACTCAGACTTTTCGTACAGGGACCTGATGACATTGACAATTTTATTGGGGATGCCATAATGTCGTAGGATCCTCCACATAGTCTCGGTGCAGGCTGTCAAAGGCCTTCTCAAAGTCCACAAAGACCACATAAAGGGATCCATTCCATTCATGAGACTGCTCAAGTATCTGCCTCAGTGTGAAGATGTGGTCGATGCAAGATTAACATGACTGCGTTAAATATTGTCTGACACAAAGAGTTAAAAATACAACCTAATGTTGCCTGATGAAGGCATCAAAATGACAAGTCCTATGAAGAAAACAATGTTTGAAAAAGAAAATTCAAACAATAACCATGCTCTTGATGCTGACAGATGAATAGTTATTGTTATTGTTGTGGGATAACACCATTCTTCAACACATATTATGCATTACAAGCCTGCTGGTGCAGGAAGAACCCAAGTAAACTCCAGTAAGAACTACAAACCCAAAGGAAACTACTTACAAGTTTTCTCACATAACCACATTGGCCGTGTGCACAAGGCTTGAACGCACATGGACAGAGGTGAGAAGACTGTGGACAGATGAACGTTAAGACAAAACTTGCTAAATGTTTAACAGTAGCTAGAATTGTTTTGGTCATCAACAGTAAAAGTTCTCAGAGCAGTTTTCTAATCAGCTAATTTTTAAATGCATTATAAATTCAAAATACATGAGACGTTCTGTTAATAAAAAATACCTTCTTGTCACTTTTAGAACGTAATTAAATTTTTAGAACAGCTATTAATATACAAGCACTTACCAGCATGAGAGCATTGTCCTTGTCTAGCACAACTCCATACATCCTTGCTATATTCTCATGTTCTATACTTTGCATTAATCCTGCTTCTTTCAAAAACTCAGATGTCCCATTATGCATTTTCTCTTTACTCAGGCATTTAATTGCAACCTGTACCTGAAAAAAGAAAAAAAGATAGCACTTGATTCAATGGTAATATCAAAGTGTTGGTCATTTTGTTTATACGGAACAAACAAGAAAGCAAACGCATATGACACCAATGTATAGACTTTGTTGTGTGCAGTAAAAAATACATATGCATGCACATATTCACATATGCACATACACATACATAGCGTCAAACTCAACTTCAACATCAGTAACTCTAATACAAGACATATTCAATCCTGATAGAAAGCCTTTTTCATAACCCTCAGAATCTCTAACAAACAACTAAAACCAAAAATGAGAACTTGTTGCAATTCAAGTTTATCTTTTTATATTTACTGTTACTTTAGTAATGAAAAAGTTTTCCATAACATCTGGCTAATTGCGAAATTAACTGAAACAACTGATTTCATTGGTCAATCTTCATAGTTATTAAGCCCAGACACAGCAACTATCACTGTAACTATCCCAATTTCTGTTCTGTTTATTATTAATATATGTGTTTAGAGTAGAGTACTCTGCATTACTCTGTATTATTAATATATGTGTTTTGAGTAGAGTACTCTGCATTACTCTGTATTATTAATATATGTGTTTTGAGTAGAGTACTCTGCATTACTCTGTATTATTAATATATGTGTTTAGAGTAGAGTACTCTGCATTACTCTGTATTATTAATATGTGTTTAGAGTAGAGTACTCTGCATTACTCTGTATTATTAATATATGTGTTTAGAGTAGAGTACTCTGCATTACTCTGTGTATTATTAATATATGTGTTTAGAGTAGAGTACTCTGCATTACTCTGTGTATTATTAATGTGTTTAGAGTAGAGTACTCTGCATTACTCTGTGTATTATTAATATATGTGTTTTGAGTAGAGTACTCTGCATTACTCTGTATTATTAATATATGTGTTTTGAGTAGAGTACTCTGCATTACTCTGTATTATTAAAATGTGTTTAGAGTAGAGTACTCTGCATTACTCTGTGTATTATTAATATGTGTTTAGAGTAGAGTACTCTGCATTACTCTGTGTATTATTAATGTGTTTAGAGTAGAGTACTCTGCATTACTCTGTGTATTATTAATATATGTGTTTAGAGTAGAGTACTCTGCATTACTCTGTATTATTAATATATGTGTTTAGAGTAGAGTACTCTGCATTACTCTGTGTATTATTAATATGTGTTTTGAGTAGAGTACTCTGCATTACTCTGTATTATTAATATATGTGTTTTGAGTAGAGTACTCTGCATTACTCTGTATTATTAAAATGTGTTTAGAGTAGAGTACTCTGCATTACTCTGTGTATTATTAATATATGTGTTTAGAGTAGAGTACTCTGCATTACTGTGTATTATTAATATGTGTTTAGAGTAGAGTACTCTGCATTACTCTGTACACTGACCTAATGACAATTACTCTTGAGAGATAATATTTGGAGGTCATTTGGTTTCGAACCCGGGACGCCTCATGCTAAGATATGGCATCTTAATTGCCAGCCCACCCAATCTCTGTTCTGGTGTTACCTTACGCTTTTGCTTCATTACCATGTGATAATTATGACAAATTACTATTTGGAAATGATACCACTGAAGCAATCTGTGTTACGGAATTATCTATATCTATTTGAAAATAAAATTAAATGATAAATTAAAAAGTCTTTTTAAAACTGCTCACAATGCTATAGTCACTGCTTCACTGACTAGTCTTGTTTGCTTTGAACAATTAGACATGTTGACTGTCATAGCGCAAAAACCTGACATGACACCAGCATCATAGTTCATTACTTCTGTTGGTGGATCATCTTTAAATCCAAATGCTGTAGTTAGCTGAAACTTCAAGTCTAGATGTTCTCCACAAAAAAAGATAACAAACGCCCAAATAAAGTAGAACAGTTAACATTTAAAATGAAACAAATTTGAAAACACCCATAAAATCAATTTGTATGCGGTCAGTAGCCTCCAAAACAACAATTAAATTGTCCAGTTTCATCTGACCTTTACCACCATATTTTAGATATTGTTACATCTTTGTTTTCAAAATATCTACAACAGGGTGGAAAAGGTCAGTGAAAACTAGATAGACTGCTCAACTTCAGATAAACTTTGCCTTGGCCCTCTGAGTGTCAATTGGTGTGCTTCTCAGCAGGCGAGGGAAGGGTTTCATCGAAACAAAAATCAACTAGTTCTGGTCCCTTTGACGCTGTGAATAAGTTGTTTGGAACTGTGCTAAATAAAGGCTAGGGCAATCAGGGTTTTGACAATGGTACATTTATCTACTACCAATAACCCGTCTCCTGCAAATAAGATACTCTTTGCTTGTTTTACATGCTATCAGTGAGTCAGTTATAAAATTGGAATCACCTTTGACTGGCTGACACTGGAAATTCTGTACATGTTAACAAAACTTAAGCAACCTTTTGTTACCATACTCAACTCGTGGCCAAGTCATTTTCCATTGAACCAGTCAGGTCAGAATATCACAGTTTGTCTACTTTAAGGATCTGGGACATTTGAAATCAAAGCAATAAAACACATCTTGAAGAAGATGAGTTCTTTGATTGATTCCTGTCTTCTGACATACTTAAACTCATTGAATCTAGAACAAAGCTGCCTCACTTGGTGCTAAGCATTAACAGTTTAATGTTAGGACTGGTTGGCTGTGTGGGACATAATGCTTCATGTCTGCAGCATGATGCCCCAGTGCCAGGCATCACAATAACTGTCACACTGCAGACATTGTAGTCATATGACTGAAAAACTGTTAAAGCTATGTTAAAAATCCAAATCACACACACACACACTGAATCTAGAACATACAGTAATCTGATACTATTGATACTTTTAGTTATTAGTTGAGAATAGACATTTGTGCATGTGTGATCTGGACTTTTAATGCAGTCTTACTGCTATGATGTCTGCAGTTTAACATTATATAGTGATGTCTAGCACTGGTGCATCATGCCACAGACATGTAGCATCATGTCCCAAACCGTCACATTATCCTGACATCAGGTGGACCTGTTCTAACATTAACCGCCTAATGCGGAGTGCCTTACAAAGCAGCTGCTAGTACTATTTTTACAAGTCTTTGGTATGACTGGCCAACACTGACCTGACATGACTTTCCACATCTGAGGCAGACGCTCTAACCACATAGGCCACTGGCGTAGTTAAGAACAGACAAATGTCTGATTAATAAAAATCAAGTTTAGACTGGTAATCAGAGTACTGCATACTAAATCTGTTCATGTCAAGTCAAATTTTACACCACCAGTCTCTCACTATTGAGTGACTGCCACTTGCATCAACATTTGCATGACCTTGATCAGATTTTTACGGATTCATAGGAAGAAAAAAAAAAGACTAGTCTAATAATCCGAGGTGGCTGCTTAAACCACTGGAGTGGTTCCATAAATATAACATAAATGGAGTGGTTCCATAAATATGCATAAACCTGCTTACCCAATCCTTGTAAGATGACAAATTTCTCTTCCAAATGTTCTTAATGATTAATAAGAAGTCGCCATTGTTTATGTACAAGAGTTCATTTCCTTTACCGATTGATGGCTTATTTATACACGTTCATGAGAAATTTGGAAATCTTATTGGAGGCAGCTACAAGTGAAAAGAACATAAATGATTTGCACCATTGGCTTGCGACAATGCTTTCTCTCAAACTGTTATGCCTTGTATTCAATCCTCTTGTTAAATTTACCTCAACTATCACCAAGATCATAAGCAAATTCTTTTAAAATTAAGTATACACAAACTCACCTTCTCGCCATCTTCAGTGGTCCATACACCTTGTTGCACCACACCAAATTCTCCCTCTCCCAAGCTCTTACTGACATGGATTGAGTTAAGGGAGATAATTTGTTTTCCTGGGTGGCGGATGTATGATTGGGGTCGTGTCCTGTGTTCTGGAGGTGATGGGCTCAAAGACCGTGAGGAACCATCAAGATGTGTTTTGGTCAGGATTGCCTGAAAATAATGTTGGACAATGAGCAAAAATCTATGCAGAATACATAATGTAAATAACATACTGGTCTTCCTCATTATAAAGTAGTTACGGTCATAACGGTTGACCAAGTAATCAACGGAATGGCTGACCACATTATCTACTGAATGGTTGACCATGTTATCTACTGAATGGTTGACCATGTTATCTACTGAATGACTGACCATGTTATCTACTGAATGGTTGACCACATTATCTACTGAATGGTTGACCATGTTATCTACTGAATGACTGACCATGTTATCTACTGAATGGTTGACCATGTTATCTACTGAATGACTGACCATGTTATCTACTGAATGACTGACCATGTTATCTAGTGAATGGTTGACCACGTTATCTACTGAATGGTTGACCATGTTATCTACTGAATGAATGACCATGTTATCTACTGAATGGTTGGCCATGTTATCTACTGAACGGCTGACCACATTATCTACTGAACTGCATTATCTTATTATTATTATTATTATTATTATTATTATTATTATTATTATTATTATCATCATCTTGAGAAATGCAATAAGTTTGAAACTATGATAAATTAAGCATGGAGTAGTATATCTAAATGTGGTATAGTGTGTAGTGTGCACAATCAATTTATGTTTTAAAAAAAGGGTATTTTGAGAACGAAAGGAAGCTAAAATACTTTTTGCTTTCTTTCCATTCAACCCATACTGATATATATTGGTATTATTTTGGCCATCGGGTAAATATTTGTACCATATGTCTGAAACCATGTTTACAATGGCAGAGAGCTTTTATTTTCATACGATTTATACCTTGGTATGCTTAATGGATCCATATTAGCACATTATATCTGGAATTGCATTATAATAGTGGAGAACTGTATTTTCATAAGAGGTATGCTTAATGGGTCCATATTAAAACTGCATTATATCTGGAATTGCATTATAATATTGAAAAACTTTTTAGGCATACCTTAAAGCAGGGGTTGGCAAACAGCCCAAATCTGGCCCTGCTGCCTCTTTTTGTACAGCCCGCGAGCTAAGAACAAATTTTACATTTTCAAATTGTTTAAAAGTATGCACTGTAACAAAACTGCCTATTGCAGAGTTTTGTGATGTAGTTGCTACTGAGGAGGTGCGAGAAAGGCCATATGGGGCGCTACTGTAGCTTCTCATTCCCATGCTGATTGGTGGTAGCCTCTGTCGTGATGATGTGACACCAACCTTCAGTTTGAGCATTGGCACACGAAGCCTAGAAAATTTATGTGACCCGGACCCGTTACAAAAATAAAATTGCAGCCCCTGCCTCAAGGTATGCTTATTATTAGCACTACATTATATCTGGAATCACATTATAATTGTGGAGAGCTGTATTTCATTTTAGGCAGAACCTAAGATATGCTAATTTTAATAATAATTCTAATAATCCTCTATCAATTAAATCTCAACCCACCAAGCTATATGACCCTTGATATAAAGGCCATCTGTTTGTAATGGCCAATACTGACTCGCTAATGTGATCACCATACACACATATGACAATGTCTCTAAGCTTTCATAATATCTGTGTGAAAGGATGTCGGTACATGTGCTATGTATAGAAACTTGTATTTATGCAAATCATTTTCTTATTACCAATGTGTGTGTGTAAAGTTTCTTGGCAATCATATGTATAGTAATTTAGGGAAAGTTGTAAAAAAAAAAAAAAAAACTTGTGCAAATGGACAAGTGGATGATTGACAACAGGCCATCCCACAAACTAAAAACAACCAAATATTAAAAAATTGCTCAAGATAAATCTACAGTGTTTACCCCTCATTATTACAAAGTAGGCTCGGTCATCTCAATTCTGATCCATGTCTCTGGAAGACATGGTGACTCAATGGTGTGCAAAGAAGGCTCTGGATCTACTATCGCATGATGAAAGAGAAAATCACAGTATGTTTACCCTAATTACAATATCAAGCAATAACTGACACAATTCAAGAGAAATTTTCTACATTTGATGAATGAAATGCTTGGGCATACAAATGTATTTTGTTTGTTTGATTAGGATTTTTAACGTAGCTTTAACAATTTTTCAGTCATATCGCTACGATGTCTGCTGTGAGGCAGTTTATAGTGATGTCTAGCACTGAGGCATCATGCCGCAGACATGTAGCATGATGTCCCACCCAGTCACATTATCCTGACACCAGGCCGACCAGTCCTAACACTAACCTCTTAATGCTGAGCGTCAAGCGAGGCAGCTGTTAGTACCATTTTTGTAAGTCTTTGGTATGACTCGGCCGGGGATCGAACCCACGACCTCCCGCTTCCGAGGCGAACGCTCTAACCACTAGGCCACTGGAGCGGTTCATACAAATGTAATGCAGCTACACCATGAAAACACATTAGTTGCTTGCTGTTCATTATCAATAGATAATATCATCATATATCGCTGTACACTCAACAGCTGGACACACAGAAAATGAATTTCAAAAAAGCTTAGCTTTACATTCAGAAATAAGCTGTCCTTGTTGCAATGTGCGCGTGTGTGTGTGAATGTGTGTATGTGCATGCGCGTGTGTGTGTGTGTGTTCTTTAAGTGGATGCAGATCAGGCTGTTTGTTGCTTGCAGTCAGTGTGTGTGATTTGGATTTTTATTGAAGCTTTAAAAAAAAGTTCCGTCATACTGTAATAATGTCTGTAGTGTCACAGTTTATAGTAATATCAAGAACTCCAGGGCCATCATGCCACCACCATGTAGCATCATTCCCTCCCAGTCACATCCTGACATCAGGCTGACCAGTCCTAACACTACCCTCTTAATGCTGAACACCAAGCGAGGTAGTTGTTAGTACCATTTTTTAAAGTCTTTTGTATGACTGGGCTGGGACTCGAACCCACGACCTCCCACTTCTGAGGCAAATGCTCTAACCACTAGGCCACTGGAGCGGTTCATTGTAGGGTATTCATGTTGCAATCATTTAGCAGTGTTGAATATGGTGTATTGTGGACTGTAATTGATACAATAACTATTTCCTGTAATACAAAAAATACCTGATTATAATTACCTGTGATTACTGATTAAACTTCTTTACTCACTGATGATCATAATAACTTATTACAAATATAATATCCAGGGTCTGGTTTCCAAAAGAAAGAAAAAAACATTTAATAACCCAAATTTTCAGTTGGTACCATAACTATGTTCATAATCACAAAGCATTTATTTACATCGGATGTACAAGGATGAAGTAGCAGCCTTCAAACTTTTGAAAATTTAGTAACCATTTGAGTGCATTAGTAATGAAATACTTTTTTTAAAAAACCAATCAAGTATGATCTGACTACCACTAACGGTAACAGCTGAATCACCAGTATAAGAAAAATTATGTTAACACAAGTGCTGTAAAGAGAGTGTGCTCTGCCATACACACTATCACTACTAATTCACTATGGTTTCTGTTTTTTATCATTACACTGGTTTTATTGCCCTATGTCTGTATTCATATGATATATAGGTAAACATAAGCACCACCCAAAATGCAGAATTTTATACACCAGCTGATATGTTTGGGAGAGATAATGGCAACTTGTACTTAATTTCCTCAAGCTGTATCTAAATTCACATCCATCAAATAAAAAGTCTTGTTTATGTTTCAAGTTTATTGGAATAAGATGTGTTTGTTTAACCTGTGAAAATGTAGAAAGAATATTCTTCCATATTCTCTCACTACAAGATAAAAAAAATCTGCAGTATGATTTTCAGACAATGCTGTTACTGTGCTTACTAGTCATAATATTGTTCATGGGTACCATAATATTGTTCATGGGGGTGGGGGATAAAGCAAATTGCATTACATGAAACATGGCTTAAACTGAGGGATGTTCCAAGTATACTATCCAATTTTTTTAAAAAACCAATCAAGTATGGTATTTATTGATGTGAAATGAGCTATAATTGGTTCTCATTGTCCATGAAATGCAATAAAGGGGAATAATTCAAGTGACATAACCAATTTGTGTTATAATAGGGGAAGCTGTATTATGAGGGACTTTATTGAGGACAAATGGTAAATATGTTCCTAAAACTCAATAAAAGTAAAAAAAAGGGACAGAATTCTTTAAGTACAAAATAAAAAAAATTCCCACAGTCCAAGACCTCAGATGAAACAAATCACAAGAGGCATCCCAAAATAAACTGTTTGCTTCTTTTAAGAACATGTGACCAGTGTTGACCACAGTCTGCCAGTGCATTATGTCAAAAGTGAGACCAGTATAAAAGTGGCACATGATAAAAATAAAGTTTCACATGATAGTGTGTAACAATCATACTGTGCAGATATTTTCCACCAAACATCTTTGATCTATTTATGAACAAAAAAAATACAAAAAAATTCTGAAGAAGGCTGTATTGCCTACTTTGGAGCATAAGCCAAATATCCAGCAATGTCACTGTAATTGTAATGTGACGGTAGGTGACTATGACTCCCTTTTGCTTGTGATTAGCAGAACCACCTACAATGAATACATGTATCATGGTGTGTGTGTGTGTGTGTGTGTGTGTGTGTGTGTGTGTGTGTGTGTGTGTGTGTGTGTCTGTGTGTGTGTTCCTGCATCTACACTGTGAAAATAGCTCACAAAGCCACAATCTAATCCGTGACCTTTATTCACTGGCATTGCATAATTATAAACAAATTAACATTCCATCTAGAAATATACTTTTACTTAGCTTATTTATTTCAAATTGCCGACATGTTATATCTAATAAAACTCATAATATTCACATTATACATATAATGACTTCGTTCCACAGGGTTCTGATCTTGGACCAATTCTCTTCATTCTAAACATCATCTAGTCTCACCAAATGTATGTTGATGTCACCCAAATATACAAAAGTTGATACTACCATCGTATGCACAGAGAAGTGCATTTCCCATGTGAAATTATGGATGATGTGAGTGTGCTTGTTGGATATTTAACATAGCTTTAACACGTTAACCCCTGGAGGTTTTTGCTGTTTTCGCATAAAATGTGAGTAGGAAACACATTTAGGTGACCATTTCTGAATACATCCTAATACATTGATTTCCAAGCAATATTCCATTAGACAAATGGCTAGTCATGTTAAAGAAAATGTTACTCATTGGTTAGTTTGCTGGTGCATGAGCAAAAGGTCAAAAAATGGACTTTTTTTTGCTTAACGGACCCATAATTTTTATATGGAGAAGACTCGTTATTCAAAATGTCCACCTTATCCTACCTTTTGCATAGGTTCACCTGTCGGTGTGCGCTTCAGACCAGTCTGCCATATATCTGAGGCCATAAAGTCTAAAATCAGGACAAATTCGGAATCCGACCATGGGCAATTTTTGGGTGAAATAAAAATGGGTCCAAAAACTTTGGTTTTTCCCTCTGTATTTTGTAGTGCAACTAAAATGTCCAGATTATTTGCTATCATTGTAGAGCTACATCTGTCTACTCTTCTATAATACCACCCACTTTAGTGTATCATGCATGACCTTAACGCTACAGACCTTGGAAGTAGGCTACTACCTCATGCCCCATAAAGTCATCGCTAGGGGTTAATGTGTTAACACTGTCTGCAGTGTGGCAGTTTATACTGATGTCTAGAACAATGGCATCTTGCCTAAGACATGTAACATCATGTCCCAACCAGTCACATTATCCTGACATCAGGCTGACCAGTCCTAACATCAACCTTTTAATACTGCGTGCCTAGCAAGGCAGCTGCTAGTATCATTTTTATAAGTCTTTGGTATGACTCAGTTGGGGTTCGAACCCATGACCTGTGTCCAAGATGGATGCTCGAACCACTAGGCCACTGAAGTAGTCTTAGATGAAATGTAACAAGCTGCAAATGAATGATGACAAAACTGTAGTCATTCTGATCACCATAAAAAGATGTTTTCATTCCCATCCTTAAATAAGAATAAGCAACACCAAAATTAAATTTACACAATCAGCACTAAATTTACACAAAATTAAATTTAATCAATCCTGACTATTCTTTCATTACACCAACATGTCATGTATATTTGCATGGCTACATCAGGAGCTGAAATGCATCAGCTCCACTCACAATTAACTTCCTTTCAGTTTCAAGAATTCTATTTCATCAATATCTACTCCAGAAACTTCAAAAAACGTTCAAAACATAACTGCTTGGATCATCCTAAGAGTACCACAATCAGAGCACACCTCACGCTGCACTGTACCCTACACTATCTATTCAATCAAGAATCAAACACAAAATTCATTCTCTGTGCTACGTTTTACTGACAAACATACCCTTCTGACATCACCCATGTGAACATACAAGCAAGATACTTATGCTCCTTTTCTGACAATCATACTTTTTGTTCCCACAATGAAGTCACATGGACAACATTCTTTGAATACCATGGCACAGCAACATGGATATATTGCCCACTGAACCTAGATATAAAGACACAGTGATCTCATTCAAGAGTGCTCTTAAAACTTGCCTATTTTGACTGCAAGAACAAAGACATAATAGTTTCCAACCTTAACTATTTTCATTGTTTTATGTTTTCAAATGTCATGGTGTGTATTTTGTAATCATATTATGTGGAGTTTTTTTTTAGGTTTTAGATGCTCAGAGCTTCCAAAGATTAAGTGCTATACAATGTCCTCATTATTATTATTATTAAAATAAAGTCATATGGACAACATTCTTTTGCATACTACCTGGAAACAACTGCCACTATGACATGCGATATCATACATTATTATTCATTATAATTTTTATCATTCATGGTCATTACTCAACTAATACAAGAGCAGTCTACTCCAAACTGAGCTAAACTACCTAACCAACAGACTAATTTGGTAACCACTAAC
This sequence comes from Unio pictorum, assembly GCA_030141615.1. Classification (NCBI taxonomy): domain Eukaryota; kingdom Metazoa; phylum Mollusca; class Bivalvia; order Unionida; family Unionidae; genus Unio; species Unio pictorum. Next base: position 11,249,917 of record JARLTB010000166.1, on the reverse strand, counting down.
TTAGATCTAACTTTATATTTCAAATTTCCTAATTTCCTATTAATATTCCCTGACTGACTGATTATGACTTCTGTTAGTCCACTCAACTCAATAGGTGTCCTGTACCATCTGTTTACCCTCCTCCCCAGGAAGCCTGACCACCCCATGAATTTGCTTGGTGTGACCATATGATCTGATTAGTTAGAGCTCCACTTGACATTTCCAATATCCTGCCATGCACATACCCTAAATGTTACCCCTCAACTACAGGCTTTTAACAAATAAGGTACAGATGTAACACCTTGTTATCTAACATTGCTTTTATATTATGGTAGATAATGTTGTACCTATTTACCAACATCTGAAATACAGTTCTCAATCTTTTTTTTACATCTTTGCGAGAAACTGCAACATTATTTACATTTAATGTTTTTAAAACTATCATCTTTCCAATTTCTACAAAACTCATTTTTACAAATTTAATAACTGAACTTGTGGGATTTTTTAAAACTTATTATATGCACATAAAACAAAATACTCTCCAACGAGCATAATGATTGTACAACCAACAGTGAAAAAAAATTTTTGCTAAATGCAAAAGAAACAAGATTTATGCCCATATTAACAGAAATACTATCAAATAATGAAAGGCATGTGTAGCCAACGCTATACAGCTAATACAATAAGTAAGGGAAATTAAAATAACTTCTAAAAACATGCACATGCATTATTGAACTGCTTCATGAACCCTATTCTGGGCCTGTCGACTTGAAAATGTCTAAAATCTAAATCACAACATTAAATTTAAAACAAAGCACATGTATGTCATAAACAATAAGCAGTAAACTAAAAGAAACCAAAGCTATGAAAACTGAAAACTTCTTGAAAATTCAAAATTTACTCACAGTATAGTCTAAATTCATTCATTATATAGAAAATCTGAATTCTACATTCAGGTATAGTTAAAGAATCCAAAATTTATTCAAAGCATAGTTACAGAATTCTAAATTTATACTGAGAAAAGAGAATTCTAAATTTATTCAGAGTACTGTGTTATGTGTTTTTAGGCTTTTTCAAACAGTAACAAGTAAAGAGTGAAGACAACAAGCTTTATAAAATTTAACAAATAATGTATTTCCCATGAAAAAAAGTGAAAAATAACTAACAGATTTATGAATAAAATCCAAAAAGAATCTAAGAAGTCTGAGTAATAAAACGTCCTAAATTTCAAATCCTGATGAAATCAAAATGGAAGGTAATGATGCATCATGTGGTAGAGTCGTACTGATGTGTCAACAGTTCTGTGTTGAATCACATAAAATAATAATTCATTGTTTGAATTCTGTGTAAATTTTAATAACTGTCCTTAATATAAGAAATAATTTAGAGCACAAGTATTTCCAAGGAAAAATAATCTCTTGGAATCCAAATAATTTGAAGATAAAGTAATTAGCCCCAAAAACTGGTCACAACATGCACTTTAACTTCTCAAGCGTAAGGCAAGTAATGACTTCTTTCTCTAAACATCAGTAATAAAACCAAACTACAATGCAAAATGCATGCCCAGATGTGGGTAAATCCACTGGGGAAAAAATTAATTGATACATGTTATTTATCATCTACTCCAAGTATGACATCAATTTCACTTTACGAATACTACTCTGAGAGAGAAAGATTTTTTTTTTAAAAAAAAGTTGTTTACTTTAACTCTTACTGGTTCTGAATCAAGGTCAGCATTATATACAAAGTTATATTATTAGTTGTAAACAGGTTAAACAGAACTGCACTGAATTTCTGGAAAATGTCAAATCCAGTAAATAAAGTTACATTACAATGACATGTAATGGAATAATAATAATATAAAAAAAATATAAAACAATTCAATTGAATCAGATATAAATTAAATCAAATAAACATAACAAAAGTAAGATAATTATACAAATTTCCAACTTTTAGTGGCAAGTCTGTTAAGTCTGCAATTACATGATATTTGCTATTCTCTTAGGAAAGCAATCTTTTAGAAAATAAATTCCAGAGTCATCCAAACCTTCCCCCTGTTTGTGCATAATATCCATTTAATTACAAAGAGTGAAGACCAAATGCAAACCTGCCTACCTTGCAGTAAGGCTGTCAATATTTTGTATAAAGGTTTGACCAATATTCAATATAGTGTAATAAAACAACATACCCGCTATTGCCATAATGAAAACGCTATTGCCAATATGGAAAACGTGCATTTAAAAAGATTAGAAGTGTGAATGGATATTTGCGATGTTCCATTTGGCCTTAACTACCTCCAGTTTTGTTACACAGCTCATGCAGATCAGCAGCTTCTTGCTAGATCTCTAATCTTTGTGTGTGTGTGGGGGGGGTCCATTCATGTTGTAGTAGTAATTATGTCCCCTGCCACAATGTGGAGATCAAAAAAGTAAAACATAACAGCATGGCAATGATTTTCAAGTGTATGATGTATGATGGGCCAGTACTGCATGCAATTGTTATACAAATGCAGTATAAAACTGAGCTATGATGTGGACATTGGTGATGTGAACAAACTTTTTCCTACCTGTTTCAGTTTATGCAGCTTTCCTTGTGGGCACTCTTTCTTATAGAATTTTTTAAGCCGTCGCATCTCTGGCTTGGTCATACCAATACTGTTCAGGTCATCTTCTTCCACATATTTCAGTTGTGGAATTGTTGTAATCTTCAGCTCATTTTTTATCGCATTGTAGTAATGATCAAGTTCTGCCTCCTGAAGAAACTCGCGTAAATCCCTCACTGTCCCCATGATGGCCTCTTCTGGTATATCTCCTGTTAGAAATCAAACAATAAGTCTCTATAGTTACATTTAAGATTTATTTAGTTAAGGTTCTAACAAATGAAAGTATAATTATTTTATTTGTTGGGACTGGACAAGAAAATGAGAAACTACATGCTGCCACCCCCACCACACTTCCTACTGCCCAATGTTAGACATAATATAGAAATAATTCTTCCAATCTTCCAATCTTTGATCAGAGTTTTTAAAAAAATATACCTTTCTTGATCTTTCTTCCTCTGCTTTTCATACTCCGAATTCGCATAAATAAATCCATGGAAACAAACAATATCAGCAAGTAGTATGAGTTTCAGTCATGATAACTACTCTAGGTGCTTCCAACTAGCATGAAAACTAATTATTCAAAAGTAAATACTTAAAGTAATATATCACTTTATGAATTACAAAGTAATGCTTGATTTTCACATCTACAAAAGCAACAACACTACAAGCATTGATAGTGGTTGCTTATGTAATTTTCAATGATATAAGGGCCTTTCTATGTCATTAGCAAACAGCAATTTTCAATGATGTAAAGGCCTTGTCTACACACAAGGTAAAAATCACTTTTGGCTTATATTTACTCTCAATGTGATGAAACACAATCACATTGGACAAGTTGGGTAGTGCTTTTAGCTATTGGCTAAACAATAGGTGTCAGTAATGCACATGTGTGTTTAGATGAATAGGAAACCCAGCTGTTTAATCAATTGGGGGGAGGCTACCTTTCAGCCAAAACATTGTATTATTCAATCTCAAAGTGAGTTGGGATTAGCAGTTATAAAAGGGCTAATTAACAGGTCCTGCTAGTTAAAAATACAAAGAAAAGACCACAAAGAGGTTTACAGTTAGGTTCAATTATCATAAAACACAATTACAGAGCTGAAAATGCCTCAAAACTAAAGTTCATTAAAAACTATTAAAATAATAAATTAGATGTACCAACTATATATATATATATATATATATATATATATATATATATATATATATATATATATATATATATATATATATATATATATATATATATATGTATATATATATATATATATACACATACATATATACACACAAACATACATACACACATTTCCATTTACCCTCACCGTAAGAGCTCCAATTTTATAATACACCCCCTGGGGTTCTGATACAAGAGGACTTTTTACTCAATCTTGCACCCCTAGGGGAAATATTGCCAGGTCTTAGTTGCTCATTTATTTGTAGTGTAACTTTTATTGCTTATTCCTGGGATTTCTTCATCTAATTCCCATTAAAACAATTCATCTATGGGAATATTATAAATGCTGTCTGGTGTGGTAACAAAATCTACTGTCAAAATGAGTGGGACTTGTTTTGCAAGTGCTACAGGGAAGCAATTTGAAGCCCTTTGGTAAGTTTCTTTACAAACAGAAAAGGGATGCACAAGAATGCACTCAGGATTTTCATATCTAACCAGTCTAAGAATTTTTAGGGCAATACCATTCAGTTGCAAATCCATGGGAAAACTTTGTAAATAAAACTTTAGAAATCACAAATTGTGAAAAAAAGGAAACACTGCTATACCAAATTATGAAATATAGAGGAAAATGTGTCATTTATATGGTTTGGTTAGTACTAGACTTCTGTTAGAATTATCAATAATAATACCATTCCGTGATCAACTGGTTTTGTACTCTATTTATAAAACAGAATTTTGCCCAACAAGTAGTCTTTTTACATTCTACTGTTTTTACAAATTAAATAATACCTGACATTTGTATGATTCAATGTGCTAACATCTAACTGATGGATTATTTTATTTATGTTGTCCCCCACATTTTACATTTCAGCCTAGGCTTCACATATTTGTCCAAATATAATTTGTTGACACACTGGGACACAGTCTAGTTAATAACCATATGGTAGGAGGCACTTCTATAATGTCTTTAGTACAAACCCTGGGGCAAGTATTTTAGTTATAGGGTTTTTGACAAGTACAGGAGATAAGCTTTCTCACCTCTCTGGTATAAGGCTTGGAGGCCATACAGTGTTTATATAACTAAAAAAACATAAGACCAGACAAGCTAACTTGATTGATTATCCATGGAAGAAACATTGTGAATAACATGACCTAGTTTTAAACCTTTAACACTGCCAAGTTGACAACACCATTACAGATAGATAGTCCAAGAAATGAACCATCAATTACAACTACCTCTGAATATTTTACATCAATAATGGTGCTTATTTGGCAATTTTATGAATAAACTAAGAAAATCTTATATACTACTAATGATATCAGAGATATCTTGTGATTAATGTACAGTAGCTCAAACAATATGGAAATCAAAACCTTTGAGTAAGTATGTATGTAGGTACATAGGTTAATGGCACATCAGCACAATCAAAGATATAGTACAAAATAATTATAATTATCCCACCCAAAAACATACAAAATAAATATTAAGGCACAAAAAGGAAACTCCTTAAAATACTGATAAATTGTTCTAATAAAATGTGCTTTTAAAAAAAAAAGTCCAAGACTGTCTTTGTCTGGAACTTTATAACTGAATGTATCATAGGGTAAAAGATTTCTGCTGGGTTTTTTTACTGTAATTTATTCCTATGGATTATTGTACAAAAAGAGTGGGAACAAACATGTCCCAACAGATGTCTACTGAGGGGAATTTTTAAAAAGCCTTTATGACACAGCAACACATTGAAGGTTGTATCCTGCTAAGACAACTGGAGCAACAGAGCCTTGCCAAGCACCCACCATAGCAATCAATTCATGCTAATTCAATGGTAGGAGCTGAACCTCATACTCTTCTGGTTACAAGCCTTAACCAGTGGTTACAAGCCATTAACCACTGATTACAAGTCCTTAACCACTAATTACAAGCCCTTAACCATGGATTACAAGCCCTTAACCAGTGGTTACAAGCCCTTAACCACTGATTACAAGCCCTTAACCATGGATTACAAGCACTTAACCAGTGGTTACAAGCCCTTAACCACTAATTACAAGCCCTTAACCAGTGGTTACAAGCCATTAACCACTGATTACAAGCCCTTAGCCACTAATTACAAGCCTTTAACTATGGATTACAAGCCCTTAACCAGTGGTTACAAGCCCTTAACCAGTGGTTACAAGCCCTTAACCACTGATTACAAGCCTTTAACTATGGATTACAAGCCCTTAGCCAGTGGTTACAAGCCCTTAACCAGTGGTTACAAGCCCTTAGCCAGTGGTTACAAGCCCTTAACCAGTGATTACAAGCCCATAACCACTGAGCTTGACCATGGCTCAAAAACTGATATTATGATTCTTAAAACTGCTTAAACTAATAAACTAGATTTACTCTTAAAACAATAATGCAAATTTTTACCCTTATGTATACTTCCTGTCCTCTTCATTTTGTTGTCAGAATCTATTCCAGTAAGAATGGAAAATTTTCCCTCTATGTCATTACTTGTCTACATCACTGTACTCTACATCTACATCAACTCTCCAACATTAATACATGAAATGAGGACACCAAGACAATCCTACTCAAGGAGGTAAATCCTCCAACATTTAGGCACTACACAATACCTGGTGGCGTCATCCCCATGAAAGTGAAATAAAACATGCTGCACAACCACAATTGAAAACTGACCCATTATGACAAGAAGGTAAAGTAATAGCCAGCCAGGAATTATGATCACACAACATTTGCTCCTTCCTTTACCTGTACTATAATATACCATAAAGGTGTTTCACAGGTAATAATCAAATGTGTCATAGTAAAGAGTAAACCTGTGACAAGTACATTTTGACATCACACTATCCCACACCTACCCTCTGATAAAGTATAAATGTCATGTACAAAATACATGACTCACTCTACACTAGATAACCTAGCACTGTGTATATATATGCACAATGAAGTAAATAGTAGATTAACTATCACTTGCCACACAGGTGAACAATGTATATGATCATATTAAAGTTTTTTTGTTTCATTATTATTTTTAAAATTTACTAATGGTGTAGGTTTTACCTGTTAAATCAGTTAAAATATGCATACTAGTGTTACAGCAAAGTTTTACAATTTGAAACACAGACTTATATGAAGTATGCTGCCATTCAAAAAAAAAATAAACTGCATGAAGCAGGTATATCCTTACCATAAGATATGTGGTCAATTTGATATTCACATGATTTACAATTTTGCATTCTTTTATACAATATTCTTGAATTCTTGAAGATTTGCTTCTTTTTATTTCTGCAGCTGTAATTATGGATGCACAGATGTTAAAACCTATGTTTATTTATTTTAATTAATCTTTCAAACAGTGATTTGAACTGTTTCATGCACACACAAATTGGCTGTTCCATTTTTCATTAAACATGCAAGAGAAAATGTCAGCAATATGGCTATTATTAATACTTTGCCTTTTCTCCTCCTCTTCTAAAACCAGAAAATTTCATTGCAGAAATTAGAGATAATCCCAAGACTTCAAGTATTGTTTTCAGTGATTATCAGTGATTTAACTGACCAAATATTGAATAAAATAAAACTACATTGATTTCACTTCACAACTGTTGCACCAGAACTTTTATTTCTTGAGAGCCATCATGATTAACCTGCCTAGATATTTATGTAAGAAAAAGGTCTTGAACCTACCTGTATATGACATTATAAAGCAGTGATATGACAAGATAAGTATTTCCTAGATTAATAATAGGACTGTCCTGCGATAGGTGTGTTAGAGTTAATTAAGTCATATTACTTACACCACAACTATTATCAACATGAAGCATTATCATGGTCCAGATTATGAGGTTGCAAAATCTGATATAACTTTAGTATACTTACTATTAACTTGGCTGTGTCAGATGGGTAATCAATCTAATAAATGTATAAAAAGTATAAGTATAAGGTAGTTATATTGGGTATACATCTCATTAGGGGAGCTACAGCACTTCAGCTGGTATAGCATCAGACTTCTAATCAAATGGTAACAGGTCTGATACCTGCATAAGCCAATTTTTTTTTTTTTTTTTTTTTTTTTGATGGTTTAACGCCATTTTTCAGCACAATATAGGCTATACATGGCGGCCAGTATTAATGGTGGAGGAAGAACCCGGACAACCCCCAGAAAGAACCACCGACCCACGAGAAGCTACTGGCAAGCTTTCTCACATAACTACATTTGCCGATTCTTAGACTCGAACACACGCAGACAGAGGTGAGATGGCAGTGGTCCGTAACGGACAGCTCGGGGCCTCGCCAGTCTAAGTTGGCTGCCTGTATGTGTTATTGGGCAAGAAAGTTTATGAGAGGTCAAAAGTGCCATGAAAAACCAACAACTATCTGGATAATTCAAAGTTTATAAAGTATTTTATCTGAGGCGTGAAAAATTTTTGCCACGCATGCTCAGCAGATACAAGTTGTTGTTGGGTTTGACTCCATTTCTCAGCGCAACATAAGCTAACCAAAATTGGCCAATAAAACTGGTGGAGGAAAACCCTAGGATAACCCTGGTAGGAAGAATTAGCAAGCTTCCTCACAAGACCCTAACCCACATAAACAGAGGTGAGATGGCAGTGATCGGTAAAGGCAAGCACTTTAGACCACTCAGCGACCTGGGGCCCCAGTCTATAGAGCATCGAACTCGTGATCCAAAAGTCATGTGTTTGATACCCACGCAGATCAGTCTGACACAACAATATCTGTGATAATGTTTATTCAGGACATTTCATGTCAACTTTTTCATAGGTCCCATCTTAATAATATTGGGTTCTGCAAAACAATGGCATGTCCTATATTTTTTAAAGTCATGGACTTGCATAAAAACTTAAAACACTGACTTCTACAGGAACTTTAACATCGAGTTTACAGTTGTTATGAATATAATTGACGAGATTAAAATCATAACAAATTTTTAAAATTACAGTGAAAATTGTGAAGTCTGTAAACCATGCTTACATTATATATGTACCTTTGTCTTTTTGAATAAGACCTGCCTTTATAGGGAATAACACAAACTGTTGTTCAACAAGACTGGGACAGGTAGGGGTAATATTCAAAATATCCCCACAACTAGAAGCTAAAGTGTGGGGCATAATAAATTTCTCAGAAATAATAAAACAATCTACAGCCAGTCCTTGAGCTACATTATACAATGAGCAGCAGTCTAAAAGGAATGGGATCACCAATTAATTTCCCATGAAACTTAATATTAATACATGTACATGTATAAAGAACAGTAAAATAATTCATTGGAGACATACAAACACATGCTTTCTTTCATTGGAGAAATTTGTCAGCCTTGAAAACAAAATGCTTTGCCCTATTTTCTTGCACTGCATGCTGCTAAACAGGTCTGTCTTGAGTCTGCACCTAATAACATAGCCTCCATCAAGCATCCATATCCAATTTCATCAGTAGGAAATTAAATACACATCATAAGAGGATGTGCAGTATAAAGGTTACTGTACAATGGGGAACACATCATAAGAGGATGTGCAGTATGAAGGTTACTGTACAATGGGGAACACATCATAAGATGACAAGCAATAGATTACAATGAGGACCACATTAAAAGAGGATATGCAGTATAAAGGTTACAGTACAATGGGGAACACATCATAAGATGACAAGCAATGCATAGATCCGACCTGTCAATCAAATCCACCGATATTGACCAATCGGATAAGAGCGTCCGGTGCTACGGTAACATCCGCCATGTTTTACCCACAAACAAACGTGTGGTGAGAATACAGCTGCATTACAGACCTTTCATGATTTTGGTATATATTTACAAAATGTTGCTTCTATGTCCATGGGCATTATGCAGTGCAGATGAGAGATATCTAGAAAGGTTGGATACAGTCGTTTTATACGTTTTCCGTTATATAATGTCTGCACATATTTTCAATGCACACGTTATTACTTGGACAATTTGACGACATTGTATGGTAGATTTACATGAATATTTTTCTATTACGTATCAATTCAAGTATCTTGTATCAGCATGGTGAATAAAAACAAAGTAATAAAGCTATATTGTTTGTTGTGTTTATTTTAATCTGGAAGTAATAAATAGTTAACTCTATGTTCGATCTACAACCAGATTTTAAACCAGTATTTTAGTAAATTATTAGTATTTTAAATTCATTCTTTTTGTTCATATCTGTCTGGCAAACCACTGGCTTCTGTTTCCTACTCTCTATCAGTCTATATCAACCACGACATGGTTAAATGGTACTGGTTTTATTTTCGATCCTCTTGGCACATGTCATTGCTGAGGTAAGCTTATGCTACTTAATTGGTCAGGAACAGTGGTGAAGTTACATAGTTTGAAACCCTGTAGGGACTTAATTAACCTACTACATGGGAGCAAGGTCCACTGACACTGCAACAATATCATACACATTAATTAGTAAAATAAATGCTATTGGTGCAATTATCTGAAACACACTGGTTGCACCACTCAGTGAAATGCCAACTGAAGTGTTTTTATATTATTTATTAGGTTTCCAAACAACATGTGACAAAGTTAAAATTTTGATAACTGCAATTAGTAAATCCTCCCAGTGACATAAATACAAAATTTTTAAAACAAAATGTCAGATAAATGTTTTTGTTTGTCTTTAATGCTGCTCTCTGAGGTTCCAGGTTATGTGAGCTTAACTCATCCAAATATATCCAGTTACGTAATTTGACATTTCTTTTTGCCGTTTGTACATCTTGAACAGAGTGTATATAATGACTTTCTAAAAAGATTATGGATGTTTGAGGATCCAGATAAAGTGATGCTCGCCATTTTAATGTATGTGAAACCAAATTGTAAAAAATAAGCCACATTACTTAAATAGTCGGTACCGATCGCATACATGACCTGCATGACTTGTACTATAACAGTTGCCATTACCTCAGGTATTTTAAACGGTTCAAACATTAAAAATAGTTCATAAAAGATACAAAACATTAAATGTATATCGCTTTACATCAACATTATGCATCTTCACACTTTTTCTCCGTAATTTCGATGTGCAGACGGTGGCTTGTTCTCTTCAGTGATGTACAGCGTCTCGCGCTACGCGAATCTTATTTTAAAACTCCAAACCTTTGATATCGTGTATATATCCTTGCGTAAAATAATTCAAACCCTTCTGCAACACCTTACTGGAAAGTTTTTCTTGATCAGGAAGGTATTTAAGTGAAATGAGAATCTGACATGGTGCCTGTATTCTGTGATGATTCAGCCATTTTAATGGGAAGCTTGGGGTTCGTAGTAACAGTCTCGAAGGGGGCGGAGCTTAACAGGTCATTTCGGATCTATCCATAGATTACAATGAGGACCACATCATAAGAGGATATGCAGCATAAAGGTTACTGTACAATGGGGAACACATCATAAGATGACAAGCAATAGATTACAATGAGGACCACATCATAAGAGGATATGCAGCATAAAGGTTACTGTACAATGGGGAAAACATAATAATATGACAAGTAATATATTACAATGAGGACCACATTAAAAGAGGACAAGGAGTAGACAAAGTACAATGAAGACCACATTACAAGAGGACAAGCAGTAGACAATGAGGACCACATTACAAGAGAATGAGCAGCAGACATGTTATGTCATAATGAGGACCACACTATGTAAAGTGTATGCAGAATACAGGTTACTTTACAATAAGGACCAATTATTACAAGAGGATAACAAGTTTACAGAGGGCTTTACAATGAGTACAAACATGTGTGAAAAATAATTTGTGCTGGTATAGCTTTTTGGAGATTGTGAAAGAGGCAACCTTACAACATAGCATACAGGCACATGCCAGTGCACATGATGACTAATTTCTTACAAAGAGGTCCAAAATAGGACGGGATTTTGTTCACGAAGGAGTGATTTATATATATTATCAGGTCTTTTCTTGTCTCCCATGTCCTTTACTTCATAGTGAATGCATGAAGCAAAATGGATACTGAGTGACTTTAACAAACGAATTCAGAATTATAGAGTGCTCCTTCTTAAAATTTAATTAGCCTTGAAAAATGTTGTCACTTGGATCCAATGACATTCTGAATTTTATCTCATTTATCAACCTTAATAACCTGCATTTAAAACCTTGAAAACTGCCATTGAATCTTTTCAGAACTGGCACAATCAAATTCGGTTTCATCTACAGGACAATTAGCTTTATACTGTGAATTTAATCATGGAGCCTTTCAGACTGCATATTCTGTCATAATAGTGTATATTAAAGTTCGAGTTGGGTAACATGAAAATTTCTGCACAATGGTATACCAAGGAAGGTGTATTTCTATACATACCATATTTCCCATAGTATACCAGAATTACATATAGTTTAAATTTTTTGGACAAATACAACTATTTTATAAAAAGGTACAGTATAAACAATTTGAAGAAAATGTATTTTGTTATGAAAATGGAAAACACTGTTTTAAGTCGGCAGAAACTGCCAACATAATTTATATGACAAAAAAGTACCATGGTATGTACTACTGGGGCAAAATGACATGGTAAACCGCTACACTAATAATACAATGTTCTGTCTACAGTCCAAAATAATCTGAAAACTAGATGGATTTCAGAAAATTTGTAAGCATATAATCTAATATTCGTCTCTCTGGGTATGCATGTTCTCTTTAAATTCTCTCACTTCTTATAATTATATCAGTATGTTTTTTTTTGTATGTACCAACCTTTAAAAGCTTTTAAATATTTTTTTGTGGTTTAAGACACACAACAGTTACAAGATTATCCCCATATATAGTGAGAATAACATATCTTACAAAAAAAGTATGCGTTGAGTTTGTTCCTAAACGTAATGAAAATAAAGATAAAGTGAAAATTAATAAATAATTAAATGACTAAATGTCATTAATTTGCATTGTGTGCAATAAAAGCAGTTTTTCTGGGGTCTATGAGGAGCCATTCACCATTCAAAGGTTTTATGATTTATTTACATGGTTCCCCCACTTTCTAAATATAAATTTCCAGGTCATTTCCAGGATGAAATACTTTTTTCAAGGTTCACATATGATCATTACTGATTGAAATTAAAGAACATTTTGGATTATAAAACATGCATTTTCTAACTCTAAAGAAGTTTCTCTTTCAGTACTTTCCAAAAATACAGAAGTCAGACAATATAATCATGTACAAACCACAAAATGTATCACAAGTAAAATAATATTCCTATAAATTGGCATGTAAAGTCATTTCAATAAATTCTAACTTTGTTTTGCTGCATTATGTTGCTAAGTAGGAACAACAAAAAGAATATAAATTATGTTTTGTTTCCTTTCAAACCTTTAATTCTAAAGATATATATGCATCTCATAGAAAGTAATATTTCCTATTACAATATAAAAGAAAACAAAATGAAAATAATTAGAATCTTGTCTATTAAATAAAAGAGTTTAAATCTGAATTTATCTGTGCCAATCAAATACCAAACAAGATTTTTCAAAACAACCAAATCTCCTTAACACATTAACCCCTGGAGATTTTTGCTGTTTTCGCATGAAATGCGAGTAGGAAACACATTTTGGGGACTATTTCTGAATACATCCTAATACATTGATTTCCAAGTAATATTCCGCCAGACAAATGGCTAGTTGTGGTAAAGAAAATGTTTTTCATTGGTTAGTTTGCTGGTGCACGAGAAGATGGTGAACAAATAGATTTTTTAAAAAAAAACATTTTTGGCTTAACAGACCCATAATTTTCGTATGGAGAAGACTCTTTATTCAAAATGTCCACCTTATCCTACTTTTTGCATAGGTTCACCTGTCTGTGTGCGTTTCAGACTGGTCTGCCATAGATCTGAGGTAATAAAGTCTAAAATCTGGACACAAATTTGGATTCCGACCATGGAAGAATTTTGGGTGGAAAAAAAAAACGGGTCCAAAATCTTAGGTTTTTCCCTCTGTATTTTGTAGTGCAACTAAAATGTCCAGATTATTTGCTATCATTGTAGAGCTAAATCTGTCTACCTTTCTATAATACCACCCACTTTAGTGTATCATGAATGGCATTGACGCTACAGACCTCATGCCCCATAAAGTCGTTCGTCGCTAGGGTTAATGTGTTAAGAAGTTCCGATTAAAAATCCATCATTTAAAAAATATTTTAAAAAGGGTTGATTTACATTCTGACAAAAGACCTTCAAAATTAAATTCCGTTGTATAAACAAAGACAGAATTTTCTGTAAAATCAACTTGTCTTCTAATTCATTAAACTGTTCCCCAAGCCTGTACTGATAAAGGGGCTCATATAATAATAATGATGATGATGATAATAATAATAATAATAATAATAATAATAATAATAATAATAATAATGAGGACTTTGTAGAGCGCCTAATCTTTAGAAGCTCTAAGCGCTTTACACCATCTATAATGATATGACTACACTACAGAAAAACAAATGACAAAAACAATGTAATTGGAAAACATAAAAACATGCTGAAAACATATTAGATACAAATCATTATTAGGTCTCTAACAGGGCCTAACCGGAAATTGCCTCGGACATTCGCTTCAGCCAAATATCCAGTTGTTTGGTACTATTCGGAAGTATTCTCCTCGGCAAATAATAGGCGCACGAATGGTTACAAGTAAAATAATTCAATAAATATCGAACTTTTAAACTACTTGGTTCGTGCCAAGATACGACAAATAGTACATCCAAATACTTGGATTCGGTACTCAGCGAAAATTATCCACTTAGTTAGGCCCTAGTCTCTAAGTTTGTCTTATCAAGAGTACTTTGTACTCTTAAGAACATTGCACTAGACTAAAAAATATATTGGGTTAATTTATCCAGAGTACTTAGTACTCTTAAGAACATTACAGTAGTTTAAAATATGTTAGGTGATAACAATCATAATACTATGTTATTTCAGTGGACTTTTCCATGTGTTTTTTAAAAGATAGCAATCATAATGCTATGTTATTCCAGTGGACTATAGTAAAGTTTTCTTGTCTTTCGAATCATTGACTTGACTCTTTCTCCATTATATGTATTTGTTGATACATTTTAATACAGGAAATCATTCTCTAAGTCTTAATAGCATTCAATTAATCACTTGAAGTCAAACCAGGTTGATGTTTTTTCACAACTCTCTTGAAATTAATAGGACCATAGCTGTTCAGGGTTTATGTAAACATAACTATTCAAGTACGTGTGCATCTGATGGGTCATCAAAACATTCAATGACCGACTAAGGATCCAACAGCTCATTCAGTCCTTTAAACAAAAGTTGTGCATTGAATCTTTTCATTATATGTTACTTGATATATCTGTGATGATACGGTTTAACGTTTCAACTTAATATTTGTACAGTATAGAACATACAGGATAATGGTCACTTATGGCATATTGGTTAACTACAACTTCTACATTAGCATTGAAAGTATAGAGGTCATCAATCAGATACCTTTCATTATACTATAGTTTGAATGTTTTTGTACAATTTAGTGATTTACCTGGCATACAAATTATCATTAAAGTAATCTACTGAATAATTTTCTTTTTTTTCTTCAAACTTCCTTTTTTAATATACGGCACAACGGAATGACTGTGGAGGCAGATCTGGGTCTATGCAGTGTTTTGGAGTAATCAGTAAAACAAACAACACAGACCCTGATCTGCCAGTGCATTATGTAATGACAGATAAGTGTATGTTGTTTTCAGTTGGACTTTTAAGCAAGTATTTACAGCACTGACAAAATCAAATGCTATTGATCACTGAACATAACATCATTTATCATATTGCTATGGCCTATGTAACATTGAATGAAGACAGATGGTGTATTTTAAAAGAAAAATGACATGGCAAGTTGATCACATACACAACTGAATGTCAACAGGATTACCAATTATACATAGGCTTTATTTGTTGCAGTGTACATCTAAGTACATATATACTGTACGACATTTACAATGCATCACATTTAATTTTCTTAAACCTCCGTGAAATTTTTTCTGTAACAGTAATAATATTGGACAGCAGAATAGATCAGCATCAATACAACTCAATATATTTAAATTTGGTTACTAAATAAAAAATCTGCCAGTCTTTATTCACGATGGCCATATTAGCCTACTAGCTGACTTGTTTGCATTGGTCATGGTTTTTACGCATAACAGCAAGTGGGCAAGGCATAGTTCATAGGGTTAACTTTGTCTTGGCATGATATATATCATTTCTTGCTGATATGCGATAAAAAAGTTCATAAAAAACGCATTTAGAATCAACTGGTCATGATAAGAAGTATTTCTGTGATAACCACATGTCCATATAACCATCCATTCAGGAGAAGTAGCAATAACAAGGATTTCAAGTTGGCCAACATGGTGGCCATATCTGATATCAAATCAGCATCATTTTTATTTAGGACTAACTTTAAGACACCATACTGAATGCCAGATTAGCACCATTTTCATTCTGGACTAGCCAAACATCATAAGGTTGTTTGGTGAATATGCCATGTCCATTTAATCATTCATTCAAAAGTTATAACAATATTTTCAAAATGACACTAAGGTTGCCATACTGGACATCAGGCCAGCACCAATTTCATTTTGGACCAACTAACCTTGTAAGAACTCTTCTGGTGAAAAACCCATGTTAATAACACTTTTATTTTGAAGGAACTGCAGTAAGATCTTCCAGCCTGCCAAGGTGGCCATATTAAAAGTAAAAAAATCATCACCATTTTCATTTCAGACAAAAAACATATCCAAGTAGTCAGAATAAGCAGTGATAACAAGATTTTCAAGATGGCTATGAAGGTAGCCATACTGAACATCTGATAAATTAGACACGAGAAGTTGATTGCTGAAAACCACATATCAATATAATCATTTATCCACCAGAGGCAGAAATAATGAGATTTTCAAAATGGCTTTCAATGTGGCCATTACAGATGTCAAATTGGAATCATATTTATTTTGGACAAACTGGACACCATGAAATGTTTTATGTGAAACCAATTGTGCCACAGGAGCAGTTGATTTGGGTGGATGCTTTTAAACTTTTTGCATTACCAAAGCAGCCTTAAGTGGTTCTCTGGCAAATGCCCAATATGAAGACCAAGGAGTACCTGGCATTAAACAGTGGAGAAGGACCATAAGGAGTTCAAACTCAGATTGCACACTGTCCGACAAAGACACAAGATCATATCTACTTGCACCAACTCATATCTACAACAATGATACCTTGAGCAGCAGGTTAATGGGAATGACAACCATTACATACTGTAATGGAATCTATGATATACATGTCCTATAAACGGGGCAATGTTATACTGAGGTGTCTTCAATTGAGAGATCACTGAAATTCCTTTCAAACAACAATGATCAGTCATTGTGCACAACTGACTGTGCACAAAGTATAGCTACTAAAACATTTGATCAGACAGTAAATTAGCCATTATTTTCTACTTCATTTGGTTCTAGTTGGCTTGGTGTTTTATGACACAACAAGTATATCTCTCACATGTATCATTTTTTTCTTCTTTTTTATAAAGATGGTCAATCATAAAAGGACAGCATGGTAAATTAAGAAAGAAAGAAAAAACACATTTCTGATGAACATTAAATCAATCTCAAATTAGTCCTTCCCACATTTTGGTGGCAAAAGACAAATTTATTACCTCGGTCATTGCAGGTGACCTAGCTTTAGGTCACTATTAAAGAACTAAGGACAATACCTGGATGGCAACAGACATGAATACTATCTGTTTCCTTAGCTCATCTGGGCAAGGTAGACATGACCTGAAGATTTATAATTGGTAATAATGATGGGGTTGTCAAGAAGAACCAAGGAAAGATAGTTAAAACCTATTCTAACATTGCATTGGATCAAAAGAAAGTCAATCCCTACTCAAAACATTTGTATCCCCATGACCCACATTTTAGTGTCAAGTGTGGAGGTACACTGTATTGTGATACCTTTCAAGAATCATTATGTAAATTGTGAATTCTTTTCTGACCAATAAATTTTACAACCAAATTTCATATGTGACCTGCACTTAAGTTGACCTACTGGTAGTTTAAATTTTAAGTGTCTGGAAAAATTGTGTCCATCCAACTGATTTTCCATTCCCATCAAAATTTGTGTGAGTCAATTTGGCTCTATTTTACTGAGCTGTGAACCCTATTTGATTTATTTACCCTGTTTGATTTAAAGTTAAGGACATTATTTAATTGAGCTATGTACCCTATTTGCTTTAGAGTTATGAATCTTATTTTATTCAGAATTAATGCCCTGTATAGTTTACAGTAATTTACCCTGTTTGGTTTAGAGTTAATCCCATTTGGTTGAGTTGACCCAGTTTCAGTTATGGACCTTGTAGAGTTAAAGATGCTGATGGATTCAGTAGTTGGCTTTAATCCAACAAATGAATTTCATTACCACTAAACACACACTTTAGAAAGACTGCACAGAATTTGTTTTAAAACATATTTCATCGATAAAACTTCAGTCGGACTAATATTTAAAACAACCCAATAACAAGAATCTACATTTTGGTCAAGAATGCCAATTTTGGTTACATAGTCCTCTAGTAGTTGGTGTTGTTGATGCAGGTTTTAACACCATTTTTCAGCACATGATACATGGCGGCCAGTATTAATGGTGGAGAAAGAACTTGGAAAAAATGCCTAGAAAGAACCTCCGACCCACGAGAAGCTACTGGCAAGCTTTCTCACAAACCCACAATGGCCAAATCTGAGATTCGAACCCTATGAGACAGAGGTGAGATGGCAGTGATATGTAAAGGAGAATGCTTTAGACCACTCGGCCACTTTGGGCCCTTCCTCTAGTAGTGGATGTTAGATCCTGCCTATCTACATATGCAGATTCAAATGTTTTGCAGAAAGTAAAAGCAAATGTCTTATTATTGATTATTAATACTATGACTACCCCAACAATGACCCTGACCTGCTGGCAGATTATTAGACATCATATCTGGGTTTACAAAATTTTCAGCTGAAATTTATTTATAAGCAAGGACATAAAATACTTAATGTAGTGACAGCTTAATCTAAAATTTTCTTCTTGTTTCTTGATTCTCAACAGTAAATTAATGTACACTTTTTGTTGAATCACCTTTTTTTTGGATTAAAAGTTTTTTGAAAGATAAGACATGTTTGTTCTTTTCAAAGCATGCACAACACACAGGTTCTATCTCCCTCAATCTCATTAAATGCAAGATCTACTTTTCATAGATCTGATAGCTAAAGGTCATTTCCAATTAAATTATAGCTCTTTTAACCTAAAGAACTTAATTTGGAACACATCTTTTCCAAACAATAACTCTCCTTCATATGAAATTCAATACTTAATCTGATATGCTACACAAAATAAATAGGTAATTTCAAAGGTCACTAAACATGAACCTTTTAATGGTGCATGTTATATCTTGATTTCAATCAGATGGCCCCATCCTCTTTTACTGATGCCCCACACAACAGAGCCATCCCACACCAACTCAACCTACACAACAATACTACATGCTTGCTATTTGTTATTCTCCATGGGAGATACCTCACTTGCACATAATTTTTTTCTTTCAGTGCAATAATAGTGGCTTCCCAGTAAAAGGTGGAGCAGAACGGAAAGTATGTCTTGATTGTAGCAGCATAGAGAATGCTGATATAGATCTAGGGGAAACCACTACCAAAACTTTATTGTAGCATTGTGCTTTGTTTGTATGGTGACATTTTTATTTTGATCATCCCCTGAAAGAGTGTTGACAATAAGATTATGACCTCATCATGTGCATAATATGCTGTTATGCAATGTACCACTAAACTGATCTTGCAGGCTATTCTTCCACACTAAGATGTGTGTGTGTGTGTGTGTGTGTGTGTGAACTTTTTTTTTGTAATGTATAAATTAGCTTGCTCTCAGCAATTATACATGTAATTGAATCTTTGTCAATGTCAACAACACCATATATAGTTTTCATTCCACTTAGTTTTCTTTTACTTTTGACTTTATTTTAAGCTTTAAACTGCAGATTGATGAAAACCCAAGTGAGACAGCCTCAAGTTAATACCAATTAAGACATAATCTAATTTTCTTACCATCAAACTATTGTGTACTAAAACTTCCAGTGTGCTCTTAATATATCAGTATCATTCCCACTTTTGAGTGAAGAAACAGTATTTTAAAACAATGTATCAACCCAATAAATTATTCTCTCATTATAATGGCACTTCATTATAACACAGTTCCATTATAATGTATGGTAACAAATTCCAATTTCATTATGTAATGGTAACAGTACATGTATTATGTACCTCATGAAGATTCTTACTTTTTCTGTGAAAACTGGATATGTTTTAAGAAAAATCATCATCCAAGAGGAATGGTACTTTTTGTGAAATGACAATCTTCAGGAAAATGAAAAAGTTATTTCTCATAAAAGGATTATATCAACATGTTGAGGCATTTTTCCTTTTAAAATTGGAAAATGATTATTTTTTGTTCAATGCTCTTGATTTATAACAATTCACAAAGAAAACATTCCAGAACATTTAAATAATTTAACAGTCTAGGTTACTTGTTCTTGTTGGATCCCTTGCAGCACTCATCAATATTTTCTCTCCCAAAGTCAATACAGTAAATAGAAGACACATTTTCTTCCTCACTGGGAATTATTTATGTGAGAAAATTCATTTCGTTATGCGAGTTTGTTAGTACTTGCAAAAGAAATCTTAACAATGAAAAAAAAAGTACAGACTTTTTCATTAGAGTTATTCTTCAAGAAAAAACCCCACCAGGTTTATGACATATATGGTAATTAAATCGAAAGGGCAAATTAATTCAAATGTCACTGAGGTGTTCTAGCTATTGGATGTCTGCCATGTATTACACAAGCCTGACATTATATAAACTGTATCCCCTTCTGATCCTCACTTCTTTTGTCAAGGCTTGCAAGTACAGTACAATGCATTCAGCAAATATGACTATCATAAAGTTTGAAAGTTCATAAACAGCATTTTCATTGCTCTTTATTAACTGTACATGTACTGCATAAATAATGTAAATAGCTGGGTTTTAGCATTAGTTTCATATTTACTTCCATAATACAATTGTGGCTACATGCAAATTGTAATCAGTCTGATTTTTTGTTCACCTGTCATTAATGCCACCTGAGCGTAGTATGGTATGGCCATGAAACATGAATATGTGTTGTGTGTATGTCAACAATTGCTCATTACCATATTCTGATAGATTTCAATCCAACATGGAATATAGGCTTCTTTCATTAAAATCTCTAAGGAATTTGATAATGATTAAAATCAGGTGATCTTGCATCTGGCTGGTTAACCTCATAACCACTTGGAGGCCATATTTTTAACCTGATTTTTTTTTCTTCAAACTTAAGATATGTGTTTTGATCAACATTTCGTAATGAGATCCATGCATACCAATAAGGTGCTTATGCATGATTGGCTGATATTGTTACAACTTCTGGAGGAAATATTTCTCATCTGTCTTTCATGAAACCTCTGAATATGTGTAAATATCAGTAAAATTCTGGGCAGGTTTAATAATGAGTGAGATTGATGTATGCTAATTAGGTAATCTTGCATCTGATTGGTTATGCTTATTACAGATTTAATAAAATTTAAGATATAGACTGGAGGGGGGTGACTCAAAACATTCTTTTAGTCAGTAACTTTGACATTCAATATTTTGAGCACCAAAGCAACAGGTGTATTCCTTGCTCAAAGTGTTAAGGATCACTCAAGTTAGGTTTGGGTCTGTAACAGCGCCGGTGCAAGGCATTTTGGTGCCCTAGGTGAGATCAGATATCTGGCGCCCCCTTTCCACTCATGCCCTCCCCCACCTGCCCATCATGAAAATAAATCCTTAGCCCAACGCCCTAGGCAATTGCCTAGTTCGCCTAGCGGAAGCGCCGGCCATGGCCTGTAATGAAGAAGTCGTGTTATTGTGTGGAAGAATTTTTCTTCTTTCTGCTAAAATGACCATGTTCTTTAACCTTGTGACCCTAAAATCAATGCAGTTCATCTTTACCCAAAGTCCATGTCATCCACAAGTTTGTTAACTGTAAATGGAGGAGAACTCGGTTCATTGCTCATAACAAAAGTGAGAACAGACAGACAGATGGACAGTGACCTAGTGGCTCACCCAATGTGGGTGCGTGAAAAAGCGCAATAGCTTTCTGTGGGTCATGGTCTTAAAGGTTGGGTATGTTTCTTTAATAAACTGAAACTATCTAATTGCTTTTGTCAACAGTAGTGTTTTTCTTTCTTTCTGAATGCAACTAACATCAGCATTCTTTGGCTAGAACAGCATTCAACCAAAAGAAATGCAAGTTGATGGAATTGAAAACATGTCCTCTTGCAAGGGTCAGAATTTTGGTTCCATCAGGAGAAAGACTTAAGAGAAAGTATAGTCTGACTCAAGTGACTAGACTGTAATGTGTTGAAAAAGTGTCAATATGTGCTGCCAAGTGCGAGATACTGCTGAAAATTTGGCCTCTAGTTACTGTTGGTTTATAGGGGGGGGGGGGCATGCTATTAAAAAAAAACCTGCTTATTTTGGAATTGAGACCTCGACCCAAACAACATAAATAACTGGGCAAACCTCTTACAATGAAAGACCACCCCAACCCCTGCTTAATCCTGGCTTCCACCAATTAACTATGTATTTATACAAATTCTGTCAGAGATGTTTTACTGGGTAAAGTATTATTGGTCAGCCAGCTCCATTTCAGAGCTTAAATTATTGTATTCTCCATCTGATTTGACCATTTTGGCTAATTTTTTAAACTCTGTAAAGCTAGATACCATATTATACATAGTGTTCTTTACTCTCCACATCATTTGGACAGTTTGATTTTACTCCTTTTTTAAAAAGAAAATTTACACATTTGAAAACAGAGCCAGAACAGATAAAACTCCAAACCCCACATCATTAGTTCAAAATAGATAAAATACATTTGTCAAAAAAAAACCAACAGAAAATCAGTGGATAGTCACAAAACAACTTGTATGCCTTTTTCAATTAAAAAAAGCTTTCTGTGCCTGGCCAGACAGGGTGTTGGCAATAAGAAACAAGTCTTTTCAATGTAAAAACTAAATCAAAATAGGTTAATCTGCACTATTTCCAATTTGACACCATCAAAATAGTTTTATTTTTATTACTTATTGAATTAATCTTGCGTAGCTGAACTGGTCCTCAATACAGATGTTCAATCCATATTTCTGAATCACACATTCAGAAGAGAACTAGTTTGGTCATTTCTTTCTGATGTCCACACAAGAACATTTAAAGATAGTGAACTTAATTTGAATAAATCCAAAGTTGCTTTGTATTTAGATCCTACATTAAAGCTAAAAATATTCTGAAAGCATGAAAACATGGTAGGTAATAAATTCAAACCACATTTGTCTTTTTTTTATTCTGAGTTGGGGAAAAATTCATATGATATGGATTATGAATATGGTCTTAACGTATCTCTATGCCATCTCAACCTTCCTCTCTCTGCTCGAACCCCGGCCGAGTCATAGCAAAGACTTCTAAACATGGAACTAACAGATGCCTCGCTAGGAACTGAGAGCATTAAGAGGTTAGTGTTAGGACTGGTCAGCCTGGTGTCAGGATAATGTGATTGGGCAGGATCATCATGTTACATATCTGCTGCACAATGCCTTAGTGCTAGACATCACTATAAACTGTCTCACTATAGATATCATAGAGATATGACTGAAAAATTGTTCAAGTTATGTTAAAAATCCAAATCTCACACACACACACACACACACACACACACACACACACACACACACACACACACACCTCACAACAAAACACATATTAAGTTTTGTGTATATATCGATTGATAATTTCAGACCCTCCATAAATACCATCACCTTCATTTTTGCTATATTTCTGCATATATAACAATATATCCAGAAAAACTTGTAGTTCCAAATCAGAATTTACAAAAATTACAATTATTTAGCAGTGAAACAAATCTCTTGCATGTTTATTATTGCTGGTTGTTTCAAATACAAAAACAATAGTCAATACAAAATTACAATCTATGGCCACATTAATAAAAACAACATTAATATCTCACATTTAAAAGAAAGAAGAAAAAAAAACAGCACCATTGTAATAAGACAATATAAGAATGGATTCTAATTATTAAGAATTAGGACATTATGAAAAATGAACATACCTGGCACCATTTCTGAACTTAGGAGTTGTTCCCGCTTGCGACTCTTGTTACTAATGCACAACATATTTCAGAAATACTCGTTATATCAAAAATGGATTCTTGATCCCTTCTCTGGGTAAACACGGAACAAAGTAGTGAAAATGCAAGTAAATCACAGATCCTTTTTTTCTCCAATCAAGAAATGAATAATAATTCAACTTCTATCCCAAACTGAATATGTTGGTAACACGCACCTTGTCAGGTCAGTGTTGTCATTTTCAGAGATATGCAGTTAATCCCTGATTCCAGAAATATCCTTGATTTCAGAAATATCCAAGTATAGATTGCAGAATATCCTTGATGGAAAAATCAGTCAACTTTCGGCTTCATTCAGAGTCATATTTACATTTATGCAAAGGTTTCTTTTGTTTACTATTACATCTATTTCTGACCTGACTGTTGTTACCCCAGTGTTTAAATGCTGTCATAACATTCCAATCTTTTGTTTAAATCAGCAATCAACCTAAACTTGATCTGATAAAGTGGTTCCACTCCAAAAATTGTTCCTAAATAAACAATTCCTTGAATACAAGTATACTCCATTACCTAGTGTATTTTTGAGGCAGAAAATTCAATCTTGACTACTTTGATCTCACATTTCAACAGGTAAATATATAACCATTCAAAATTCATTAGAAGCAATTAGCACTTGGGCTGATGTCATATATTTTACGATTGTCTACCTTAATGAAAACTGTACACTTGGCCCATAATCAATGATCTGCCTGCATATACCTGTTGTAAAAATGAAAGTCACCAAGGTGAATTTTAAATTTCTGTTTAGGACAATCCCCTACAGCAGTTTACCTGTCTCTCTCAGGTATATTAGACTTTGTCAGTGAATCTTTTTATGAAGGCTCACCAAAATGATGGTTCATTTAATAGTTTAGCTGAAATAATTGAAATTCTGCACAATCATTTTAAAACTGCTCATGTAGAGACTGCCGTATCTGATAACAGGAAACCACCAACTTCACAAAACTTCCACTCATCCTGTGTCCAGTCAATACAGCTGTCAGCTCTTAAAACTATTCAAACACAGTGGTATATATTACAGTTAGATCCAAAACTAAGGTAGACTGTGTCTCAGCAAATAGTTTTATTCTATATTTTGAATAAGATGTGACTATGAATTCATAAATTAAAACAGTCATTGTCTTACTTGGGTCAAGCCCACAACAATGTCATCTAAATAATGTCTACAATGATCATTTAATGAAGAAATTTTTGACCATTTTCCACAATCTGACTAATTTTTCAGTACAAAGGTGAAGAATAGTAAATGAATCACTCTAACGAATGCTAATGCGAATAGCAAATGAATCACTCTAATGAATGCTTCATATGCTAGAAAAAATTAAAGTTTCACATTTAATACCATCTGATCTAACTGAAGTGAACACAAATTCAAATTTTAATAGTGTTTTGATTTACAAGTTTAAAATTAATTACAACAAACAGCATTATGTTTATGGTTAAATGGGGGAAACCATAATAAATCAAGAGACCTAGCAGGCTTGCTATCACTCACTTGAGTAGTTAACATATATGTCAGCTTGTGGATGAAAATTCACACACCTAGAAATAGGTGGGGGGGAAGCTTGGAGCACATAGGTGCTACACTATGTTAGTGTAATTTATCTTACCTCCTAGATCATCACACACACACACACACAAACACACACACACGCACACACACACAAACACACACACACACACAAACACACACACAAACACACACAAACACACACACAAACACACACACACACACAAAACGTGTAGTATTCTTTATGATAGAAGTACGTGTACTATAAAGGCAATGGATTTTGAACAATAGCTTAATCCAAAGTATTAAATCCTGATGGAATGATGGATGGACCGAAATCATTATGATTCATAGTCAAGGTGAATGCAATCTAACCATGAAGACATTTTATTTTAAATGGCACTAATTCTCTGTATGCATATATAGTAACCTGATCAGGAAAACGGGGTATGTGAGAAGGACATGCATAAAAAGAATTCTTCACATCAATAAAAAAAGGAAACACTAGATTTCCATTCTGTGCTTATGAAATACAACTATATCATAATAGTGGTTCTTTATGCTCATTATCAATTAGATGGATTGAAATTTAAGCTTGCTGCTGCAGTCTTTAGGCATGAACTACAGTGACAATGTTACTATTTTCCATCATATCCTGTTCTGTTCATAAAAGTCATAAGACACCTGTGTGTACGTGTGATTAGGATTTTTAACATAGCTTTAACAATTTTTCAGTCATATCACTATGATGTCTGCAGTGTGGCAGTTTATAGTGATGTCTAGCATTGGAGCATCATGATGCAGATATATAACATTATATCACACCCAGTCACATTATCCTGACACCAGGCCGACCAATCCTAACACTAACCTCTTAATTGGCGCCAAGCGAGGCAGCTGTTAGTACCATTTTTGTAAGTCTTTGGTATGACTCAGCCGGGAATAGATTTAATTCCATCTTTCAGCAAAAGATAAGCTTTAATATGGTGGCCAGTACCAATGGTGGAGGAAGAAGCTGGGAAAACCCGTTAAAGAACCACTGACACACAAGACTTAGCTACTCGCAAGCTTTCTCACACTTTGGCCAAACCTGAGAATCAAACCCACGCAGACAAGTGAGCTGGCAGTAATCCATAACGGTGAGTGCTTTAGACCACTCGGTCATTTGCCCCCACCACCCATGATTTGATTTAAAAACAAACACTTTAGCAGCAGTATATATAAATAAGGCAGTTTATGTAACTATACAATAAGCATAATATTTTCTCAAATATGCCTTTACCTAGATAATAAATCTGCTGAA
This sequence comes from Unio pictorum, assembly GCA_030141615.1. Lineage (NCBI taxonomy): Eukaryota > Metazoa > Mollusca > Bivalvia > Unionida > Unionidae > Unio > Unio pictorum. Next base: position 11,222,987 of record JARLTB010000166.1, on the reverse strand, counting down.
AAGAGTAGCAATGGAGGAGAAGAGAAAGTATGGACTTGTGCTTCTTTCTTAGGCCAGCTCTGATTTGGAGTTGCAGCAAAGACATCATATACATGTACATCAAGCCGTTCATGTTAATGGCAAAGCCACAGTAGGTGGCCAGATTTTTGGGGATGAGATTATAACCAAAAATGGGTGCCATATGGATGTGATTTCATTCTAATGGTGGTCACACAAAAAAGTGTTATTACTCTATTTTGACTGTAATTTATACTTCCTCTTCCTACTCTAATTTAAGACTAGTAATCTGTTATACCAGATGAATTTGGAATTTGAACAAACAATGACTATTAACTTGTAATTTGTCATATCAGTGTTACTGTCTACATTAAAGTGAAGACACCTGAAATCCATACCTATTAATTTCAATTTTGTTCTCAATTTCAACTGACTCAGTATATATCAGTGGGACCAGATATGCCATTTCAGCAAATTACTCAGAATGGGGATTATAAAGAAGATGGTTAGGACTTCTTTTTTTTTATCGAAGTCAAAAAGAGATATCGGTCACCTAGCCTATTTCCATTAATTAGCCTTTTTTTTAGCCTTAGTACACTGGTTCCTCTTAACAAAGTACCTCAACATAGTGTATTCAGTTTTATAACATGGATATAGTCATATAAACCATTTTTAAAATGAATGTCATTATGACAACAAACCTGCCTCAGAAAAAGCACCTTCTTCCTGAACAAAGCACACTTTTATGTTCTGATCCTCTGGACAGCAAGCATTACAATAAGGAAGCATTCTAATTGAGTGTTTGGGATTTTAAGGTACTTTTATTACATTACTAACTATATTATACTGAGTAAATTAAAGTTACCTAAGTTCTTTTCCCTATAACACACCAAAGCAACCATTAATCTGGCCTCGATGGGCATAAAATCTATGTTCCTTGGATTACAAGTCTGAGAATCAATGCAACTGTTGGGTGAGCATGGGTGGTCTTGCAATGATAGGGTCTTTATTTTACATGGTAAGCAACACTATGTTCTTTCAAACATGGCATGTCACGCGAAACACGTGCAATCAATATTGACAAAATGCTTACTCATTAATATCAAAATAATGGGAATGTCTCGGTGTTGAAGGTTCACAGTTATGGAATGTTTCATTATCTTTTGACTATTCAGAAAAGGACCACATCAATCAATCATGTGTCAAATTGGAATACATTACTAATAGTATTTTGACAAAAATGACAGCTTTATTTATACCAGTACAAGAACATGCATCACAAGTTATGTAAATACTATGTTGTAATGTAATACAGCAGATTTCCTATCAACAGCATCATACCATGATACACCATTATTCAATATTATCAAATGCCACCAAGAAAAAATGAGTAACATGCTTTTGTAACTTATTTTCTAGACACGATGTCACTTAAAACAATGTGAAGTATCATATTCAGATACTGTAACATTGTATACATTACAGGCACATCAACATATCATATGTTTTATCATGCCATAGAAACTTGAGTAACATACTCCCCGAAGGGCACTCCAGCCCAACCTGTTTTAACATATTAACCCCTGGAGGATTTTGCTGATTTCGCATAAAATGCGAGTAGGAAAAACATTTTGGGGACTATTTCTGAATACATCCTAATACATGCCTAGTTGTGGTAAAAAAAAAATGTTTTCCATTGGTTAATAGTTTGCTGACGCATGAGCAGAAGGAGAAAAATTGGGAGTCCTTTTGTTGCTGTTTTGTTGGGTTTTTTAGCTTAAAAGACCCATACTTTTCACATGGAGAAGACTTTATTAAAAAATGTCCACCTTATATCCTACTTTTTGCACAGGTTTACCTGTCTGTGTACACTTCAGACTGGTCTCCCATAGATCTGAGGTCATAAAGTCAAAACTCTAAATACAAATTCAGATTCCATCCATTGGCGAATTTTGAATGTAAAAAAAAAAAACGGGTTAAAAAAATTAGGTTTTTCCCTCTGTATTTTGTAGTGCAACTAAAATGTCCAGCTTATTTGCTATCATTGTAGAGCTAAATCTATCTACCTTTCTATAATACCACCCACTTTAGTGTATCATGTATGACCTCGACACTACAGACCTTGGAAGTAAGGCTACTACCTCATGCCCCATAAACTCAGCACTATGGGTTAATGCGTTAAGCAGAATTTGAACTCACACCTTTCTGGTAACATTCTCAGCATGTTAACCAATGAGAAAAATCGAGCCTCCATGCCCTGGGAAGTATGGTACTAGAGATATAGGTGAAGATGGAGCTATTAACATCATCTTGATTATTCAACTAGGCTAAGCCTACATTACTGCTCATTTTTTGTCTACCTGACAACACCTGAATCGCAGGTAAATAAGTAAGTGATCACTGAGTTACATATTACTTGTACATTTATGGCTACAGTAAGTAAAATAACCACTTTAGGGCTGATCAGATTTGGTGTAGACAATATACAGATGGTCTGAAGGTAAAAGCATGTGTGTGATTTGGATTTTTAATGTAGCTTTAACAATTTTTCAGTCATATAGCATAATGTCCCACCAAGTCACATTAGCCTGATACCATGCCTACCATTCCTAGCACTAACTTCTTAATGCTGAGTGCCTAGCAAGGCAGCTGTTAGGACCATTTCTGTAAGTCTAAGACTTGGCCAGGAATTGAACCCACAACCCTACCACATCCAAGGCAGATGCTCTAACCACTAGGCCACTGGATTGGTGAAGGTAAAAGCCAGTGGAAAAATATTGTACAAGTCTTGTGAAAAATTGAGATTAAAAGAATTATGGGATTTGTATGAAAAAAATAAATTTAAGATGTATTTCTCTTTCTACTGATATTGCCAATTCCAGACTCTTTTCCTTCCAAAACATCCAAAACAAAGCATATTTCAAAAAATGCAACAATTTATTGAGTTCAAGATATTAGCAGCCTATTGGTGTATTTTATGCAACTGAATAAAAACACATCCAGAAATTTATGAGTTCAAATTTCAGAAGAAAAAAATAAATTTTAAGCATTTAGTCCCAAATTTCCAGCATATTGCTCCTGTCATAAACACAGTCCATAAATTCTGATTCTTTTATTATCATCATGCAATCACAACTAGTTCTGGGTATTAATTCATACACATCTGCAATCACCATACTTTATAAATGTAGGATCACTCACTCAAAGAGTTATATAATTGAAAGCACCCTGAATTAATCTTCGTTTGCAAAAAGGCATGATTATCTCAATGATTATGACTCGGTCTCATATCTCAAGTTTATGTATTGCAACGTCTTCAAAATACCAAGAACACAATCTGTATAACTGTGAAAAGTTCCAGATGTTTCATGCATGTTTCAAATTATAATACTTTATGACTTTAGCAACACAAACTGAGCCATATAATCACCCTGAAATAATACTGGTCACAAAGGTGTTTTATGCCTTCTAAAAGGCATGATTAACATCTCGCTGACTAAGACTATCTGGTATTGTAGCTTCAGGGTTGCAGTCTTTACAAAATAGGCAACTTAATTTCAGAGCATGAAATATTTCCAAAACCAAGGAGTAAACACCAAAGTCCTTAATCCTTTCACTTGCAATACCTTATACATTAAATAAAGGCCCGAGTTTTCTCTGACCCTTCCCATCCCATTTTAGCTCTTTTGATATTTTATTTTTGGGCATTGTGGCAATGGGTAAATGCTTACTAGGGTCCTAGAAAACTTGCATGAATTTGCATGGAGCCATACCTGCATGAAATCAATAGCAAGGTTTATTTTCTCAGAAATTATAATATTTCATATGTCTTGAGTCCACTGATAGACGAGACAAAACTCCAGCATTCATGAAATTTGACTTGGTACTCGCCAATTGCTTTGCTAGTCACATGAATACACAAGTCTCGCAACTTACACATCTGTGACTGCTGAGGTCCAATATTCATGCGATAAAAGCAATAACCCGTATCCATTGCTATTGTTAAAAATTGGGAATGAACATCAGGTAATTTTTTTTTTGAAAAAACAAAAAGACTCATTAATTTTTAACATTTATTCTGAAAACAGGAGCCAGAAACCTGTTACAGCAAATGAAGAAAGCCAGATTCATCAAGAAAAGAGCTTGTCAAAATGTTTATGTTGGTGTCACATGGCTACACACTGACCTGTTCTCTGCTTGATGAAACTGGCTTTCTCCATCATGTTGCAACAATGATAGGTTTCTGGTAGTTGTTCTCAAAATAAACAGGATACAATTTTTTTTTACAAACCTTACATGCCCCTGGGAGTTTTCAATGAGTCTTGAAGGACTTCATGGAATATTTTTATCAATAAATAAAACAAATGGTTACATGATACACCAGTGAGAATAACAAGTACATTCTTTCATTCCTCTAGTTTCATTCTTTTTCTGTTGTCCTCACAAAATATCCTTCAATTTTTTGTGTGTGTAATAAATAACTGAACTAAATAATGCATTATTGTACATTTACTAAAAAAATATTTGTATATAAATACAGCTGCACATTATTGGATACTACACTTATACATAATACAACTCCATATTATTGATTCTACACTTGACCATAATTCAGTTGCACTCTATTAGATCTATGCTTCTACATAATTCAGTGGCACTATTGGATACTATGCTTGTACATAATTCAGTGGCACTATTGGATACTATGCTTGTACATAATTCAGTGGCACTATTGGATACTATGCTTGTACATAATTCACTGGCACTATTGGATACTATGCTTGTAAATAATTTAGTTGCACTCTATTGGATACTATGCTTCTATATAATTCAGTTGCACACTATTGGATACATGTACTATGCTTGTACATAATACAGCTGCACTTTATTTAATACTAAATTTATACACAATATAACTGCACTCTATTGGATACTACACTTACTGTATATACTAGCATATAAGCCGAGAAATTTTGGGAAAAAAAGCAAGGCCTGGAAGAAGGGGGGGGGGGGTAGGCTTATCTGCGGGTCAAGGTCCAAGTCTGAAATTTATAATGCTTTTTTCCCTCGATTTCCAGTATTTATTGTTTCCGTCGATCGCTGAATATGAGTTCACATGCCTAACGATGCCACATGGCTGATAAGATTTGTCCTGTTGTGAAGTATAAGAAATATTTTTTTTCTAACTTAAGTGGTAAGATAATGAATGAAAAACATGTTTTAACATACTTGACGTCTATTTGACAGATGTCCATCCACAAGAAAATAAGTGTTATTTGAACCACGGAAATACGTGTATTTTCCAAAAGAACCGCCATAAGGTAATCTCTAGTCAAGTATTTAACACTCAGTTAATCAGTAATCATTAAACTCTACGGTTTCGTAGAAATGCACACAACTTTATTTCAGTATAAATAATATGACGTAAAAAAATAAAAGAATTACGATACTGAACATATATACGATAAACATTTTGATCGAAAGTAGAAATACATGTACGATAGTCTTAAAGGAACAAAAGCGAGAGGCTCCATAGAGGTTTGTTGCGCGCATGCTTAGGAAGGGTAAATAACATTGCAATATACAAGTCAGCGTTAATAATTGTAAAACAATATAATTTGTTGGATTTCTTTGATAGATGTTTTAGACATAATAGGCAGCCACAGTTTATATACTACTGTTGATTAGTTGTTTGTAAAGCAAAGTGGTTTGTTAACGATAGAGTGTTGTACAATAGCTACCATATACTTAATCTGTGGTAAATGCCTCAGGGATAACAGGTTTGTTTTGTTGCACAATGCCAATGACATTACTAAAATATGCTGACTCTCAGATGTATTGTTTAATGAGATAATTGGTAGTGGACATGGTTTCTGTTCAAAGTTATAAACTGTCACAATATTTGAATAATGTCCACGCTGAAACCAATCATATTTTAATCAACTGAATCACACTACCGGTAGTTCAAAAAAAACCCACAAATAAACAATAATGATAGATAATTATCAAATACAAATTGATAACCAACTACACATGGAAATAATTACAGGATAAGGTATATAAATAGTATACTACCACTATAAGAAATTATTTCAGTTTAATCTTTTTAGAAGTTTATATTCAATTCAATCATATAAAATGAATAGTATAGGAAGTAAAAGAAATCATTCTGCTTATGATGCAGCATTCAAACTTAACGTTATTGAATATGCAGAAGCAAATAACTGTGCTGCAGTACGCAAATTTTTTGTGAACGAGAAGTAATGGAATGGCAGCAATTCGTCTACGTGCTATGCAGATGGCAAAAAATTATAGATACAAGTTGGCAGATTCAAAATTTGTTGCATCAGCCGGCTGGTGCTCTCGTTTTATGAACCAGACTATCGGATGACCATGATGACAATGACGACGTATATGATGAAAGTACGCCCATAACAGAAGCAGAGTTTCGTGTACTGTTTGGCGGTCTGATACAGAGCCCGATTTTGAAGGATTCTAAAAGTGATTGAACTTTTATAATTCATGATTATAGAATTAGGATTAATTAAATTTCCATTAAGACTTTACACTTTAGAATTGTTTTTATTTCAACATATAAATTAGCTTTCTTACTTTCATTTTATAATGTGATTTGCCTAAATAAACGTATTCAGAACTCACTTTGTGCATCTTGTGATGTACCGGTAGTCTAGAAATTATGGCTCTTCTTATACACGGGTCATGCACTTTACAACAGTTTTACCAATTCAGTTGGGGGGGGGGGTGTGTGGCTTATAAGCAAACAGGCTTATACGCGAGTATATATGGTATATACATAATAACTTACATAATAACTTGCACTTTATTAAAACTAAATTTATACACAATATAGCTGCACTTTATTTAGTAAATGTACTACATATATAATACAGCTGCAATTTACTGGATACTAGACATACATAATACAGTTGGACTTCACTGGACCAGTAATAGAGCAATTTATTGAATATTACAGTAAATATAATTAAGTTTCACTTCACTGGATAGGATACAACACTTGAACATAATACAGCTGCACTTTATTGAGACTACACTTGTACATACCAGTAATACAGCTGCAGTTATTCAATATTACACTTAAGCATAATTTAGTCAGACTTTTTTATGAATGAGAAATAAAGCTATATGATCTAGCTTTACCATTGTAACCAAGTACTGCTATGAATAATATTGACAACGTTACTTCCATGAAATATTGGTACTCACGTACCATAGGACGGTACCCAGCATAAATTTGAGTCAAAAGTCTTGGGTCCAAGGGTATTCAGTGGGTCAGAAATATATCACCTTTACTTGGTCAAGTGAACTCCAATTTTTAGACATATCTAGAATAAGTTTTTTTCTTTCTTCAAAATTTTTTTTGAAGTGGCCAAATTCCATATTTATGGTGGGTAGGGGTGATGGCATATGCATACAATCAACGATATTGGCACTGATGATTTTGCTTGTGACTGGACAGTGGTGTGGAATGGATAAATTGTTACAACATACCTGATCAGCCATAAACCATCAAACCTGCTGAAATAAACTTTCCAACCAACTAAACCTCATAAAATATCACCACAAACAAAGACTGGCTTTCACCATTTAATTAAAAATGCAAAAATGTTCATGTTTAAAAACAGGCCCTATCAAATGACAAATTACAGTATCCATGGCCAAGCATTGAGGTATCTGCTGTATCAGGACATGGCATTAGCTCAGGGTCAATGCTGTCTTCTTGGTATCACAAGTAGAATAAACAGCATTAACCCTGATTTGCACTAGCATAATATGGAATCAGATCAGGGTCAATGCAGTTTACATGAGATCACATGAAGAATGATGGACATAAACCCTGAACTGTAGTAACAAGAAATGGCAACTGATCAGGGTTAATGATGTTTGAAATCCCAAGTAGAATGAACTGCATGAACATAGATCAGGGTCAATAGTTTGATATCACAACAAGAATTGACTGCATGAACCAAGATCAAGGTCAATACGGTTTGATATCATGAGAAGAATTGACTGCATCAACCCAGATCAAGGTCAATACTGATTGATATCACAAGAAGAATGAACTGCATGAACCCAGATCAAGGTCAATACTGTTTAATATCAAAAGACTGCATAAACCCAGATCAAGGTCAATACTGTTTGATATCACCAGAAGAATTGACTTCATGAACCCAGATCGAGTTCAATACTGTTTGATATTACAAGAAGAATTGACTGTATGAACCCAGATCAAGGTCAATACCGTTTGATATCAGAAAAAAATTGAGCAGCTTGAACCTGAAGCAATACAACATGGCATCTACTCAGCATTATTGCTGTTTCAAATCCAATGTTGAATGAACTGAATGAGCCCAGATCTGTGGTAACAAGCCATGAAACGTGGTCAATATTGTTTGATATCAAACAGCATGAATGAAAATCTACAGTAATATGACATGTTATCAAATTCAACTCAATGCTGCTTAATTTTGCAGGTACACAACTAGAACTGGTATCAGGTATCACAACAAGAAAAAACAGCATGAATCCAGATCTGCCAGCAGCTGTTTGCAGATGAGTGCACATTAGACTTAGTAAATACAGAACTTCCTGTGGATAATATTATAAGCCATTACAAGTGTGTTTTATTCCAGCATGGTTACATGACAACAAAAAGAATACAAATTTGGTATTTCCTGATTTCATAACTGGTTCTCTCATTAATGTGGAGTTATACTTCTGTGAAATTAACTAAGGAGCAATGTTTGTCTTGGATACAATAAACCAAAACATTCAGGAAAATTTTAAAGCTGATTTGAAGCAAGAAAAACTGTAGTTTGTAAACCCTAGGTTATGTGCTTAGGCTCGAATAAACAGTAACATAGAAAGAGTTAAAATAACAAGCTTGTAAAAACTTAATACATGTAAACAATTTATTGAGCACAAATATTTTCTAGAAAAGAAAAATAAACTTACAGTTTTAAGAATCAATTCCAAAATTAATCCAAAAATAATTCAGAATATAATCCACTAGAGAAATTGCAAAAGTCCTGGTAATAAAATGTCCAAATAATTCCAAGTTCGAATCTTAGTGAAGTATCCAAGATGGAAGACGATGTCACGTGATGAAGTCAGTTCTTGGTAATGAAATTCAATGAGCACAATTATTTTCCAGATAAATAACAAAATAAATCCTCTTGATCCAAACAAATTGATTTAATTTCCAATACAAGGTAATTTAAAATAACTCAAAACGACACACAACTTAGTATTCTAACAGCCCAGCTTCTACTAAATAGTTCACTCCAAAACATAATTTATATACCTGTTTTTACATAAACAAGAAAGGGGTCACATGATCTTCTAGAATCTTTTAGAACAAATTTACGTTCAAAAAATCTCGTACACACCGTACGACCCAACTAAAATTAGAAAGATGTTTATAACAAAGCTCCATAATGTCCTTGGAATCAACCAATCATTTTAAAAGCTTGTTTACAACTCTGAAGCCAAGTCAGAAATGAGGTCAACACCTGGTGTTTATTTGTAAAGTACAGGTCATCTCCCAATGAATGAATCTTAAACTTAAAATGTCAAATTTGAATCTGACAAGCAAACAACTAAAACAAAACAAACTACTTAAATCAAATATATGTAACACTAGTTAACATTCTCGTTAATCACTGCATTTTAAGTCAATGTAAGCAACAAGGCACAGTTGTAAAGCATGTGTATACCTTGTACCAGCTTGTGTACAACAGCCTATCCTAAGTCAACTGCTCATGGCAGCTAATAAATACAAAATGAACTAGCAAAACATATGAAAGTAATCTATCTACTGATAAATGTAAATAATTCAATTAACTTCCTTAATCTGACAACATTACACACGATATTGATGTCAAACTTCAAATATGCAAGTTCAGCAGATAGGCATTCTAAAAATAAAATCCTTTATTAAAAAACTGTTACAAGGACAGGAAAAAGCCATTCATATAATAAATTCAAAACAATGAAAACAAGCAAACATTTATGGGTTTTCCTAATTAAGAAAAAAACTCAACTAACTGTTCAGTCAAAGCAGTTCCCATATATGAGAATACATCATCTATTACCCTGAAACAAGCTTATACATCATAATTAAATCTGAATATATCCTGAAAACTCTTCCATTCATACCAATGTTCCATATTAGCAGTACCCCGCTAGCCCGTGGCTTATCAATATCCTGTCTGACTAGTATGTCAGACCTGCTAATCCTGACGAGTCTGTCTCAGTGAGGTAGTTTTTTTCCGCAAGTTTGACCAGTTTTCAACAAGGATTTAGCAAAATATCATAAACTGCTACCATAAAGCTGGAAAACATAAGTTCAAAATTGGTATTCTGAAAAAACAGCGACGACAAACATTATGCTCAACCGAAAAGTTTGTAATGTTACCATGAAACTAATTATAGCATGAATAAAATATTTTATTTTCAATGCTAAAGCACTCCTCGATAGTCAATTCGGACCTGATGCATGTTATATGAAGCCATCTGCAGCTGCTTTTCACTGAGGATTGCTTTTTGCATGCTTTGTTTACTGAGAGCTTACAAATGATTCAACATCTGTTGTATTTCCTGGTAGGAGATCTGTATCCCCCTTTTGCAATGCAACATGGGGATACTCTGAACCCATCTGCTTCCTGTTGGGGGCTTTAACTGCCTTGATTTCCTTTCAGCAAGTTCAAATTAATTATCTATAAAGGATTACTAACAGTGGTACAATTCCAAACTGAGACATATCAACCATAATTTAACACAAATCCACACAATCATGGATTTTTCAGGAGCATTTGACTCAGCAGTACTATACAGGCCATGGTTTCTGAATAATTTCAGCAGTGATTTGAGATGTTTCAACCTAACTTTTCATTGTCATCAGAAAAGAACTTGAAAAACCCAAGTGGCAGACTAAGAAGAATTTGGGGTGTGGTGGTAGGCTCAGTCAAAAACTCTTTGCCAATTATAGCAGCACACTTCTAAGTGAAAAACAACAAAAAGGCTGGTTAGCCATTTATAGCATACAAAAAAACATCCTTTTTAAAATTGAGACCTGTAGAAAAAATAATGGAACTTAATTTGGTAATTTAAAATTTTGGCAATATAGCAAGAACTTTATGAAAAATTTGAAAATATACAAGAACAGAAAATAATGATGGCTTCAATATTTTTTTTGTTACTATCATACATTACACAGGATCTAAAGGAATTAACATAAACTGTAACAAATTAATAACTGTTACATTTTTATGATCATAAGTAACACCAATATCTGTCTAATTGTGTAATCGAATGGAAATATGTAAACTCTTTTCATATACCTTAATATAGAACTAACTAAAATATACATAGCAGCTACTTTCTATGACTATTTTTGTTATTCAAATCATGTATTGTTTCAAGAAATTATAGGAAGGTTACCACTCATTCTAATTTTCATTGAGGATCTCATTTTGAGCTTGACCAACTGTTTCAAGGCATAATCCCCAATAGAGCTAAATATCGAAAGGTGCCTATAATTGGCAGTACAAAGTACTGCTAGGTACAGTCTAGTAGACACAATGCCACAGGCTTTGGAGGGTTCCGCAAAAATCCAGACCATTATTATTAGCTTTAATGGAAATCCTCATTTCAAGCATATTTTTCCATTATGTTGCCATTTGTTCCCATCCTTGCAGTGCCAAGACTCTAACACTGAACAAGGTATTTATGGGTACAAATAGAAAGGAAATTTTCTGGTGGAATAAAATGATACGGTTTAATATAAAGAACTTATATATTACATAATTACGGACCTTTGTTGACAAGAACTGGATGTTTTATGAACCAGTATACCTCATATTCCCTATTTGTGAAGCAGAGATTGATATTACAAGTTGAAAATTTCATATTCATTTAAACAAAGATCCCAATAGGTCTTTTTACACAATTTTGAGCACGATTTTGTCTTGGAGAAGTGAAAATGAAAATGCTATTTTAACTCCATAATTATCTTCCAATATCACAAACAGCATGTATTATAGTAACTTTCATGACATCATCTAAGCCAATCACAAAGGACCTCTCATGACATCATCTAAGCCAATCACAAAGGACCTCTCATGACATCATTTAAGCCAATCACAAAGGACCTCTCATGACATCTAAGCCAATCACAAAAGACCTCTCAAAGGAAGCATACAATAATTTTTAAAAGGTTGATTAAAAACCTTTACACAATTATTCCTAACTGTTACTCACGCAATGAAGTGTTTATTAATAACACATTAAGGGCAGTTTCAAACTTGTATCTGAACAGAGCATTAATTTATAAAATAAAAATTATTTTTACCTTCAAGGAGATAATATCCTCTTCTTTAATGTTTTTATTTCTGATGGTAAGTCCCTGAAATTAAAAAATAAACAAAGTTTAATTATGAACTTAATTACACGAATAAAAAAGAAGATTGCAAAGTTAAATAACAGGTGCGTTATTATTATTATGATGGATGAAGCTCTGATAAATCTAGAGCAATGTTTTTAAGAGTACCAAGTACTCTGGATAAATTAACCCAACACATTTTAAACTACTGCAATGTTCTTAAGAGTACTAGGTACTCTGGATAAATTAACCCAACATATTTTTTAATCTAGTGCAATATTCTTAAGAGTACCATGTACTCTGGATAAATTAACCCAACATATTTTTTAAATTTGGGTACAGTTAGCATCTTATTATTATGTGCACACACTGAGTGAAATGATTTTTTGATGAATGGTACATCTATTTTTAATATTTTTTTTATTTTTGGTTTGTTTTGTTTTATACTGATCAACTAAAACAAGACTGAATGAGAACAAGGTAAAAATATAAATACAGTTATCTCTCTTGCGCCTTTGTTAATTGAAGTCACAACAGTTAGTTGCATGTTATAACAGGTTAACAACTTGACAATGTATACAGAAGGATTAGATGTTTCAGAACTGTACTTGGGCTCACTAGTCCTAGTGATGATTGAAGGTCACTCATCCTTTTCACAAATATCTGGCAACAACAGAAACTTTACTACCCTTAAACTATTATGAAAACTACTTGTCCAACAGGAATTTACTAGTCTTGTGAATCTTCTCTAGTCTATCCTACAAATGCTGACTGGCAACAAGTAAAACTTTACTAGCCATAAAACTTAAAATTGTGAAAACTACTTGTCCAGCAAAATATTTACTAGCCTAATGCTAGCAGTCTACAGCTTAATTTGGAACCCAGTTATAAGTGACTCTGGAACTTTATACTGACATCATGACTGTGTCATTATAATGAACACAGTTTTTAAACTAGGGTATCTAATAAAGTAAAATCTTGTTATAAATCGCTCCCCACCCCCACCCCCACCCCCACCCACCCCACCAGAAACCAGAATTAAAAGAAGCAGATTAAGCAACAAATATAAAACAAGATTTAACAATTTTACAAAATCCATTACTACATCACTTTATATTGAGGGACTTCATAGTGATGGCTCATTATGAATCCTATATTCAGTTAGTCTGGTTAAGGAACACATGTCAGATGAGCAGATTTGATGACTTTAGCATTCTTGTTGTTGTTGTTGTTGTTGTTGTTGGGTTTAATGCCATTTTTCAGCACACGACAGACTATACATGGCAGCCAGTATTAATGATGGAGGAAGAAGCCGAGGAAAACCCCCAGAAAAAACAACGGACTCACAAAGAGCTACTGGCAAGTTTTCTCAAATACCGAAATTGGCCGAATCTGAGACTCGAAACCACTCAGACAGTGGTGATATGGCAGTAATCTGTAACGGATAGCACTTTAGGCCACTCGGTTACTCGGGGCCCTGACTTTAGCATTGTATTTATTACACATATTTCTGTGTTTCATTTTGCCAACAAAAACAAAAAAATGTGTGTCATAACCATTACCTTTATATGCATCTCATATCCAGATAGTGTTCACTCTTTATAATGCTCTTCAATAAAGCAACATGCATTACAAGTGAGGGAGCCTTATACTGAGGGATGTTTCAATAAGACCGTGTTTAAATAATGCATCAAATGACAAAAAAACTGCATGTAAATCATGTTATAACACATAATTACCATAGATCAATACCAACTGCAAACTGCATAGACCCGCCACTGCATAATGTACCAGCTGAAATGGGTCTATGCTTGCTATTAAGGACACTCAATACATAAATAATGGGTCATCTTTTGACAGGTGTTCAGACACAGAAATGTGTCATTCAGAGAGAGGTGTTCTCTTTATAAAGGAACTTGTCCACAGCACTCAGAATTGTTCCTACACACTATCCACGTATTTGTTCCTATACATTATTCCCACGTATTTTGTTCCTATACATTATTCCCACGTATTTTGTTCCTATACATTATTCCCACGTATTTTGTTCCTATATATTATTCCATGAGCTTGTGCACCAAAGTTTATTGATTTCAATGAACTTAAATTAAGTCCCCAATTAGGTTTAAGCAAACATGAACAGGTATCAAAATGATTTCATATGTCTGATGACTCACTTGTATAAAGTCAAAATAATTATATTTGATACTACACAAAATAAATACCCTTTGTCCATATCAGACATAAATATATAACACATAAAGGGATTTATTCCAAAAGGTTCCTTTTAAGGACAGGTGTATCCATGTAGACAGGTGTCCCTAATATATATATATATATATATATATATATATATATATATATATATATATATATATATATACATATATATATGGAATCTTAATTGATATTCCTGAAAGTTCCCTTTAGGGAAAGGTGTCTGTTATACATGTCTCCCTCAATAATTCATTAGGGACCCAAAGTGGCCGAGTGGTCTAAAGCACTGTCTGTTACGGATCACTGCCATCTCAACTCTGTCTGCATGGGTTCGAGTCTAAGATTCGGCTAATGTAGTTATGTGAGAAAGCTTGCCAGTAGCTTCTCATGGGTTGGTGGTTCTTCCAGGTTCTTCCTCCTCCATTACTGGCCACCATGTATAGCCTTTATTGTGCTTAAAAATGGCGTTAAACCATAAAAAACAAAACAAACAATAATTCATTGATGGGGTCCATAGGCATTAACCACAGTGTTAGGAAAGGAGGTAATATAGGAACTCAATTTAAATCAATCAATTGTTAAAAAAATTAAATACAGATCAACCTGATATGCAGTAGTCACAAATTCATATAACAATGGGTTGTTTTCCTTTTAAAGACAGAATAGGTTTACACATCGTAAACAAACAATTAACAAAACTAAAGCTTTTAAAGCTAAAATTTTCCTGATAACTGCCACAGCCAAACCATCAACATATTTGTACTGGTCAGTTCACCAACATAGACATTTCAATATTATTATACACTTTTTGTTTGCAGCACAAGGCAATGACTAAGCACAACCCTGTATCATTTGTGCTATAAATCTTTTATTACAAGATCAAGGAACATTACATCTGGATCAAAAACAGCAACAAGAAAACAAATAAAAACACAAAATTAAAGCTTAGCCACTGTGTACCTTATTAGGTTCTCAATAAAACAGTTGCTGGCACTGACATACTCTTTAAATATTTGAACAAATAATGGCATATCATATTTTTATTGATTACACTGAAACCACAGTAAAAAGAAAGAAAAAAATGAAAACAATTTCACTTAGCACAACTTCTTTAATTGGTTTTATTTTTTTTACGGAGTTGTCTCTGAAGGCATTTTACAAGATTTTCATTAATCAATGTTTTGCTATGTTATGTCACTTATTGAGAAAATATTTTATTGAGATAAAAAACTGTAAATGTCAAGATGACTATGCCACACACTAGCTACCACATGAAACAATATATTTTCAAATTTTGATTACCAATTTTTTTTTGTAAAATATTAATACAAGGTAACAGTAGACTATTTTGGATTTTTCTGTAAGATAAGAGATACCACATATCTGCCTCCACATTATAAGCAGGTGAACTGGGCAGGCTAAATGAGGAATCAGTGTACTATGTATAGATGTGCCCTTGATACCTCATGCCCAATGTATAATACAATGAATTCAGAATAAATTTCTATTTTTACAAATATGAAGAATTTACATATTCCAAACATTAAAATTTATCTGCAAAGTTTAAAATTTCCATTCTCAAAATAGCCTATAATGATATTCATTCAGCTTCATTTTTTTAAATTTTAGAAATTATTCTAATTTCGACAAAACGTTGTCTCCATATATATCTTTTTTTCATATATGGAGACCAAGGAAACTTCCAATGTTAAAAACTCCACTACATACTGCAGGTGTGCATGGTACTTTACTGATGACCTGAAAATGTTATGTGTAATTTTTCATGATAACACCCCATAAATGTAACCATAGAACTTGTTCATGCCAATAAACTATCAACTTAACTTCAGATGTGACCATTAACAGACTTTCAACACTGACAATAGCAAAACAAACCCTCTGAATACCATGGTATACATCTAATATCTTGCTTAGTAATTAGCTTAAAATCTCATCCAATTAAACAAACTGGACAAAGTATTTCCCAAAAATTGAGCCACTTGTGCATGAAAGCAAAGAGCAAAATATAAATTGCTACTTTAGTGTGGTGATTACGTGATATTATTACAGAATTTTCACACTTAAGGAAGATTTCACTGTGAAGCAATTTTGAAAGGGGAATATTTATGGTTGTTGTGTAATAATAATAACATGAACTGACAATGACATATGGCCTAAATATATACAGTCCATTGCAAACTGTTGTCAACCATCACCCCAAGGATTAACAAATAAGAGCTCTGTTTTATGTTTCAAAGCAAATACTGAACAAAGTTGTAGTTGTTTATCTATATTCATTATCAGCACACAGTGGCAAATGTATGCTACAACAATAGCACTATACTGTGTACATTAGAACTACAAGGAACAGCACAGACATTACCAGGGAATACCAAAACCTATATGCCCACCCTGTGCAAGACTATAGTTACTAAAATGCATCTCTGTCTTAGTAATAAGAGTTTGGTAATGGCAGTTTCTCTGGAAGTTCTGTGATGACATCTATTACACAATCACTCTCATTTGCAGTTTTGGCAACAAAGAAATATGTAAAATTGCTATTTGAAAAGTATAAATCTGACAATAGCTTGACAATGAAGGAATATCCGCAGATGGCATAAAAAAAATCGAGTGATTTTATGATGGTTTATTATAATTAAAATAAACGTTCTTATTAAATCTTGACGTTATTTTTCTAAAAATGGTATATAAACAATCCAAACATGGCAGGAAGATTAAAAGTCTAATGGTGTGTCCCAAGTGAGGCTTCTAGAAAAAAAAGGAGATCAAAAAGACATGTTCAATTAGTCTTTTGGAGAAAAAAATGATGTTCAACCACTTGGCATTATGTTTGACAACTCAAGCACAACATGACTGAAGTTCTCCTTATAGAGAAGGATAAAAATAAACTAGAAATTTGACCCCAAAAAGTACCTGAGACTGAGGTTGGCTCTTGGAATTTCAAACATGTAAAATTAAAAGTAAGTATGTATTAGAATAACTTCCATATTCTCACACGCACACACGCACGCACACGCACACACACACACACACCGCCCGCCTCGAGTCCACATTGTAAGTTGGATCAAAGTTGGATCAGAATTATGGTTTCCAGAATGGGTAATGGCTCAACCAATCAGATGCAAGATCACCTCATTAGTATCCAAGATCTTGCTGATACAAACATAAAATCCAAGTCTTGTCAAAATCAAACAATAAATATGGCTTCAAGAGTGGTAACAAGCTCAGCCAATCATATGCAAGATCACCTCATTAATATGCATCAAGATTACTCAATATCACACCATTTACATATTTGATCATATAATCTGATGTTTCAAGTACGATAAAAACTGAACCAAAAATAAGCATGCTTACAACCTGGTGGCAACGAAACTCTGCCAGTCAGATGCCTGATCACCTTAATACATGTACAAAAGTATCTGGCTCATTTTTCAAACATACAACTTTTTATTATATAAGCATATATTTCAAGTTGGCTCAACATTAGATCAGAAATACAGGCTCCAGATAGGTTACAAGCTCAGTCAATTAGATGCAAGATCACCATTATACACAGCAATACTAAACAAGTTTCAGGGGACCCTAGTGGCAGAGTGGTCTAAAGTGCTTTCCGTTATGGATCACTGCCATCTCACCTCTGTCTGCGTGGGTTAGAGTCTAAGATTCAGCTAATGTACTTGTGTGAGAAAGCTTCTTGTTGGTCGGTGGTTCTTTCCAGGGGTTTTCCGGGTTCATCCTCCACCAATAATACTGGCCGCCATTGCCTATCATGTGCTGAAAAATGGCTTTAAACCCTACAACAACAACAACTAAACAAGTTTCAGATGAATACAGCCAATGATGTGAAATGTATCATGAACTTCACAGTAAAATCGGTCTTGAAAGACCACTGCTATGTGAGACCACCTGTCTTGAAAGACCATATTCTCAATGCACATATTTATAGATTAGTGGTATGACCTGTTATGAAAACACCTGTCTTGAGAGACCATATTTTTGGATCGGATTCAATCAGAGAAGGGATGGTCTTTCAAGAGAGGTTCTAATGTACTATGGGATATCAATGCTGCTGATTTTAACGCTGCCCCATGAAAAAGGATACTTTTATAGATAGACATCACCAGACTGGATACTGAATATAATATATAGGTCCCATGCCTGACAGCACTCAGATCATTTTTGACTTGTATTCTAGGAAGGCTTAATACATACAAAAATACATTTACAAATTTATCTTTGAGAACCAACATTCCAAGAGAGAAACTTTATATGATTGAGATGGGTGTAAAATCAGAATAAAGATAAGGACACAAAGTTCAGAAATGAAAAACACCATGTGATGCCTGGAAGGAATTCTTAAAGGCATTTGAAAGTGGAATGTGGGTTAGGTTACCATGTATATAGTTTGCCCAAATATTTGCATGAAAGTTGAACTTAACATTAGTAACTTCAAGACATGCATTCTTCTACATGTAATGACTTCCCTCTGGTACATTGTCGTACTTACGATGTTAAACTTATGAAGTGTCTGTTTAGGTTAATTCTGTCATATAACTTGTAATTTATTCAACTTCAAGTTATAACTGTTCAGATGGATAATCTTTAGGTGTTTTAGATTAAACCTAAAATATCTGTATTAAATATAACCCACTGATATGTAATCCATACTCACATTATCTGCATTAAATATAATCCACTGATATGTAATCCATACTCAAATTATCTGTATTAAATATAACCCACTGATATGTAATCTATACTCAAATTATCTGTATTAAATATAACCCACTGATATGTAATACATACTCAAATTATCTGCATTAAATATAACCCACTGATATGTAATACATACTCAAATTATCTGCATTAAATATAACCCACTGATATGTAATACATACTTAAATTATCTGCATTAAATATAACCCACTGATATGTAATCGGCATACTCAAATTATCTGCATTAAATATAACCCACTGATATGTAATACATACTCAAATTATCTGTATTAAATATAACCCAATCAAATGTAATCGATACTCAAATGAAGGGGTGTGTTTCCTACATTGAAATTCCTAGTTTAATATTGTACATCGAAAAATCAAGTCAGTCTAAGTTCTAAGCTGCTCTACAAGGGGGGATACTAGTCTTTTGACTTCAGTCTTTGACTCCGCGGACACAATTTGCAAGAAATTTTCCTCATGACAACTGTTGACTTAGGGAAGAAATGGTGTAAATGACACAACTTAAGGGAAAAATAGCTCTTCATTGAGAAGTCTGTAGAGATATATTTGGGACATCTTCAGATGCACTGAGAACTCTACATATTGACCTGTCCGCCCATAGAATAGAGGCGAAACCGCGAGGAAGACAGAGAGAAAGGAAAACAAGAGGAAAAAAGGAGTGAAAGGACAAATTGGAGGGAACCATCGCTAAGCAGGTTATGCACTTGCACAGGGCAACGATTTCGACTATTCATTCAATTGTATGATGAGAAGAAATCCTATCTGTAAACAGACTGGCTATTTTTTTAATTTATATATAAATCTAATTGTGTCTTAGAGGGTTCAAAGACATATTTATTTTAAAACAAGTATCTTTCTAATAAATTGTATTGGTTTCCATTGTTTGTAATTGATTAAATTTTGATTCTTTGTATACGGGGGGGGGGGGGGGGGGGGAGAGGGGCTCAAGTCATTCTGTTCTATATATCTGCTCATATTCCTACTTATTCTACCTGCAAGTTTACTCGAACCAGGAAAATTATATCAAGGGCGGTCATCTACTAGATACCGAGTACTGAAAGAGGTGGGAAATATAATAACATTATATACACCACCTCATAACAGAATTTGATGAAGCATCCAATCATCCTCTAAATGATGAAAGGTTCATTTTGCACCAATTGTCAAAGTTCAATTGGCCATCACAAAAAATGCTGCTAAAAGTACTAAATAACCTGTCTGTAACCAGTCTGAAGACTGCTGTTCTGCAAGATTTAACCAGCAGGATTCATATGTTCTCAACAGTCAAATTTTGAGATCACCTTTGTAAAATCTGGAGACTCATTCAAAGTCGACACAGATAATTTGTACATGGCTTTTTAATTATGTCCACAAAAAGTACTATAGTGACAAAATTATTTTATTGGCAAATCATTAAAGAAAAAATTAAGGCTAGGACACTATCCATTGTCTTTTTATCTCTGGAATGGCTTCTGTGGTGGCACCACCTATTGGATTTATAGGGAATAACTAAGCCTAGTGTACCATTTCACTTTCTTCTAGTGTTATGGTGGTAACCAAGTGCATTTGTTTTTGGAGGCTGTACATCTCCCACTTGTGGCTGGATGGCAGGTCTGCATCACCATCTCAGCTATTGTGACCATGGCAACCTACAGACTGGCATACCAGTATATTAGTGTTAATGGATGGATGAAAGGTTTTATGGCCTGTAATATTTTGACAACACAGTGGGGAAGCAAAGGTTATCAACAACCCTTCATTGAAGACAAAGTAATGAGGATACTGCTCACTACTGGAGCCATTAACAATCAGAGGTAGTGGTATTCATGAGACAGCTTGCAAAATATGTACATAAACATTAAATCTAATCACCATCCAAGCAATAAAGCTAGCCAGTAATTTTCAATAGGATTTGACAGATTTAAATACAAATGTTTTCATCCTGTATCTGAATGTTTCTGGCTGACAAAATATGAAAAGATGTACACGAACAAATAAATTTCTCATTAGGTGAAATCGCAAAATTGGTGAAAACTACCTACACAGGTTTTTGTAGTGCAGAACCTGTCTTGAAATACCATCCCTTCTGCCAAACAAATATGGTCTCTCATAATCAATAAATGTGTGCTTTGTCTCTCAAGACAGGTGGTCTTAAATAGCAGTTTTATTTCAATACAGGTTATACTTGTAAGAGACTGCCATTTGTATGCTCAAGATGATGCTCCAACCAAGGTCCAAAAGTCTTTTTGTTTTAAAAAAAAAAAAAAGAGGGCAGTTTACAAAGAACAATTCTGACTGGCATTTTAGGATTTTACCCTTTTTGCCTTATCTTTGCTTTTTGCAAAATCTTTAACTGGTACTTTTTTTGTCTCGAAGATAAATTGATAAATGAATAGTAATTTTTTTTTAGACAAGGTTGAAGAGATGTAAAAACTTCATATATATATATATATATATATATATATATATAGTAAAACCTGCATATAGTGGTCACCCTGGGGATTGAACAAATTAACTTTTAAAGACATGTGGCCTCTGTATGACAACATCACCTAAAGCAACAACGAGATTAAAAAAATCAAAATAAAAAGGTAAGGTTGAGTTATGTTAAACAAAATTAAAATAACAAATTTTTCTGCGAGTATTCCACGGTTCCTTCCCCACTAAATATACCAGCCACAATATATAGTCTATCATGGACTGATAAACGGCACTAAACCCCATCAAACTTAAATTTTACAATAAACCATAATGTACACAGCACTTATTGTTCTCTGTACAATGCTGTCTGTTTTGTGTCAACCTGAATTAAAGATCTAAAAATAAAAAAACAAAGAAATGCACAAAACCTTTAGGAAGATAAACACTTTCCCCACACACACACACACAAATTGTAAACAGGAATTGCCACATAATAAAATATAAAAAGGTAAAGAAATGGGGAGTGCAGAATACCGACTATACACTGCATCTGTTTATTATAAAACCAATATAAATTAAAAAGTCATACCAGCCAGAACCAAACATGCCATATGAACATCTTTCCTCCAACCCTCTCACAGTCAGGTTTATAAAACCCCAAATTTCACTAATGTTATTATGAAGATGAGAAAGATGAGCCTATCTTCATGCCATAATGTATGCCTGTAACCTGTAATTGGTATAAACAGCCATGCTTAATGCTTATCCCGACTGGGCAGTTTATACAGTTGATGCTTACAAGAAGAGATTCAAAGATTAAGGAGGTCAGAGATAAATCACAAAAATGCAATGATTAATTGTCTGATTAAAGTTAAGTGATTGTGTTAAGAATCCTTTGCATACTGTTTTAGCCAGTCCATTAGGTTAATTCACACATGTAAAACAAACCAAGTGGAACAACAAATTCATTTGAAGTTCAGTAAATCAAAGAGATGGATGCAGGAGAACTTTTTTTTTACAATTTGTAGCCTTGATGGAGAATGCTTAAGCCATCTTTAATTAAAGATTAGTAGTTTGTTCATGACCAGCAATATTTCTGTAAGTCAAATTTTACTTCTAATACAGCATGCAGACTGTGGACAGTATTTTATCATTTTCACAAAATGCAAAACATATCAAACATTCGTTATTTTGAAGTAATGTAAATATAACATCCATTGAAATAGCAACACCGCCCCTTGCATCAGGAAGATGGAGAGAGAGCATCTTCGGTACTCAGAAAAAGTTTTAAAAAATAGTACCATAATAGTCTCTGAGTACCAACATAAACAGTTACATCACCTTCAAAACTCTCCAATTAACTACTGACCATTGGAATCAAGCCACTACATGTTAATAATGTTTTCCACATTATGAGACAGAAACTTTGTCTATTTTTGTTTAAAAGCCTGTGGTGTGCTTATGTGTTATGATGATCTACGACTTCTAGATCTACCACCTACTTTTGGTTTTGAAGTGTGTTAGTGTATTAAACAGAAACTTTGTCTATTATTTCATTTAATATATGTGTTGTGATTATGTGTGCTGTGATGATTTATGCAATGCTAAATCTACAGGCAATTTTTCTGTGTGGCAGTGTATTAAATGCTTTGAAGAAAACACTTACATGTATTTTATTTTATAAATTTGAATTTCTGGCCATTTTCTATAGATTTATACAGATTATATTAATTGTTCTCATTGTACAACACTGCTTATTTACATCAAAGGTACTGATCAGCTTTTAGACCATAAAATCTGTTTGCATCTCAACCCCCCACCCCTGTTTAGGAAGTTGGCAAGCATCCATATGATAAATTTAAAGCACTGGGAAACACTAACCAATACCAAAAAAACGAAGAAATGAAGTTATTTGCTCACACCATTATAAAAAAAATATGATTGAAAAATCTTAACAAAAACCACACAAGATCTGGAAAATATTTAATGAACTGTACAGTGGTAAAAGTCATTATCATAATTTATATTTGAATTTACAACACCTAAGAAACGATGGTACATGTTTGCATCAATAAAAATGAAGATATTGCCAATGAGTTGAAAAATGTTATTGTTGTTAATATTAAATATGTTACTGTTGTTAATATTAAATAACAAGTTACCATTGTTAATTTTAAATATGTTACTGTTGTTAATATTAAATATTTTACTGTTGTTAATTTTCAAGAACCAACTGACCTATCGCCACTTGTCAATCATGCTGATCAATTAACCAATCAGCAAGCATAAATTAGACACACCTCCAGGCATTGCTATTGTCTGCCATTTTATTCTGACAAGCTGCTTGTGGCAATAATGAATTATGATCAGTATTTACAAATTTTGCAATGATTTACTCAGATCTCTAAATGGAGTTATTAGGTTTATTCCTTTCCCGAAACATAGACAAAACTTAGTATGATCAAGACTTTGTGTGATCAGCTGAATATGGAAACAATTGATGGCAATTATATGTTTGTTTGCATTAACGTATTGAGAAAGTACTTCCTGCCAATGACTTGAAGAAGAAAAAAACTGAAATTGAAAACAAATATATGAAAAAAATAAACATTTCTAGAATATGAGTGGAGAACCCAGTAACTTGTGGGTTTTGATCTATATTATCTTTCATGTATACGATGGACTGAACCCCAGACTTCATTATTTTAAAGTTTGAAAATTTACATTTTAATGTTTTATTGTCTCAAAAATAATAATTTATTGTCTCAATCTTTCATGGGACTGAAGGAGGGGTGGGGATAAAGACATATAATAAAAAGAAATATAAAAACAATGGTTGCAGATAATTATCGTCCGATATATTAATCATGCACTAACATATTTACATCAACAGACATCAATGATCAAAATTCCGTCTGACAAACAAAGTAGAATCTTAAAATGATTATGTACAACAGCACTCTTCTATACAGTAATTATGTAGGATTTTGCTATTAATTTTTAATTAATTTACATCCAAGGCAGCATAAACACAAGTCTGATAAAATAAACAAGGATAAGATTATTTCCTAAATACATCATTTTTTTTTATTATTTACTGAAATAAAACACTTAGGTTATCAGTATATGAACTTGAGCTACAAATATAAATATTATCTACTGCAGATAATTTATGTAACTTTGTTATTTTACATTTTTAAGAATAATACAAATCATTTTTAATAAATTTATCACTCAAACTGAAACATAATTCTGTGCCAAACATTGTCGGAGGTTAACAGTTATCTGATCCGCACCCTCGAGGAAGTTGCACATGTCTGAAACAATGGATCTGTAAAAAAATATGCTGGTTAATTTCTGGCAAGTTTTTTTTATTTAGTTTATTTTACTTGAAAAATTATAACTTGACAAGCTCAGCAACAAGTCTTCAAACTGGTTTCAGCTATATTTGAAAGGAAGAAAACAAAAATGGACATACCATAGTATAATGTGACAACAGACAAAATTAAATGATACTTACAGAGTACCTCAAGGATATATCTTAGGGTCACTATTGTTACGTTTATTAATATTAATAATAATAATAATAATAATAATAATGCTTTAATTATAGAGGGTGACTCATTAGTCCAGGACTATTCTCCCTTGAGGCCCTCTTAAAAAGAGTATAACAAATGCACATTGTGTGAAGCAAGCAATAATTACTGTTATCTTAGCATGTTTAGTATTAAAATACTAAATTCCATTATCTATTAGAAACACATAATGCTCATTATATCTCTTCTTAAATACTCTAATATTTTCAGCCGATTTTACATGTAGTGGAAGCTTATTCCACAAATGTACCAGAGTACTGAAAACTCTTTTTGAATTGCTCTGTTCTTGGTTTTGGTACTAGAAGGTTTCCATGTGATATTGATCTCAACTGGCATTGTGTTGAAAAAGGCATGAATAAGTCCTGAAGATACTCTGGTGCAGTTCAATGTAGACATTTATATAAAAGAACTGCCTTGTGAAAATCTATCCTGTCATATATTGTAAACCATTTGAGTTCTGTAAATAATGCTTTTGAGGGATGATCAACAGATGTATCTAAAATTACACATGCTGCTCATTTCTGGAGTTTATAAATCCTGTCAAGCTCAGATTTAGCACAGTTTCCCCATACATTAGAACAGTAATCCATTGTTGGAAGAATATATGACTTGTAGTATAGATTGGGAGTTTCCATAGGTAAATATTTATTGATTCTGCTGAGAAGGGCAATTTTACAATTTTTGATGACTGTTTTACAAAGCTTATCAATATGGTCATTCCATAATAAATTATTATCTATGAATTAACACACATACAAGCCTTTCATGTCTGACATTTTCTAATGGATGATTATTTATTGCAAGAGATAGTTTTGGGTTCCCTGACTTGTGTAGCTTTTGTGTCATCTCCAGAATCATACATTTTGTTTTATCTTCATTAATTACCATCCTATTTTGTTGTGCCCAGTTTTGGACTCTAATAAGGTCGGAGTTTAATCTTGTTTGGATAACTTCAGTATCAGAACTAGATGTAAACAAGGTTGCATCATCTGCAAACAAATCTGTATTTGTGGATTCATTATTTAATGGTAGATCATTGATATAGATAAGGAAGAGGAGAGGGCCTAAAACTGAGCCTTGAGGGACTCCTGAATGAATAGTGCGAGTTTGAGAGCTAATATTGCCAATGCTTACTTTTTGAGACCTTTGGTATAGGTATGATCTAAACCAGTTTAAAGAAGGATTGTCAAACCTGTAACAGTTCAACTTTTGCAGCAGAATTTCATGATCAACAAGATCAAAAACTTTCTTGAAGTCAAAGAAAACAATCCCAGTCATATGTTCATTATCCATTTCCTTCAGCCAAAGATCAATTAATTTGGTAAGTTCTGTTTGGCATGAGTGGTACTTTCTAAATCCTGATTGTGCTTTATGAAATAGACAGTTTGTTTGAAAAAAGTTATAGACCTGAATGGCTACATGGTTTTCAAACAGTTTTGATAATACAAGTAGAATTGATATTGGTCTGTAATTTCCTGGATCCTCCTTTTCTCCTTTCTTAAAGATAGGTGTAACCTTTGCAAATTTCAGTTTTTCTGTAAAATTACCACTCATTATACTTAAATTTATGATATGCATTAGTGACTTTGTTATTACTGGCGCAGCAATTTTAAGAATTCGTGGACCAATACCATTCAATCCAGAGGATTTATTAATATTCAACTTAATTAGCATATCAAAAACATCAGCTTCACTAACATTAGCTATTGAAAAATAATTATCTTCAGGAATTTTAGCTCTTATAAATAACAGTAGAGCATCAAGTTCAATTGGGATGTTAGTCTGGTTCTGAATACTGTTACTGGAGATGCTTATGAAGAAATTGTTGAAAATTTCCACAATGTCTTGTACAGATGTTGCTATATCATCATTTTGCTTAAGTCTAGGGTGAAGACAACTGTTATTGGGTGGGTTCAGCTCTTTTAGATGCTTCCACAATGTTTTGGTACTCTTATTTTCATCAATAGCCTGTTTATACTAGTTCTCTTTTGCCTTATCTATCAGATGCTTAGTTTTATTCCTCCAGTTTCTATAGCTTTTCATGTCTTTTTTTCTTGTAGAAATTATCTCTTAGGTGCCTAGCCTCATTGATCTCAGGGGTAATCCACTTGGGTGTAATTTGGTGTTTAACCCTTTTTGTTTTAATTGGGGCATGCTTGTCTAAGGCTGCATTGAACATCTGATACCATTTGTCTAAAGCAGTGTTGACATCAGCTATATTGCAGACTGCTTGAAAGGGTTTGCAAACTATATCATTTAAGAACATTTCCTCATCAAACTGTTTAAAGTCCCTGTATTGTATTTCAATATGTTGCCCATTTTTAGATGGTTTGGAACATGTTTAGTTATACAGACTGGGTAGTGGTCACTCAGTGCATACACTGGCACATTAATTTCACTTATGTTTTCAGATTTATTAGTATAGACATGATAGTAGCACTTTTATCTGTTACTCTAGTTGGGGTGTTAATTAATTGAGTAAAGTTACTTATCCATGTTAATGGTGGAGTTTTCATGTAGTCAATGTTAAAATGACCTAATATGATAGTTTTTAAATCTTCCTTTTGTAATGCTTTTTGAATTTGAGCCTCAAATATATCAATCCAATCAGCTGTGGAACTAGGTGGCCTGTAAAACTGAACATAAGAGTATTGGCTTTGATTGGGCAAGGGTTACTTTGATCAAGATACTCTCTACCACAATAGTCTCTAGATCAACACCTCTGTTATAACCAACAGAACTGTCTACACAGAGAAGAATACCCCCACCACCCATGGAGTCTCTATCTTTTCTTTCAAAGTTGAAGCCCTGTATTTGGAGAGCCAAATCATGAGTATCAGTATATTAATGGACTATTTCTGCATACAATACATATTTAGACTTATCTCTATGTTGATGACATCACCTTATTAGCTATTGTAAAAATCTAGATTTGGTGTAAACAGTGAAATAATCATTAATTTACATAAAGTTAAAGTATTGCTGATAACCACACATCAAACATGTAACTTTATTATAAAGATATTATTCTTGACATGAATATTAATTACATGTAACTTTATTATAAAGATATTATTCTTGATATGAATATTAATTACATGGAACTTTATTATAAAGATATTATTCTTGACATGAATATTAATTACATGTAACTTTATTATAAAGATATTATTCTTGACATGAATATTAATTACATGTAACTTTATTATAAAGATATTATTCTTGACATGAATATTAATTACATGTAACTTTATTATAAAGATATTATTCTTGACATGAATATTAATTACATGTAACTTTATTATAAAGATATTATTCTTGACATGAATATTAATTACATGGAACTTTATTATAAAGATATTATTCTTGACATGAATATTAATTACATGGAACTGACAAATGTTATGCATGATAAATGTTTAAGAGTTCGAGTCAAAAACAATGTCAGAGCCATATCATCAGTTATGTTACCAAAAAAATCTCCCATCAATATCTGGTTACTATTTAAAAAATCGGAACAAATTCCTAAACCTTACCAACATGATTATGTTTTGTAAAACTATTTTCAACTACATCTGGACTACTGAAACATCATATTAGGTAATGCTTCAAAACAAATATGTTTAAAACAGTAAAAAAGGAGCCATCAAAATAATCTTTATCAACAATACTGATAAGGTCTATGGAAGTATCACTGACTTGAAGATTCTGCCTATCTATGAATGAATGCGCTTTAGAAAGCTTAATGTTTAAAGTTTCTTCTGGTTTAAAATAACAAGATAAACAGTACTAATACAAATTCTTGTCAATCAAATAATACAATTTGTCATCTAATTAGTTCCTTTCTTTGAAGCCCAAAACAAAATTTGTAAAATTCATTACCAAATTATCTGTATCTAACTTTCATCAGTTGATTGCAATGAATACAATCTAGGTTATATATATATATATACAATGTATTTGTGTGCCAGCAAGCATGCCAGGTCAAAGTTTTGCTGATGGGCGATTAGTTTTTGTACTGACTGGGTAACTCTAAACAAAATTGATTTCATTAAGATATCAATGAAAAAGCTCTAATCATGAATCAGAAGTTGGCATAAATCATGTCAAGATGTAAAACTATACATCTTAGTTTTACACTTTATCTTTGAGATGTGAATTTGCCTCTTCCAGTCAATTATCACCAGTATAAGCACTCTCTGATACATAAACAAAATAAGCTGACTGACCATGTGACATTAAAGTGATTTTAGTTTGTTTGGGGCCTGCACTTAATTATTTTCCAAGATAACACAAAGATAATAAACTTATTAAAACTTTTCTGACCATTACACACAGATAACTGGGAGGTTTTGTATTAATTTATGTTGACCAATGAGGACAATGAGCAGGTGATTCCTATGTGCATGACATTCTGATAGCAAAATGTGACAGGACCAAGAAAATCTGACCAACAGGTGACCTTTATTTGGAGATTACTACATACATAAACACACACACACACACACACACACACATGCAGTTTTGGTTGCTTTGGTGCTTTATGGTACAGTAGCACAAATAGGTTATTTAGTACCAAGACAATTGAAGTACATGTAAAGTGCTTTACCCGAGGACACACCATGGTAGCTGACCCATGCTGGTCTGGTGGTAGGATATGAACCCATACCATTTCAGTCTAGAGTTCGGCATGCTAACCACAAAACCACTATCTCAGTGTACACATACAAACAAGGATGCATATATGATTACATACAATCATATAAACCCAGTTTCTATTTTTTTTAAATGTGTACATAAAAGATAAACACTACAGAGCTAGCTGATATAGATGAAACATAACACAATCTATTTTATTTATGATATTCACTGTCTATTAACCTGATTATTTGTTGTTTATGGGTTTAATGCCCGTTTTTAGCAGATGACTGGCAATATATGGAGGCCAGTATATTTGATGGAGGAAGAAGACATGAAAACTCTTAACACTAGATACAGAAGACTGAGAAATCAGCAGTAATTTCATACTAAGAGTTTGATACTGAGATCACCAGCAATCTCATATAATGACTATAGAATAATAATAATAATAATAATAATAATAATAATAATAATAATAATAATAATAATAATAATAACAACAATAACAATAATAATAACAACAACAATGAATTTATTTAAAAAGGGTAACACAATTAGCTGAAGAATTAATCTACCTCAAGGCCCTCAAAATCAGCAGTAATCTCATACAAACTCTAACTAACTAATCAGCAGCAATCTCACAGATTCTGACTTAGAAATCAGTATAATCTCATATATAGACTAACTTAGTAATCAACAGCAATCTCAAATACAGACTCTAACTTAGTAATCAACAGCAATCACATATACAGACTCTAACTTAGTAATCAACAGTAATCTCATATAGAGACTCGGACTTAGAATTTGAGTTATCTGATATCTTGGAAATCAGTCCTATCTGGTGTTATGTTATAATACATACTAAAAAAAATATGATTCCTATGTACATGACATTCTGATAGTAAAATGTAACAGGACCAAGAAAATCTGACCAACATGTGACCTTTATATGGATATCACAACAGGTCTGAACATACATACATACATACATACATACATACATACATACATACATACATACATACATACATACATACATACATACATACATACATACATACATACATACATACATACGTACCTACCTAAATACATACATAGTTCTGGTTTTGTTTGCTTTGGTGCTTTATGGTACAGTAGCACAAATAGGTTATGTAGTACTTTATATATATATATATATATATATATAAAACCCCTTTACATGGTATAGCAGTAATAAGAGCCATCCTTGACTTCAAGTTTTCAAGTTAGGGATGGTTAATTTGTGTGCTTCTTGAGTTTCTTTACCCACATTGAAACTTTTATTACACTGAAGAAATCTGATCCTAATTTTGTCATATGTCAGCTGTCTCTCATGTCACAACAGATTAAGTGTTGGATACTGACCAAACCCAACCTCATCACTTATTCCCATGTACAGCTTTACAGCAGAAACTGTTTTGGATTTGATGCCAATTTGCCAGATTCTCTGTTATGTCTCCAGAAAACTGGTGTGGTCATAAAAGAGAAAAGATTAATTGCAACTTGTTATGGGGTACTACCATATATATATGCTCACTAACAAAGTCCATAATGCAATGGTAGATTAGGGCTAAAGCTGTTTGTACTGCTCATCACTCCTATCAAACTATGGATCACACCTGCTGGTGCAAAGGCAGGTCAGAGTCTGTGCAGTTCACAGTTGGACATACAAGTGACTATTTATGGGAATTCGTTATCTAGAATTGCTTCTGACATTTTGGTTCTTGTCAGCAGTCATCTGGAGTCAGGTGGGTTGGATTTTGGAAAGATAATTACTTAGACTGTTGACCATATAACCCATGTTAAGTCTGAACCAAAACTTCTCGCATCCTGTTTGGGGAAGATTTTAGTTTGCTCAATGAAGATATTCTTCTACTCTAAGCAGTAGTTTGCATTAGAAAATCAACTGGGTAAAGGGTTAAATGATGTTTTTTGTTCACATGGATGAGTGATGATTTCACCTGGAAAGAATTATAATGGTATAATTCTATTTAACTCATTAATTCCTGGGGTTTTCTGACGTTTTTGCCTAAAATGCAAGTAAGAATACATCCCAATACATAGACTTCCAAGAGATTTCCTGTTAACCTAATGCCTAGTTGTGTTAGAAACATCAATTTTCATTTGTTACTTGCTTGACACAAGCAGATGGGTAAAAGTTGGAGAATTGAGGGTTTTTTTGTGCTCCATAGACCCATTATTTTCATATCCAGACCATTCTTTATTCTAAATGCCCACCTTATCCTACTTTTTGCACAGATTGCCTGTCTGTGTACAGTTCAGACTGGTCTGCCTTCGATCTGAAGCTAAAAAGTATATAATCCTAACACAAAATTGGATTCCAACAATGGGCGAATTTTCATTGAAAAAAATCAGGTCCAAAATGTTGGGTTTTTCCCTCTGTATTTTATAGTGCAACTAGAATGTCCAGATTATCTGGTATCATTGAAGAGCTACATCTGTCTACCTTTCTATAATATCATCACTGTTAGTGCATTTTAAATGACCTTTACGCTACTGAGCATGGAACTAGGCTACTACCTCCTGACATGTAAACTAGGTGCCAGGAGGGGTTCATGAGTTAATGCATTGACATGGTCATGCACTAGTAAAGTCTGACCATGTCCAATGACCTGCTACAGCAAGTGTAACAGTTTGAAGTTCAACCTAAATTTATTAAAACAATATCTCAAAACAAGACTATCCAAAAATATTGCTAAATATTTTACAAACAAAAAAATTGGTAAGTGACCTTTATTTGGGCTTAGTTTTCTTAACACAAAATTGCTGAAGAGATCAATCTGGCTATTAAAGTCAGGTCTAATTAGTGAAACCTAAAGTTGTCAATTAAATAAACCATGCCACTCAAGAAACATGTAAACTATGCTACTACAGCCATGTCAAGGAATCTTCTTCAAAACGTTAAGTATTCTATCTAAATCTGCCTGCTTCCTGGACCCCTGCTCTCTTGCACATGGACTATGAATTATGATCCACTTGCCTTTTTTTTTATTATATATATTTTGTACTGTAATGTTGGCTTGCCTAGATTATCTCGGCATATATCAGTATGACAAAACCTATGCCACACTACAGTTTGTTTTCACCTTGTAGATGCATTCTGATCTCATGTTTGAGAAAGTGTGTGTGTGTGTGTGTGTATGTGTGTGTGTGTGTGTGCATTTTGGATTATTAATGTAGCTTTAACAATATTTCACTCATATGCAGTATGGCAGCTTATATTGATGCCTAGCATTAGGCATCATGTCGCAGACATGTGGCATTATGTCCCACCCAGTCACATTATCCTGACACCATGCCAACCAGTGCTAACACTAACCTCTTAATGCTGAGCTCAAGCGAGGCAGCTGTTAGTACCTTTTTTGTAACTCTTTGATATACCTCGGCCGAGGTTCAAACCCACAACCTCCCACAGATGCTATAAATGCCTTAGCAACTGGAGCAGTCTGCTGCCTGATACAGTACACCATCTGAGGTAGGACTGCAGAACATCAGCAGTATCACTATCAAAGCTTGCACATCTGAGGTGGTTGCTCTAACCACAGGGCCACTGAAGTGGTCCTTGAGAAAATATTAGCATTAACGATGTCAAAAATAACATCACACTGATCCTAAAACATTCTTCTGGACCAACAGAAATTACAGATTGTCAGCCATAATGATGTGAATTGGATTGCTTTATTTTATTATTAATTTTAATATGCTTTAGTCAATGTTCACAGGCCCGGATTTGGTTTTAAACTGCACCGCAATGAAAGCCAAAGTGAGCCAGGTGACCAGGCTATCCTGACTACCATTATTCTATTCTTTTTTTCAAACTGCAAATTAAATAAACATGCAAACTATATTCTTTAGAAATAAACTTCATGTTACTAATACCTTTCCAATTCATGAAATCACTGCTTCTCAGACCTCTTATCTTAAAACTTTAAACTCGCCAACTTACTGGGTAAGACTTCTAGTAATTAATTCCATTTTTTTGAGAGGGGTGTTTCTTTTAAAGTTTATAGTCTCTGACTTCTTTTCCAAATTTACGAATATTATTCACATTTTCGTACACTGCTGATGCAAAAAACTCTGAAATGGTGAATGTGGCAAAGATAATTTACAGTACAATCGACATAATCTTCAGGCTATGTCACTGTGCTTTAAATCTGGATTCATCCAGATGAATTCAAATGCTGATTATGAATAAAAGAAAAACTTTCATTCATGCCTTATCATACAGATAAAAGCAAAAACACAGTATGGCTGCACACATAAAATGAAACTGATTAGAATGCATTAATCTTATTCAATCCTTACCTGTTGGTCTGTACTGAACTTTACATGATGTGCCAGACAGCTGTTAATCCTCAGCTTTTCTGAACTGCCAATGTAACAACATGTCTAGCTGAATACTTCCAGTTCCTACTAGGTCACCAAAAAACTTTATAACTCCCTTATCTGTAACAAAAAAACACAAATACTTCAGGTTCACCAAAACACTTCTGTATTTATATTGTACTGTATTTATCACAAAAAAAATGCTGAGCACAAGTACTTGCATATGTCCAACAAAGGACTTTTTGGTGTGGTTTGCCAAAATGAATCTGTAATGCATCAGTCAATGAAGCAAATCTGTTTAGTATGTGAGGCAAAATAGAGAACCACCAATAATCTCTTGTACCTAATTTTCAGCTCATCTCAAGTGATTAAAGGGTTGTGAAGATTTCATTTGCAGTAAATACATGGTTAGGTCATATATTTGAAGAAAGGGTAACAGGCTTCACAGGTAAGCTATACATTCATTCAACTGCTTTATTTGAAGATTAGATGTGAACAAATAGACACCACACTGTGGTGGAATTGTAAGTTGGCAAACTGAAAATAAAAATAAACATTCTGAGTTGGAGTATATACAAAATGACAAAATCAGGAATTTCTTGGGTAATTTAAATGTACATTATATTACTACTTGCATTATTTACTTTAGCCAGATCTGCTGAGGTACCTGCATTGTTAACTGCAGCCAGAGGTACTCAAGGTACAGTAGTACTTGCATTATTTACTGAGGTCTGAGAGGTGCTTGAGGTACTTTGTAGCAGGAGTTGTTAACACATTAACAACTGGAGGTTTTCGCTGTTTTTGCATGAATTGCAAGTAGGAAACACTTTTTGGTGACTATTTCTGAATAAATCCTATGACATAGACTTACAAGCAATTTTCCATTAAGCCAATGCCTAGTTGTGTTAAAAGCATTGTTTTCCATTGGTTATTTTGCTCGGGCATGAGCAAAAGGTAAAAACTTTTTTTATTTAGCTTTTTATTATTTGTTTAACAGACCCATCATTTTCGTATGGATACCACGGTTTCTTAAAAATGTCTTATCCAACTTTCTGCATAGGTTCACCTGTGTGCAGTTCAGACCAGTTTGCCTTAGATCTGAGGCCAAAAAGTCTAAAATCTGGACATAAAGTCTGATTCCAACCATGGGTGAATTTTGGGCAAAACAAAAAGGGTCCTGAAAATTAGGTTTTTCCCTCTGTATTTTGTAGTGCAACTAAAATGTCCAGATTATTTGGTATCATTTGTAGAGCTGAATCTGTCTACCTTTCTATAATACCACCCACTTTCATACATGACCATGATGCTACAGAGCTTCGAAGTAAGTTACTACCTCCTGCCCCGGCACAAGGGGTTAATGTTTAACCCCTAGCTATGACTTTACAGGGCATGAGGTAGTAGCCTACTCATATCACAATTAGTATTTCCAGTTCAGTACACACAAATGTAGCTCTAGTCTATTTTTAGAACATTTTTTCTCTCTCATTTTGGTGGTGATAGAAGAGTTATATTTATGCATTGTTTTTGGTAGGGATTTAAAGGTAATTGTTTCTTCTTAAAAATATGAACTCAGAGAGTGGTTGTCTGTGTGTATTTCAGTGACAGTACACTTTGAGCAATAAGGCCTTGGTGATGATTCAGAAGTGAAATCTGCGCTCTGTCAGTTCAGGCTCTCAAAAAAAGGCTGGAAAACCTTTGAGAAGAACTTCACCATGAGGTATTTTAGATTAACATATGATTTGTATTGATTGTCACACAGTGGAAACGTCAGTACTGAGAAATATATGTAGAGAACATGTAGTAAAATTAATTGTGATGTATGTCCTGGAGTCTGGACACTATTGATTAAACTCGAATAAATATAAAACAACAAAATAAGCTGGGTTTTCTCCAAAAAACATAAATACAATACACTTTCAAGAATACATTATTTTATTTTATTTCATTATGATATAAAAGGTGGAATTGACAATGCACTGAGTAGCCACTTATGATGGCCTAGCAAACTTTAATTATGTTACATCCAGCGATACCTCTATGAAATTGATAGCAAAATGATTTATTTTAAGAGAACTTGCAAGTATTATATTCAATCTATCTTTCATCAACTGATCGATGCGATGACACTACAGAATTGATATTTTATGTTCCAGATCATCTGCATCACCAGTCACAAGACTACACAAATCTTGCAACCTATATGGCAATGGGAAGGGTCAGAGAAAACTTTGGACTAATCTTGAAAGGACCCGAGCACAATTGACCTATCACCACTTGTGAATCATGCTGATCAATTAACCAGTCAGCACACGTAAAGCAGACACACCATCAGGCATTGCTTTTCCTCAGACAAGCTGCTTGTGGCAATAATGAATTATGATAAGTATTTCAAGTTTTTGAAATGAATTGTTGATTTCTCAATTGCTAGGGGTAAAACAATGTCAATGTGAGCCATGTAATTCTATCGATATCCAGATTGTCTAAATGGAGGAATTTGATAATTCCTTTCCCGAAACATAGAGAAAACTTTGATGGATAAAGAATTGTGGTTGCCTGTATGATCAGCTGAATATGGAAACAACTGATGGCGATTACAACATTTTTTTGCATAAAAGTATGTTGTTGTTCTTGTTCTTGTAGGGTTTAATACAAATTTTCAGATACAGACTATACAAGGCGGCCAGTATTATTGGTAGAGGAAGAACCCGGGAAACCCCCCGGAAAGAATCACCGATCCAAGAGAAGCTACTGGCAAGATTTCTCACATATCCACATTGGCCAAATCTGAGACTTGACCCCACGCAGACGGAAGTGAGATGGCAGTGATCAGTAACGGAGAGCACTTTGCACCACTCAGGGTCCCCATAAAAGTGTTTAGAAAAGCTTGTCCCATTGAAGGCTTCAAGAAAAACAAATTGAAATTGAAAAATGTATGTAAAAAAAAAACATTTCTAAAATATGGGTGGAGAACCTCTCCAACTTTCGGACTTCATTATGCATATTATTTTTCTTGTGTAGGAAGCACTGAATGCCAGACTGCATTATTCTAAAATTTGAAAGTTTACACTTTAATGTTGGCTTGTCCAAAAAACAATGATTTATAATATCAATCTTTCAGAAACTTGAGTGGCTCTTTACTTTCTCATTGGGCTGAAGGAGGGGTGGGGATACAAAACTTTAATAATAAAGAAATACAGAAACAATGATTGCAGATAATTTCGTCCAATATATTAGGGATGCATTTACATGCTGACATTAATCAAAATTCCACCTGATGAACATAGAACTTTACAATTATTATATACAATAGTATACTTCTAAACAGTAATTATTTACGATTTTGTTATTAATTTTAAAATTCATTTACTTCCAAGGCAAAATGAACATAAGCAAGAGAATAACACTAAGAATAAGATTACATACTAAATACATTAGCATCTTTTGGAGTGAATCTCTTTGTACATGAATAAGTTCACTAGCAGCTTTAAAATTGACTTTTATTATTTACTGATTTAACAGATTGTTACTTGAACTTGAACAACAAATATAAATATTGTCTAATGTAATATAATTTATGCAACTCTGAAATTTTACATTTTTAAGAATAAAAATACAAGTTATTTTTAATAAATATATTACTTAAACTGAAATATATTTCTTTGCCAAATACTGCATGTTTGTTGGAGGTTAGCAGAACGTCACGTCACATGATTCGGTAGGTGGAGTGATCTATCATCTCACGTAAGGTCAATTGTCCAGCAATTTTTCTCAACCATGCAATCCATGAATTCCTTCAAAGGTTAAAAGGAGGAAAGGAAATCTGACTGCAGAGAGATGGCACAGACAGCATGGATAACACTATATGCCCCCCACCCCTTATACATACTAAATTACAAAGTGTTTTAACAGCTTACCGCATACAGCATTTGAAAAGTTCTGGAAGTTACAGCACGAGATTTGTCTTTCAGGGAATGGTAAGAAATTAGTCTCAGCATCAAGCACAGTTTTGAATCCTGATGCACGCAAACAGTTCTTTATGCAATTACTGCAGATGCTAAACTTAACAACTACATGTAAAACAAAGCACACAACAGCTGCTAAACCATACAGGTTTCAACTCAGTGCTAGCATAGAACATCTAAAGCCCTTGCTCAACATCCCTTGATTTACATTCTTCAGGGTGTAAAAGAAATATTGACAGCTGTGAGCCAAAAACTATTTATAAAGGCTATAGGATGCCAAAAGATAAGGGACCTTTTCCAAGCCATGCCAAATTTCAGAAGTTAAACTTCCCCCATTTCCTGCAGGGATCAGATAGGATGTTGTTAAGTAGCCCCTAAGTCATCACTGCTTGTGAATAATATACATAACCAATTTACTTTAGCTCGAAATGCCCATTCATCCGAGTAAAACCTTTGCGATGATCCCAAATGAACATGAAAAGGATTTTGATAAATAAAAACTGCAGTTATACTGTTGCCAGATCTAAACTTTAGGAAGCTGTATAAGCAATTCCAATAGGTTGAAAATCTGGATGAACCAAAAGTTCTGCAAATGATATTCTTGCAACAGTTGATTAATCTCTAAAATGATGTAAATACATGATTGTGAATTGACAAAGTAATACCATAACTGTTCTGATGTGAGGAGAAATGCCGATTTTTCTCAGCTTATGAAGTCTCAACTTCCAACATGACATCAAGTATATTGAGAAAGATTCCTAACAATTTTATTCAAAATGAGCCACTCCAAAAGCCAAAAGCCCATTTCTTACCAAACTGTTTAGCATTTCTGTTATGTGGTTATAATCATAACTCACAAACATTTTAACAGAAAAAAATATGTCTACTCACAGCAAGACAGAGTTGACATAAAATATGTTTTATAAAAAAAAATTGAATTTGTAATCTGTACAATGTAAATTTGAACATTTTGCATGCATGCATTCATACAAATAAATGAATGCTGTGTAAATATACCATATGTACTCGCACTTTGGTTGAGTCTACCTGCAAACAACATAAAGCTGATCTGCTATCTCACAAATTAGAACCTATGTTTGTTCTACTGATTATTCCTAACAATACTTCATAGACCCAGTTCTAATGTCATACAATGATCTGACAAATTGGGGTCTATGCAGGCAGACTTGGATTCTCTATATATAATTCAAGCCCATTCTATGA
Organism: Unio pictorum; assembly: GCA_030141615.1. Classification (NCBI taxonomy): domain Eukaryota; kingdom Metazoa; phylum Mollusca; class Bivalvia; order Unionida; family Unionidae; genus Unio; species Unio pictorum. Next base: position 11,183,373 of record JARLTB010000166.1, on the reverse strand, counting down.
CATAATCTGTCTTCTCTTTAAATACTCAACACTGATTACAAAATGTGGACAATTAATGCTCCTTACTGATAATGTAGGTACTAGGAGAAGTAAGGGAAGTGTGCCACCCCCTCTACTACACCATGCCATGGCACTGTATTTATTACCAGTATGTTAGGGCTTCAAGTGTTTAAGCTGTGAATGGGGGAGTCAATTAAATCATATCTACTGTGCATCTATGAGCCAGGAACTTGGTGCTGTGGGTTGTAGCACAGGGGCTTGTATGTTGCTTACAATTTATTTGTCATACATGTACTATATAATAACTACAAGGGAGGTAACTTCTTTCCTTTCTTGCGCAACCAATTTAAGAATAAATACTGATATTTCAAGCGTAATAAATTTGGTACTGATGTTTAGCTCAGGCATTCGGCTTTGTGTGCATATCCACAGTTTGGCTTACTATCATACCTTTAAGGAATGCCAGAGCATGTTTCCATGCTAGTACTGCTTGATATGGCCATGATCACACCCACTTAATATGCAAGAACGCGCTAATAAAATTCTGCATTTTCATTGGCCAACTAAAAATAAGTTATAAATAAATGCAAGACATAATTTTCTTTTAACCAATGAGATCTTGGCAAAATTTCAATGAAAGTTTTGGTCAAAATATTTGTGAAATCTCACTACTGTCAGTAAAATGAAAAAGACTTAAACAATGCCATTGCAGAATAAATGAGGACAAGGAAAACCTTAATCTTATTTGATAATGTCTGTCAAAATAAAATGATTCATTTTAAAACTAATTGTGAATATTTATCATTGATTTACAATAATGTCTTACAATCATTAGGCAGTACAATAGAAATCTGAAGCAGATTTTTTATTAGATGATATTTATGTAGACATTTTAGGCAGGGAAACCTAGTGCAGATTTTCATTTCAGGTAGAAATTTCAGGTGGGTTTTTTTCAGGTAGAATTTTATTTCTCGCGGAAATCTTAGATGGACTATTTGATTTAAACGTAATCTTAAGGCAACTAATCTGCATATTTCACCTAAAATTCTGCCAGAACTGGACCACCTGAAATCCGCTTGAAATTTGCCTAAGCTTCTTTACTGTTATTTTTAGGCAGAAAATGCTTAAGAAATCCATCTGAAATCTGCCTAAAGTCTATCCGGAATTTTTGTTACAGGATTTCAGGTGGATTTTTATTTCCTGATGAAATCTCATATGGATTATTAGAACAATTAATTTGCATATTTCGCCTAAAATTCCGCCCTGAATCCACCTGAATTAAGCTTGAAATTTGCCAGAGTACCCTTAATATGAGCAATTATGGTTTTAGCAGAACGTACTTTAAAAACCCATCTACAATCTGCCCTTAAGTCCGCCTGAAAAATTTTGTATGGTCTGTATACAAACTTCGAAAACATGTAAAGAACAGTAAATCTGACCAACAAAAAGGAGTTTCTTATGACACAAAAATAGTTTTGTTCATTTGAGCTCTCTCGTCTAATTTAGTGTACCAATTTCTTCTCCAATTTGGCGCCCCCCCCCTGAAAACAGCTCTCTGTACAAGCGCATTGCACTGGTCCTGCTTATGTCCCTTAATAACCTTGGATTTAATTTGTCCATTTTAAATTTAGTTTTGATTTTAAGGTTTGTTGCTATTTGTTTTTTTTAATAATACTTTTAAAACATTATTAAGTGGCCCCGAGTGGTCTAAAGCGCTGTCCGTTACGGACCACTGCCTTCTCACCTGTCTGCGTGTGTTCGAGTCTAAGATTCGGCAAATGTAGTTATGTGAGAAAGCTTGCCAGTAGCTTCTCGTGGGTCGGTGGTTCTTTCTGGGCTTTGTCCGGTTTCTTCCTCCACCATTAATACTGGCCGCCATGTATAGCCTATATTGTGCTGAAAAATGGCGTTAAACCATTAAAAAAAAATAAAAATAAAACATTATTAGCAATATGATACCCAAGATATGGGAACCATATACCTTTCCCAAGGACACAATGAAGCAACTGACATTAGGGTTAAACCCTGGGCTATTCAGGGTGAGTTTTGAGTTGCTGCTGAAACTGACATTAGGGTTAAATCCTGGGCTATTCAGGGTGAGTTTTGAGTTGCTGCTGCTGTTTTGCTTCATGCCATTTTCAGCAGATGATGGGCCACCAGCATCATCTCAAAGAGTACTGATCCACAGGAAGCCACCTGCAAGCTTTCTCACATAGCTACACTGGTCTAGCTGAGACTCAAACTCGCATGCACAAAGGTGTGATTTGAGTGATCTGAACAGGCAAGTGCCTTAGATTCAGCCAACCACTGCCTTGGAGGGTTTTGAATCCGTAATCCTTTGATTACGAGTGTAACTCTAATAACTGAGCAACTGTGGCTTCAGAAAATTGTAAGCTTTATTTGCCATATGTCTTTTGGGACACCATGGAAGAGAACTATTTTCTTGTAAACTCATTTAGATATATCGCTGTTCTATTTCGTTTTAATGAGCTAATTGATTATTAAACACGTCAAGATTAGGTAATCAGTTTACAGATGGCCACTATGTTTGCAATGGAAAAAACCAAAATGTTACATAACTTTAATTTAAATATCTCTGATTTTGTACAAACAACATTTTTCTACTGCACGACTAAAAATATCAAGATCATTAGATCAGTATCTCATCGATATGATTTCACTTCTTACCTCTGTGTGTTATAACATTGTAAACTCTAGGAAAAACTGTAAAAGATGATGTGAAAACAACTGCTGTACAAGATTACCACAAACATCACTTAATATTGCCCTCCTTTTTAGCTTTTCTCTGCTAACGACCTGGACCTTCACACTAGGGATTGGACTCTAGTATTATAAATAAGGTGTGGACCTAGGTAAAGTTACATCTAAATATCTGTAGGGATTAACACTGGTAAGGGCTGGCTTCTCTGCATCAAGATTATCTCATAAAATTGTACCCTTTCAGTTACGCGTCCAGCATGCAAACAAATAAACAGCCACCATTCCTCAGCAAGACAAGAGTTCAGGCAGATTATGGTTCAACTTTAGTTACATTTTATTGAAGTCTCAGTATTTACCAAATGATATCTTGGACTGTCACTTTCAAAATTTCCAACACAGAAAGGAAGCCATGGTAGCTTGTTGAAGCATTGGAGTTTTACTCCATTTAAGGTCATAGGTTAGATACAGGCATAGGCGAAGACTTCTCAGTTGTCTTGATAATATTGAATCAATATGTTCTTGAAAAGGCAATAGCTTGAATTTCATGACATGAAATAGCCAATTATGTGCTCAAAGTGCCATCAGAAACCAATCAACAAACCAATTAAGCACATGATCTTAACAAAGCTGAAGACAAAACAGTCACAACTACTGTTGACAGGAAAGTGCTACCCATGTTTTGCGATTAACAGGTGAGACAAAAATGCTAGCTGCTTGGTTATTTATATATTTCTGCTACAAGAAATACATGTACAATTCAACAAGTTCTGACTGGTAAAAAACAGGTTTCAGCTCTTCTGGTTTGTCTTTGTATAATGCACTTGGTCTGTGGCACAGTCAGTGTTAAGAAGTGTAAATTTCCTGTGAAGCAAACATAAAATCCTAATTTTTAATTGTATCCTTTCTAACTATGATGAAAAGGCATGGTTTTTTGCAGTGCCACTCATAAAGCAAATAAAGATTTATGTCAACAACTTCCTCTTCATGTGTATGACTGTAATAGAAATTATTTATTTAAAAAAAAAAAAAATGAAAACATTAAGAGAAAAACAATTTTCTGAAGAGATTATTCTTCAATTAAACACTGCATATACATTCAGTGGGCAACTTTCTTAACATTTCCAAGCAATCATGTAGTAATAGACAATACAAAACACACGCACACAAATTCTATTCTACTGAGGACCAGATAGTAAGCTCCTTTTCTAAGGATTTTGAGGTCAATTACTTTAGTTTTTGTCCATCAAAATTGGAGTTGTTCTTTTAAAAAAACAAAAACAATAAAGATGGCTTTTAACACAATCTAAATTAATCCCCATTTCTAGCAGACCATGAAACAAATGAGAGAACATCCCCTTGGATAAGACGCCTGTCCATTTGAGGCTAACTATCACCACCACCCCGACAAAAGTCAATTGATTAATACTTTCTTAATTTTAGTAAGACCATGCAGTTACTATCATTAGTAACACAATCTACATTTGGTAGAAAAGAATGGATACTTTGTCACAGACATTGAGGGACAAGCCCAAAATTATGCATCAGATAATTCAAACAGAATAACAAGAAACCATAACGAAAGCAAACAATTTGCCATTATATAGTAAAAGGATATAAGAATTTCTTTTTCTAGCCCTGCCAAAATAACCTTTATTCTGATCCAGTCACCAGTCCAGTTTATTTGGCTTTTACGCCTCAAAATTATTCAGCCAGCTTATATAAAATTGCCTTGGCTGTAAACATAAAGTACTATATACTCTGACCAAAGGAAAAACAAAAATACACTACAGAGCTTCAACTTCAAATGATACCATCTGCATGGGAATACAAATCAACTGAAAGAAACTTCTGTATACAGGGTCAGAAAACATCTGCAATTTCTGACAATTCTTCTGGTAATCAAAATTCATGAATCAACATTACACCCATGTTGGAGAGAAGATAGCACTAATATCACAAGGAGCTTTGGTGATGCACTTCCTATCTGATACACTGCAAACTGATTTATAACCAGCTCAGGTAAAATTGGGCCCTCTTTCTGTTCATGCAATAAATATCAACAGCACACTCATTATACAGAGAGTTGGCAAAAAATAAAGTACAATAGCTTGTTTATGCCATCTCAGAGTATCTCACGCTCTGCATGATTTTTGTGTCAAACCTCAACCTGGTTCTACCTACAGAGATGAGATCCCCTAGTGACCAAGTGGTCTAAAGTGCTCTCTGATATGGATCACTGCCATCTCACCTCTGTCTGCATGGGTTCGAGTCTCAGATTCGGCCAATGTGGGTATTATATGTATCTTGCTAGTAGCTTATCATGGGTCAATGATTCTTTACAGGGGTCTTCCCCGGGTTCCTCCTCCACCATTAATACTGGCCGCCATGTATAGCCTATTGTGTGCTAAGCAATGGCATTAAACCCTACAACAACAACCTACAGAGATGAACATTACTATGTACATATGTTTAAACTAGAGATCTAGCTACCAAATGCACAGACCACATATTATGCTTGCAGATCAGTGAATTATGCAATGACCGATGAGGGTCTGCAGTTTGCAATTGGATTCAACCTCAAGGAAGTATAAATTGTTCATCTTGCCAAAGGAAACATCAGATTGAAATAGTCGGCCAATGGACATACCACAATATCTAGTCAATGGTAGGAATCAAAACCTACACTCTTTTGCTCATTTATATACATATTAGGTTTAAAGACACATCATCACAATAATGGCTATATAGTGCCAATTTCAAAAATTAAAGTTGCAAAAAAATATAAAAATGAAGATTTTCACATAATACTTTAGGATAACCTTTCCAAATTTAAAGGTAAAGATTTTAAATTATGTCATGATTGATTATAGATGTACACACACACACACACACACACACACACACACACACACACAAGACAATAAAATCTTTAACATTCTGGTGATCTATGAACCACATTCCCTCAAAAGCCTAAGATTTTTTGGTGGACTGTATATCACTATAAAAATGTTTAATCAAATTCCCATTTTTTTTTTTTTTACAAATCTGGATGGAAGTCGTTGTACTTGCAGAAAGTGTTCCAGTATGTTAAGTTATACACTCTGGTTGAGGTATGCACAAGTCAGGCATGTGTCTTCTATACATGACTAGCACAATACTGTCTCATCTGTGCAATTTTCACTATAAAAGGGATGCCACAGATCTCTTTGATGTTACAAAGATTATTGGTGGAGTTTTCATTCCACTAAGTTTACCAAGTACTTACAACATACTAATTTATATACTATTTGAATGAAATCTTCCATCCCAAATTGGATGGAAGGCAGCTTTGGCTACTGTATCTGCCCATTAAACCTTAATCACTAAGTCACCATGGCTCCACTGGACAAGGTTGGGAAGAACAGCTGCAGGTTGTGGCAGTAATCATGCTAATTACAACTCTATGAATCTTAATTATGCCCTTGCTGGGGAGAAGGCATCCCTTACAGCACAGCATGCATTCATGCTGCACTTAATATCAGATATCTGATTCTGAACAGATGGATTTATGAATACCATGTGATCAGTAAATGTTGATGGAGTAAAGAATCAGCATCAATGCTGTATTTTCAAAATAGCCAAAAGAAGTGCCATTCCAAGTATGGCTGTGATCAAAGGTTCAATCCACAAACATGGCAGCTGTAGGGATCAGTTGGTGCCCATTACTGATGATAGTTTTCTTGTTCTGGTTTACAGGATGGCAGAGGGTAAACCAAGTTTTTCAGTTTCCTATACTTCATAAAGTCTAACTTCTTCCTCCATGTGTAAGGTCAAGGTATTTTGGAGTCCTGAATCAGAATGAATGCTGTACATGTACTACATAAATATGATGCCTTAATCAAGACCCTGAAGTAGAGTCACATGATTTTCACTTCTGTGGTTGAGTTCAATTCTCTTGAGCCAGTGTCTGCAAAGTCAGCAGTTGCTAGTTTTTTTTTTTTTCCTTTTCCTCCCATAACCACTTTTGTCTCAAACTGCATCACTGAATATTTATTACAAGTTATCAAAAACTATATTATAATTGATGTATACAAAAGTAAACTTTAAAATTGAATTTTATTGTCGTGCTTTACAGGTTCTCCACTGAAATGTTTTGACACTGTAGAGAAATGCATGTAATGACAACCTGATCTGATGTAGGCATTGTATACAAATACATGAATCAATATTCAGGTTTTCATCTTGAGTATAGTGTTACAATGTTATATGCATACTTGTTAAATGTTCAAGACCTATTGAAATATTCAAAAGATTACAAAAATCCCCTCTTGGATTATAGGATAAGAATATTCTGACACCAAAAATGACATTTTTCCATCCAATGCTAATGCATCATGAAGGATTACTTTCCACACATTCCTAAAAAAAAAAATTAGGTCAACGGTCAAGATGGCACATGGTAAATACTGACATAACTTTCAAAACGGCAAACATCCACTGAAAATATCCTTGCCTTTGACAGTGTAAAATGTTCGATTTACATTGAAAAATTCAAAGTAACTATAAATGACATGCTGGCATTTTAAAAAGTGGTTGAGCTTGCCATTGCAACAGCATTACACAGCATCCAACCTGGGCAATATACAGCATCCAATGTCCACTCCCAGGACACACTATGGCAGCTGACCTGGGCATCAAACCCATGACAGCAAGTTCAACACTATACCAGGTTAGCTACAGTGGCTTCCTGAACTGGACCACAGAATCTGTAAATACAGGAGCAATGAACATGAAATGCCATTTTTGCTGGATAGTAAATGTGTTGTAACAACTCTTGATAAATAATAACAGATCATTGTACAAGTTCATCTGATCTATGACAAGTACACTGGAGAGCTAAAATAGCAAAATGGAGACTTTTGACTCTCATTCTTGCACCCCTAGGGGAAACACTGCATGTAGCTTGATGTCCCACCAAGTTATATTATCCTGGTACCAGGCCGACCAGTCCAAACACTAAAGTCTCAATGCTGAGTGTCTAGCGAGGCAGCTTTTAGTGCCATTTTTAAGTCTTTGATATGACTCGTCCAGGGTTCAAACCCACAACCTCCCGCATTCAGGAAGGATGCTCTAATCACCAGGCCACTTGGGTAGGTCGGCTGTACACATAACAGCAATGGTCTAAATGCTCTAGCAACTATCAAAGTGAGATATCTTGTAATTCAAGTATATACCCAACAGCACAGGATGGCATCCCTCTACTCCCTCCCGAACCACAAATAAAAATTATTTTGGTGTGCATGAGAATGCTACTGTGTGAAAAAAAATAGCTAAATAATAATAATAATAATAATAATAATAATAATAATAACAATAGCAACAATAATAATTATTTCACAAAGAAAATTCAATTACACACCAGTTAACCAGAACTACCCAGTAATCTATCTACCTTGAGGCCCTCTTTAGATATTGGCACAAATATATACAGCACAATTAGTTACCACATATCCCACACACATATACTCACACACACACACACTCACACATATATATATATATATATATATATATATATATATATATATATATATATATATATATATATATATATATATATATATATATACATACATAAGCTAATGATACAGAATGTCTAATGCCTATTAGAGACTGACTACTGTGTTTAATTGTATATACACTTAGACATACAAAGCTAAGGCAAATATTAATCAACATGCAATGATACATGTACATACAGAAAAGAAGTAGGCAGACAAGCCCACTGGTATTAATTAACAGATAGGTAGACTGATAGACAAAGGGAATAAAGGAGAGGATTATACAATATTTTGGTGAATATTGATGTTCATTCCCATAATACCTTAATTGGGACCTGTGGAGGATCCCTAAGATTAGTTATCTACAAGAGAAGGGTCTCATGGGGTTTAATGCAACAATCAAAACCATTAGAACACTTAATATGCACTCCTCACAAAACACTGATACCTCTCCTCTCTATATAACCCAGTCAATTCTGAGTGTACATTCTTTACTTAATAGTAGCACCACTTGCCATAAAATGAATATTTAAAGCATTAGTACTCTTTACTCTACCTGCAGCAGGTGATGAACATTCGATCTAAAAATATACTACAATCAGGATATTCTTATCCCAAGTTCTTCCTCCAGTTAGTCATCACTAAAACTGACAGTATTTTTTTTTACCAACCTCATCCAATAATTTTCATGGTGCCAAAAATGTTCAGACCTTGCAATAAGTTTCCTGTGTTGAATTATGCATTACTGATTGACGAGCGCTGTTTTTGCAGTATTGCAATTCTCCCCTATTGAGCTATTGAGTGAAGGGCAGTACTTTTGCAGTTTCAAATTATTTCTTGTAAATAAATGGCAATATTTCCTCTCTTTGTGATATTTAACATTTTATAAAATTTACAATGATGTCATGAAAGAGTGACAATTAACTGCATTTGAAGTGAAAATAAAAACCCATGAATATATAGAGTTAAATAACATGTTATGTCAGCAGTTAGTCTGAGTTTCCTCCGACCCTTGCCACCACATTTTTGATATTTGTTTCTTATGTTGGGGCACACCCTTATAATAAAAAACCAAATATTACAAATGGGGTGGCAATGGTTAGAGGAAACTCGGACTAGTTGGCAGTGAGCTTCATGTATAATTATCTCTCTTCTGAAAACATGTCATACGAAATACATAAATTTTAATCAAACCTTAGCTGAAATTATGAGTTCCAAATTAAGATACAATCAGCTTGCTCACAAATCCTTACATTATGTGTCAGTCAAGTAGAATGGTTTTGAAAAGTCCCTTTATCAAATACGATGCACACACACACACACACACAAACAACTACTACCAACTCTTACCTCATAAATTATTGACAGAAATTAGCCATCTCTTTATCAGCACTACAAATACAAATCACCAATAAAATCCTCCAACAAATGTCACTGCATTTTATTACTCCTTCATTTGCTAGCAATATTAATGATGGTAGCAGGGCACAAACAACATGCAGTGCTGAAACTAATGAACCACTCACTGATAGGGATGTTAGCTGGTATGGTAGGAATCAATAGAAGGCATATGAACACAAAGCAACCATCCTCCTTGTGCATGAGTCACTCAATAAACCCTTTCCTCCCTCTCCTCCACTACTTCAATGCTTTCAAGAAATTCACATCACTGACACTAAATATAATCCCATGGGTTATTTACAACACTGATTAATAATGAAAATTTGCAGAAAGAGGGGTTAGTCTAAACAGGGCAAAAGATGAAAACAGCTTTAAAAGAAATGCCCATTTTTTGGTCTACAAACCAATAATAGTTTCTTAGCCCAAAACCTTAATATATAGTTTAAAGGGGGAAACAACTCTTAACAGACTGCATTGACTTTCTCTTATCATTACATTTGTCATTGGTGGCATTAACATAAACTGCACTGTGTAAACATCAAGTTTAAATTGTATGATTAATATCAGGGAGGGGGGGGGGAGTTTATTGATCAGCACACAGTGTATTATAACTGTTAGACTCAGTGCATTGTGTATATAGGAAAGAGACTTCACAAACAACACTATACACTAGGCAGCTACCACTCAACTTTCAATTAAACTATCAAAACATTTGAATTTCACCTGCCAAAACATGTTAGATAGATTTCAATGGAAAACAAGAACAGAAATAAAAATACCAGATAATGACAAGCATGTCAGAATAGTTACTTTTAAAAAATATTGTATATATTAAATTCTCTATTTATATTATTATTCTGAATGACTTTCATACATATGAAATCAATGACAAATTATGGGAGGCTTAATTAAATCTAAGAGATACCCTAACTGATAGTCTTAATTAGTCTTTCTCTTTTCATTGTTCATTTTTTTAAATTTTTTACACTGAAAGAGAAATGGTCAGTTTTGAAGAATGCTATTATCAGCAGAGAATTTTAAGTTCCTTTGCTCAGCACCGACTATGTATGCATTTTTTGTTAACTCATTAAAGAGATTACTGTGATGGCTTTTATTTTGATAATGAGTTACAAATCCTCCAATTTGTCTGTTTATTTTTTTTTTTTAAACTGCTTTTTATTACTAATACTCTGAACAAGTCTGGTCAAACTGCAAATAACAGACCCTGATATGCCATTGCATACATTTTAATTGTTCCTCACGATGTCAGCAAATGATCAAGGAACAGCCATGTTTACATGTAAGCATCCAAATTCTTTTATCTTCTGGAAAAAAATGTCTAAAATCGATTCATTCCCCTTCCTGCATTTTTTTCTTTTCATTTTTTTTTATTGTTCATATGGTATGATATATAAAAGTTTTTTTTCTTTCTATTACCATACATGTCATTTGCTAAATTATTGTAGTTCAAAACTTTAGTTTCGATTTCTCTAAAGGCTTCTTCCTTCCTTACCCTAAGTGCCAGCCATCTACAAAGTTTGCTCCAGATCTTGATACAGAACTAATGTTATGTTATTGTACAGAAACAATTTTATTTAAATTTAGATATCTTGATCTTTAAACTCTCTATACTAGGCTTTTGATTTATCCAAAATTCAAGTTTGGTTATGGTATGTGGAGTGGAGCTAATGTGGAGTAGAGCTAATATTACAGTACTGAAACTAGTTTTATTTTTACGTCAGGGACCTTGACCTTTCTACACCAACATCAATAGGAATCTTTCCTATCCCACCTGCAAGCCATCTAGAAATTGAGTTGTTGTGCAAAAACAATGTTTTCTTTAAGTAAAGCTGTCAACAGGTACCCTGGTACCAGCTTGCTAATAATAACCTGGGTAATAAAATGGGCAAGGGAATTCTATTCTTTTAAAAAATTAAAAACAAAATGTTTGCAAGATTAGATCAAAGACAAAGAGAGCAAGCAATACTGTCAGGTGCCAAATTTTTCGTCAGTGACATCCAGTAATTAATTCGTAGGCTAGCCGACAATCAACTGTCTTGGGGAGAGTTTGAACGGAAAGAATGTTTACTTAACATGGTCAGGCTTGGTACAATAATTAAAGTGAAAACGGACTGAGTGGTTGACACGTAAAATTATGGGATTACTCACGTAGAACTTTCAAAAATGATTAAGACAAACGATAATGTGACATCTCGATCCTAAGTGGCATTTTTGACATCGTGAGAGACGGTTTCCATAAGGTCAGTAAGAATAGCGTTTATGCCGATTGGTCAAATGTACAGGACAGAGGGTTGGGCCGAAACCCAGAATCGGGAAATATATAGTTCGTATCAAACGATGTTAGACAGTCTAGGAAGACGTCTGCAAGAGACGGTCAGAATAATTGATTCCAATCCCGGAGAAGACTCCGTACGTCTTTGAAAGAAAGACGTTCGAAAATTAATTGTGGTTCCAGTTAAACTGAATGTGGAACGTTTGTAAGACGCCAAAAACACAAAAGGTATTTAGCTCAAATTCGCCTTTATTATGATGTAATGTATTTGCTGTTTATCTTTGTCTTAGATGCATAATGTATCGATACTACGATATAACTAGTTCAGTATTACATTGATTTAATAACGTACTTGGATATGTTTCTTTGTTACAGATGCATGACGTGTTCATATTTTGTATGGATAGTCGGTTTTACAGTGATTTAATAATGTATTTTGAATTCTGAATTAGCATTTTATCTTGTATACTTAGTTAGGCAAATTGGTGGTGTAGAAAACCCGCCGTGTACATTTATGATTGGAACGTGTTACATTAATTTGAATTTAGCATATTAGTAAATATGGATTGTGTGTTATGATATATTGCCTCACTTTACGTAATGATTTACGGGAATATGACTTTCCCGAATTCTGATGTCGATAATTAGCAGTATAGCTTTATTGATCTGAAAATATGTATAGAATTTGTTAGCTGTATGAATGATAACACTGATAGTAAGATCTGATCGTTCGAACATGAAGACGGACGAACAATCGCAAGTCTGAAAGTAGCGAGATACTTAGGGCGTTTTACCCTTTCTTTTGCAAGGAAAAATAGTTTACCTTGGCAAGAGTGAGAATCAGCGAGAAGTCAAAAGCAATAGTTTATTTTGGGCAAGAGTGAGAATCAGCGGAAAGTCAAAAGGAAGAAGTCAGTGTGGAATTCCCGTTCAATTAAAGGGCAAGCTGGAGACGGACGCACGCAGGGAAAAGAAAGAAAAACCAGTCAACGAAAAAGGTCATGTTGAATCATTCAACAGTCCAATGTTAAATGAACATTCGATTCCTTGATGAAATTTACTCTCAGTATTAATGGCTAACTTCATTTATTTTCATTAATGTTTGAATTCTTATGAATGTATCCAGTATTTTAAAGCTTCGGCATTTGTATTTTTTTCTGAACTAAGTGTATTCAGAAAGAGAGAAAGTGTAATTCACAGTGTCATTCTTTTCTTAATTGTATTTTTAATTAAATTCATATTTTATCTTTACGGGGGCTCGTGTGTTGTCTTGTTCAAAGTACCATCTCAGATTACTATATTCACTGACCGGGCAGATTACACCGTAGCGATCATCTTCTAGATAACGCCAATTAGTGGGAGGCGGTCTTCAAGTGTTGTTTCCAAGTTGCGCAATACCTCTGACCAGGCCTTGTGCAATATTGTACTAATAACACTTTGATCACCCGCCAGCACACCCACGTTACAAATACATAGGATAACAATTACAATTCAAGGCTTGTGTTGTGTGACTATTGGCTGCTGCACTTTTATACATCCTTAGATCTCCATCTAATCTCCTTATTTTCTATAAACAGAAACTGCTTATGAAACAGTTCCAAGAGAACAGATAGGTTTCTTTAATGTGAAACAATGTGTCACAAATTCTTTATATTTTTATATACACATATGTAGTGGACCAGTCTAAATTGAAAAAAAAATGGCCCCAAATATTATTTGAAATCGGCTTTATTGATGTGACTCGTGAAGTTATATGACTGAAAAATGATAAAGGAGAGGGATTTTGTTAAACTTAAAAACATGCTGCATTAGTAATAGACAAATCAATAGCACTTTACAATTTGTTAAAGAATAATTTGACAGTAATTGAATACAGCATTCATTAATTGTTGACTTCAAAACCATTAAGGGAAAGTTAGACAAGAAGACTTGTTAAAGTGAGTGTTATGCATAAATAACATCAATTTGCTTTGTGTCTATACTCTTGTACTATTCCACATGGATTTAAATGATTTATGATAAGAATTCCAGGTAAGTAGAAAAAACAATGCACAAATTTTCATACAGTGTTCTGTAATTATGACATATGTAATACAGTATTTGGATTGCTCTTTCTATGCTCAGTTGACACTTTTTAAGACTTTTTTTTTTTAGTAATTATACCTGGGTTGGGGAGCATGCATGAACCTACAACAAAGCAATTCAGGTGCATATTTAAAATAGCTTCCCTTGTAATTGGGTACGAAAGTAACTGATTGTTAGGCTTGACAGGTACCCAGTAGAGGTTTCCTGAAATTTTCAGTTTTATCTTTAAGTGACCTTGCTCTTATATATTCAGACCCTAAATTGAAACACTTCTTCCTTACTCCAACTGCAAGTTATTCACAAAGTCTGGTAACTGTAGATGATAGAGGATGAGAACTAATGTGTGGAAACTAGTTTCTCTTTTTTGTTTCATTTAATGAGTTTCACCTTTCAGCTTGTGAAACTAAAATTGATATGTTTCTTCCTTATCACATGTGGAAACCCTCACAAAGTTTAGTACCTGTACCTGTGGCAAGACTATAATACAGTACTATCAAAATCCAAAAGGTAACAGACTGCCAGATTGCCTATAATATAGTACTATCAAAATCCAAAAGGTAACAGACTGCCAGATTGCCTATAATACAGAACTATCAAAATCCAAAAGGTAACAGACTGTCTCATTGCCTTTAATACAGTACTATCAAAATCCAAAAGGTAACAGACTGCCAGATTGCCTATAATACAGAACTATCAAATTCCAAAAGGTAACATACTGTCAGATTGCCTATAATACAGTACTATCAAAATCCAAAAGGTAACAAACTGACAGATTGCCTATAATATAGTACCGTCAAAATTCAAAAGGTAACAGACTGACAGATTGCCTATAATACAGTACTATCAAAATCCAAAAGGTAACAGACTGCCTCATAGCCTATAATACAGTACTATCAAAATCCAAAAGTTAACAGACTGCCTCATTGCCTTTAACACAGTACTATCAAAATCCAAAAGGTAACAGACTGCCAGATTGCCTATAATACAGTACTATCAAAATCCAAAAGGTAACAGACTGCCAGTTTGCCTATAATACAGTACTATCAAAATCCAAAAGGTCAAACAGACTGCCAGATTGCCTATAATACAGAACTATCAAATTCCAAAAGGTAACAGACTGTCAGATTGCCTATAATACAGTACTATCAAAATCCAAAAGGTAACAGACCGCCAGATTGCCTATAATACAGAACTATCAAATTCCAAAAGGTAACAGACTGTCAGATTGCCTATAATACAGTACTATCAAAATCCAAAAGGTAACAGACTGCCAGATTGACAGCATCAAAAACATAATAAAACAGTGCATTTACGATAGGAATATTTAACACTACCAATTTATTAAGACTCTGAAACAGGAAAATATTTGATACTACATCTAAATATTAAATCAAATGCTTTGATTGGTCAAGTATTTCACCTTCACATATGTTTAATTTGTGCAACAGAATCCCACTGTTGCCAAATTAAAGAAATTGTGATATTAATGGCAGGTAATATTAGCAAGCAGGAATTACCATGTAAAATAATATTAAAACTTTTCACTTGTATAAATTATTATCCATAACAATTAATTTGAAATTACACCAATAATATCAAATGCGTTTTAAATTACAATCTTTTGTAACTTTATAAGCTTTAATACTTTCTAACAATACAAGTACTTCACACAGCTTTTCAAATTTACATGTAGTCTGACACAGGAGGTAGCATAATTAGTCAAATTGCCAAATTAGGCCACGGGCCTGTTGATAAGACAAATTTGTTGTTGTTGTTGTTGTTATAGGGTTCAACGCCATTTTTCAGCACAAGATAGGCAATACAGACAACCAATTTGACTAGTTATATACTTTGAAAGGCACAACTGTACATCAGGATTGACACAGTATTGTTGGCTTTTCTGGTACATAAAGTGCACTTTGGCAAACTAGTCTAGAACTAATAGCTTTAGCTCAAACTGACAACAGTGCATCATGGTAAATGAAACATTCTCAATCAAGCAAAACAATACATTTGTATGTACAAACACAAAAGACTATTGTATATAGTGTCTGTGTATGTGGTACATGTATCTAAAACATAAGACCAAACAAGGCTCTTTAAAAAAAATTGGAAAATTAGTCTTATTGAAAAACATTTAAATTTAACAATGTTTACAAATAGCTAGCAGTACATGTTCATTTCAAAAAACTTAACTTCATTATATCTCTAAGTTTAATGGTTTCTAATACAAAAAATACAGAAATAATGTTTTCAAACCAATGCATCCACACAGATACTGACACTTTCAACATAATTGTAGCACTTTGTTTTTTTTAAAAGGAAACATGTTTTGTGCTGATTTTCTCCCCCTTACAGTGCTACCAAGAGATACTTTCATATGTTACTTTCATTTCTGTTAATTGCTGACAAATTACTAGAGACTCTAATACTTTTACACCTGCCTTTCATTTACTTCAGTCAATCAACATTTGATTATAGTGTTGTGCCCCAAAGTATATATATATACATACAGTAAAACCTGTCTTGAAAGACCACCCCTTTGCCACAAAATAACGGCTCTTTCATGACAAGTTGTCTCTCATAATAGGTCATAACGCTTTATAATCAATAAATCTGTGCATTGATATTCTATTCTCCCAAAACAGGTGGTCTCTCATAGCAATGGTCTCTCACAACAGGTTTTACTGTGTATATAGACATTATATGCAATGCAAGCTTACTTGCTATTTTTAATTTATTTTCATACAATGAATGTCATTTTTAGATATAGTTGCTGAACACATACTTTATGTAAAGTCACATTTTCTGTAGTAATCCTTGTCTTTAGACCAGAATTATCCTGTATCATTATTTATTAAACACCTGTTTATTTATTAAACATTAGTTGACCCTTTATTAAATTTCTGACTCGTGTGTGAAAGACAGCATCACTCCGCTACTACAAATGTAATCAAAACAAAAGAAAGAAGAAGAAAAAAAAAAAAAAAAAAAACATCTTACTTGTAGGTCTGTCAATAGGCAGAGATAAACAGTATCTACAATCAACCAAATGACAGCAAATTCCTTTATAGAAATGCACCCAGATAAAATAGTTTGCTGAAATTTCGAAGAAAACAGATTACCTTTGAAGCACTGATTGTTTTTAAAACATACTAAGCAAAAGGAAAGAAATCAGTCTCAATCATGCAATACAATTTTTTGATGTTACCGCCACAATAAGAAACAAGCATCTGTATGGTTCTCCAAAGCTGTCTTTTAGTGGTGACTTCAATAATTTATGCACTGTTCATCAAAGAAAGCCAACTACAATATTCAATAAAAACAAAGAACTTCTCTTCAAAAGAAGTCAGTACCAAACTTAAATAAAAACAATGAAATCTGATCTTTTATTTTTCCAACGTGACCGACTGGAACACATTTATTGTGCCGTGAAAGTTTCCTATTTGCAGGGGGAAAAAAATTTAAGCTTACAAATGCTACCAATGGCGGCTTAAAATGCTAACTTTTACCAACTAGGGATGTGCTGAAAAGTAAATGTGCTTCAGCATTTGTTACAAGATTATGCTATGTTACACTGAATTCAGACCTATATGACTTGTGACAAAATTATTGAATATTTTTAAGTCTGTGTGTGTGTGTGTGTGTGTGTGTGTGTGTGTGTGTGTGTGTGTGTGTGTGCTTATTTTTAATGGAATTACTTGTATTGTAGATTCAATGTATGTGATTGGATTCATGGGTGAGTACACAATGTCGATCTCTATTCATGCTATACATTAGACATGTATAAACAGTATTAACGTATATGTACCAATCAGTGGTTTTCTAAAAAAAGTAAAGTATCAAACTGTATATGCCTTCTCTATTTTCACTACAGGTGTATTTCTCATTTAATATGAATCAATTTAAGCTGGAAACTATGACCATGAAGCACATTTTTTACTGCCCACATTTATTACCAACCCCCTACCCCCTCCCAATTTTTTTTTGGGTACATGCATCATTTTCTTCAGTTAAATGACATGGTTGCTAACAACACGGCTCAGTCTATAACACGATCGGGTTCTATGGCACCCAACTGCATGGTTAAAATGAGGTCACACTCTACATGGTGGAGGAGAATCCTACAATTATCTCGTAAGAACTACCAACACAGAGGGGGCCCCGAGTGGCTGAGTGGTCTAAAGCGCTTTCCATTACGGATCACTGCCATTTCACCTCTGTCTGCATGGGTTCGAGTCTAAGATTTGGCTAAAGTAGTTATGTGAGAAAGCTTGCCAGTAGCTTCTCATGGGTCGTTGGTTCTTTACGGGGATTTCCCAGGTTATTCCTCCACCAATAATACTGGTCACCATGTATAGCCTATCGTGTGCTGAAAAATGGCATTAAAACCTACAACAACAACAACAACCAACCCACAGCAAGCTACTACCAAACTTTCTCACATACACACATTGGCTGTGCCTGCCTAAGTAAAGAACTACCTAACAGATTCTACTAAGAAATCCTCATCAGAAATAATGTGGATTTATAATTCAACTAAAACTGGTCAGCTGTATGAATATTTGTTACATGTTTACAAATTATTTGAGTGTTTACAGGCAGTAAACTAAACTAAGTCATTTACACCTGTAAATGTAGCCTTAGGGACAAGGAAGGTCAAAAAAAGAATGCAGGTATGCTTTGATCATTTAATAATTGATTCAAACATGGCTGTTTGTTAACCACACTGTGATGAGAGATGCCAACCCATGAGCATGTGCATCAGAAATCCTAGTGTCAAGAAAATTTGAGAGGTAATCTGTTCAATGTAGCCCATCTGGAATGGATAACACATTTGTAAAAGGATCAAACCTCTATCCATACATACCTACCAAGAGACAGTAACAATTACAGTCTGGTGAGAGTAAATTGGTGCATCCATCCCTGCAATTCTATAAGCATTAATTCCTTCAACATTTTGGGCAAAACAATAACCATAACATTAGTTTTCCTCACAAATTACCTGCATCTTCATTTTCACTTTATCTCTGCCACTATGTTTCACTCATGAATAGTCTGACTGGTTTCCATTCACTTACAGACTATTTTAAACCCAAGAAACTATATTATATGTACTAGTCTACCAGTGCTGAAGTAATTTATACCCTATCTATGTCAAGTATGTTTATTTTTGTAGGGTTTAACGCCATTTTTCAGCACACGATAGGTTATAGATGGCGACCAGTATATTTGGTGGAGGAAGAACCCGGGAAAACACCCAGAAAGAACCACCAACCCACGAAAAGCTCACATAACTACATTAGCCGAATCTTAGACTCGAACTCATGCAGACAGAGGTGAGATGGCAGTGATCCATAACGGAGAGCGCTTTAGACCCCTCGGGGCCCCTAAGTCAAGTAAGAAACTAGATGAAAACAGTTTGCAAAAAACTATTTCCCAGAGTGAATCAAAATATTGATAGTCACACAGAATTTTAACAAATACTTTCAAACCTCTTGAGAATTACTAACTGCAATTACATGACAAAATAAACATTCTTTATAAGTGTAATTTAAAAAATAGCATATGCAGCAGTTCCACCTGTATTTGGGTCAAATTAAGTAGGTATTAAGAGTTTTCATACATGCTCTAAGCAACCTTATTTATTTCATCAAAAGAGAAAGAATGAAAAAAGAACATTTCCATTTAGACAGTTTACATCATTTAGGTCATGGACAATGTTCCCTCTAAGCTGAGCACGTGCGCGCGCAGCTGCTCAGGCATCCCCACGCAGCTTAATTGTCAGTTTTTGCTCAATCCAACGTTAAATTTTACTCGTCTCCATAATGCTTGCACAGTACAGCAAGCACTGGACGCACACCAACCATTCGCTTAGAGGGAACGTTGGTCATGGATCCTTCTTTATCAACAATTTGAATGTCTATCATGATACAATATCACCAACACACCCTCTAAGCTGTACACGCGCATCTGCTCAGGTATCCCCGTGCAGCTGAACTGTCAATTTTTGCTCAATCCAATGTTAAATTTTGCTCGTCTCCATAATGCTTGCACAGTGCAGCGAGCACTGCGTGCACATCTACCGTTCACTTAGAGGGAACATTGACTATAACCAGATCAAGTATCATGATTTATCAATGCACCAATGATATTGACTGAACCGCATCTTAAGGCTGTGTTACAGAACGTTCAAACAGTTGCACAGATATATATGGCATACTGATCATCATGTAAGTCTAACAACATAAATCAGCATCTGATTAGAGCAAATGTACGTGGGTCCATCTGCAAATCCCAGAGTTCTTAAGAAGTATTCACAAAAGTCTGCAAAAAACTATTAAGAAAATTAGAAATCTTGATTCTGAATCAAAATTTCACATATGCTTAAAAGTTTCAACCTTTCTTGAGTCAATGATCATTAGCATCACATAATTAACTACTTTTGTCGTAATAGACATAAACTTGTGCAGTATGTCACACAAGCACATGTCATAACCATTATTCCAATGACAATAGTCGTTACCGGTAAATTGGCAGATATAGGCAGTGATTAATCTACAATTTCATCCCAATGAGTCAAAGGACTCGCATATATTCAAATAATGAGTCCCGCTCAAATGTAATGAGTACAATGATTCTGCAAACACATTTTGATACATTAATATAAATATCAAAAGGGAAAACTGAGTGAAAACGATTACATATTTAATGAACAGTCTCTTGTCGTATGTCTCTGATACATACGTTATATGTTTGGATTGACTAAAAAGGCATACACTTTCGCGCTAATATTTTGAATCGGAAACTGTTATGATTAGAATGGTATTAATTTGACAACTTAAAATGTTTGTGGTGTTTTGAATATTCATTATCAAATTAAATGAAATTTAAAATACAAGAAATTTTGGTAAAGATGCATCTTTCATTGTGCACATTTTTCTATCTTTTTCGTAACATAACAGCAGAACAGAATCATGTTCTGAATTAAATTTATGTCAAATTATTGCAAAATAACTAATTATGCAATTTTCTACCATTTTATCTGTATAAATTTATTTGTAACAAATACATTCAATACGAGAATATCTCTTGTTTTGCTTGAGAATTAAGGTTTTGAGACCAAGCATACAGCTCTACTATACTCCTTTCATTCTCCGGTTTTACCTAACCATTATAACTTCGGAAAACATTTATCTTGTTCACAAATGTTCCAAATTTTATTATAAAACATATTATATAAGAATTGTCAAAATATATGTTACAAATAAATACTTGTCAGCTGTAATTTAAAATTGGGCCGAATTGTCTTTGGTTGGGCCGAATTGTCTTATTTTCGGTCCAAGTTGGGCCAAATTGTCTATAAGCCGTTTTTAACCACTTCAGCTGAAATTGTTGAATTTTTGGTAATTTATGTATTACGCTGGAGGCTGAGCACACGTTTGCATCCTGAACATCAAATGATGAAACCAAATGCTGCTGATCAGTGGAATTTGAATCATTAAACAAAATATCCAATGTCCTTTGCTTAAGGTCAATTTTCATGATCTTCTTTGAAGACATTTTAACAGGAAACATGAGGAGAACTGATGACATCCCATAATAGTATACTGTTAAGGAGTGAGTACCACATGACCGGTGCAGAGATAATATTTGCCTTGTGAAAAGAAAGGCCTAATAAACAAAATTCACAGTAAGCACAATGTTGGTCCTTTAAAATTTCTTGCGTCCAAAGGAATGCACTTATGAACAACAAATGAGTCCCAGCCATTTTTTGTGCGTGCTGGACGCGGGACGCAGGGGTAGATTAATCACTGTATAGGTGATGGTCAGTAACAAACTACATTTAATGTGCAGGTATTACCAGTACTTTAATTGATGCCAGGTATTACCAGTACTTTGATTGATGTCAGGTATTACCAGTACTTTGATGTCAGGTATTACCAGTACAGTGGGACCCAGCTATAACACACCCCGTTATAACACGAATTCGGATATAACACGGTCGTGGCATGGCTCCCGAAATTTCAGGTAATTTATTACAGGTATTTTTCTCAAAGACCAAAAAAAAAATCTTTTAAGTATGAAAAATAAAATATGTCAAGAGTTTAATTATCATTCTCATACTCGTCTAAAAAGTGCAAAAAAAAAAACATGTAGTAAATGTATTATCATTTTGGGGACGAAATCACACACAAAATTGAATATAAAATAATCGTTGTATGGCTCCTAAAATTTAAAAAAATTAACAAATTTCTTCTAGTTTTGTGCCAGAATAAACAACGGAAATACGAACCAATTGCTGGGCCTACTGAGAACTTTGATCTTTGTTTATTGTTGAAAAATGACAGCTCATAAGTGTCAATATTATTATTACTGATCCCTGAGCAATGAAGCCATCGTGTCTACTTTGTGTTTGTCTTGAATGCATTACGAATACAATCGTTGCTCTAATAATCTCTGATATATGTTCTCTTAATTTCATACACAACTAAGCAACATAAAAGATTCTCACCAGAATGTATAAATCAATTAATTTATGTACATTGTTTATCATCAAAGTGAACTGCCAAGTTAAACTTGTTCAAATCAGGGGGAAACGATTTATACAGCATCAAAGAAATAAAAGCCGCCAACATGTGTGCGTGGCTTGGCAGTGTTGTTTTATGCAATCTGTTGAACTATAATTGACTTTGCCAAGAGCAAACGTGACATTAGGAGAAAGCAGCTAAAAATAATAACTATTGACAGATGAGAAATGTAATGGTATAAAATGTATACAACACATTAGAGGTCTCAGAAACGCTTAATTACGCGTATTTGAATGCAAATATTTGATCTGGGACACATAAATCACTCCATGCAGGAGTCCTCCATATGCATGCAAATAGCTGGGAGACAAAGTAGACACGTGTAAGTACCAATGCATGGTTCTCTGAATAAAGTAATATATTATATCTGCAATTTCTGTTACCACAGCAAATGTTTTTCTCATTTAATATATATTGATCAAAAATGGTACTTGTGCCATGCATTTTCGCACCCATATTTATGTACCCCCCCCCCCCCCCCGCCCCAATTAAATCCAAAAATGTGTTGATATTGTACATGGTTGCTTATAACACGGTTCGGTTCATAACACCGTCGGATTCGATTCTTTGGCTCCCAACTGCCGTGTTATAGCGGGGTCCCACTGTACTTTGATTGATGTCAGGTATTACCAGTACTTTGATTCATGTCAGGTATTACCAGTACTTTGATTCATGTCAGGTAATAGTCATCCCCCAAGGCAACACTTATTATTCCCAAGTACAAGGCCCCACATTTTGAAAAACATCTCACTGATATTTCAAAAGTGTGAGACACTGTATACACTTTCATATTAGCCTCATCCATCTGAAAACAACCAAAACTTTGATCATTCATTCCATAATGTATTCAAGTATGTATAGGTAGAAACTATAATGATGTGTCTGTCCATCATTTGTCTTT
The DNA here is from genome assembly GCA_030141615.1 of Unio pictorum. NCBI lineage: Eukaryota > Metazoa > Mollusca > Bivalvia > Unionida > Unionidae > Unio > Unio pictorum. Next base: position 11,159,841 of record JARLTB010000166.1, on the reverse strand, counting down.
AAGGTCATTTATTTAGGTAAAGTTTTTTTCAAAACTATTTCCCATATGAAAGACTGGTGTTAAAGCAGAATATGTACATCATGATGATATTTTGTAAATCCATCAAAAGACAGAGAAAACACCTAATGACATATGTAATGAAAGATCAAAGCCAACTTGCAGGTGACATTAATTAAAGGGAAAACAATAAATTTGTACATGCATGTATCATCTGAAATTTAACAAACAACTGATAAAATTTTAATATTTATCTCTGTACCTAATGAAGTTTTAAAAAAAATTCAATCCTATGCTATAACATCTGCAGTTTGGCAGTTTATTATGATTAAGTCTATCAGTGAGGCATCATGCCACATACATGTAGCAAGATGTCCCACCCAGTCACTTTATCCTGACACCAGGCTGACCAGTTCCAAACCTAACCTCTTAAAGCTGAGCACCCTAACAATGCAGCTGTCAGTACCATATTTATAAGTCTTCGGTATGACTTGGATGCAGGCATCTAAGGTGGACACTCTAACCAAAAGGCCACTTAAAAGTGGTCTCAGATTAAATTAAATGTCATAAAGTAATCTCATATTGTAAAATACATTTGCTATTTTCAACTTGACAGCATATGTATATTCTTATTTCAACCATCAGCAAATATTCTTTTTATAATATCAACCATTACTGATCAATGGTAAACTTAGAAATTAGTAGTGATGGGAATCGGTCAGAAAGTTATAATCGATAATCAGTTCCCCTTAACCAACTGATCATCGATTATAATCAGTTACTAAGAGCAAATTTTAATTTTTGTTACACAGCTATATCTTTTATCAAGAGTTCAATATGTTTATAAATGTACAGGAGTAATCTCTTTTAAATTAATGACATGTATGCTTTAACCTGACAATAATATTACATTGTGTGTTACTTTCGTTCTACAACATTGTTAAATGAAAGCAACATTTTATGGATGATCAGTCATATGTAACTGAAATACTGCTACATTCTTTCGTTCATATGTGATGTGTCTATAATTTAAAGTATAGATGGACGTATTTTTCTTGTTTGTCATTGTTTATAAATACTACAAAAGATGTTTCAATTTAACTGAAACAAATCAAAAAAATCTGTTTAAATTTATTAACTCAACAATTTAAGAACCTGACTATGTAATCATGACAAATATATTCCTAATTTTAAATGGTAAGGTTTTTTTATTTGTAGTTATGAAGTGATTAAAAAACTTCAGGTCAACTTTAGTGGCTGGGAGTTTTACTAACCTTTGTGTTTTGCATATGCTTAAAAAGTAGTCTCCCTTTACACACAATCGATTATCGAGTTTCACAACTGATTATCTTATTGATTTGCTCAACCAACTGATTATCGATTATAATCGATAATCGGAACAACACTAGAAATTAGATTCAATTAAAAACATTACCGTAACGTTTAATACCTTAATTAAAGATGTTCTGTTGTGTAAAATCCATCACTGCTTAGAATCAATCCATAAACATAAGGAGTTCACAATACAACTGAGATGTGAACAAGATCAAAGCCAATAACACTGCTAATCAAACCAAAATTAAGCCATGATGACAAGTAGATATAATTACCTTTTCAAGACCTGTCCTTCAATGTGTATCCTTCAATACACACACATGCTATATCTATATATATCTATATAGCTTGGTAAATAGCCCTGTATATATGCACAAAGATTAGTCTTCCACAAAAGGGCATACAGGGTTCAATAATAACCTGCTGGGCTGGTAACAAGTACTTATTATATCAAAAGAGTGACATGTAAACACTGTATCAGGAAAAAAATATTTGTACAAGACAGCTTAAGGAAGAAAGTCTGCATGCAAGATATGTTGAATTCTCCCACCCCCACGTGAGAAAGAGAGAGAGAGAGAGAGAGAGAGAGAGAGAGAGAGAGAGAGAGAGAGAGAGAGAGAGTGTGTGTGTGTGTGTGTGTGTGTGTAACATATCAGCCTTTTCTGCACATGGGGGAATTCTGCTCAGTGATACATCATTTCTGTAAACACTGGATCATGTTACTTTGTGTCAAAAATCCATTTTTTTTTATCAAGAAAGAATGATTGTACTTAACTAAGAACAGTAATATTCATAAATTCTACAAAATTATCCCACATTTTGACTTGAAATGCAAATGAAAATGTGATTTCTAAATGTCAACATGAAGAACCACATGTTGACATTTACTAAGCATCTTTTAGAATCATACAAATAAATAAAAATAATGAGGACTTTGTAAAGTGCCTAATCTTTAGAATTTTTATAGTGCCTAATCTTTGGAAGCTCTAAGCGCTTTACAACATCTATAATGATATGACTACATAAAACAAAACACCATGAAATCAGAAAACAAAAAATGCTGAAAATATTTAAGGTACGAAACATTATTAGGTCTTTAAGTTTGTTCTTGCAGTCAAAAAAGGTGAGATTTAAGGGCACTCTTAATTAAAAGGGATTACTGTGTCTTTGTGTCTAATTTCAATGGGCAATTCGTTCCACATCACCGGGCACTAGTATGCAAAAGAACACTGTCCATATGATTTCATTTTCATAGTGGGAACAATGAGTATATGATTGTCAGAAGAGAAGCATTGTCAGAAGAGAAGATTGTCAGAAGAGAAAGATATTTGCGAATGGAGATGATGTGTCTCAGCTCAAGATATGCAGCCCTGCATATGTCTGCATATGTTCATGACATGTTGGTGCAATGTGAGAGTACTGTCCAGAGTAACACCTAGGTTTCGTACTGACTGTGTGCATTTCATGTTGGTGCTGCTGATATTTATTGTTTGAGGTAAAGGATGTGACAAATGTTGGAATTGGATCAAGTTCACATGACTTTGGTGCACTTTTCATCATGATTTTCAATACTAAATCCATAGAGACAGTTCAAATGCTGCTAACAGTTGTCAATGAAATTCTGTGTTGTGAAGATCAGTTGAAATTGTGTTGTCCAGCTTACCTCTAATGGTTTCTACCTTGTCATCGAAGAACTTATTTGAATACATTATTTAAAAGATCGAAATGTTTGATGTAGAAAAATTCTGCATCTAATTATCCACATTTCCAATGTTGCAAGAAGTTGTCCCACATATACAAAATCATCTGTTACCCAACACCTCAAAAGCAACATGGAATTTTACATATTTGGTAGTGACAAACATTTCATCACTGAACTGTCCATCTGGTGACTAACGGAATGGTGCATAAATTTGATCTCTACATCTAACTACATGTTAGGTGATTGTGGTCAGTGGTGGGTGAAAGGTCACACTAATCCACAAAGTTGACTTGTTATCTAATTAAGCACAGTCCACACTAACAGTCTGTGAACACCAGACTCAAATGAATGTTTGTGTTTTGTCAACAGACAAAATAAAAACCTCTCTGACAGATGAGACAAAGGCATTAATAGTGTTGCATTAATGACAGGGAATGTCTAGTCAACCCCCACCCCAACTCCATCCCTGACCAATTTAGTTACTCTTGTAGCTCATCAGGGAGAATTGTTTGGGTTGAAAATTATGTTAAACTGATCCAATTAATAATTCTGATCCAGAACTGTCAAGTAGGACTTTTTATAGGAAGACAGCAAATTTTGGGGATATACCAGATCTTTATCTCAAATAGATTAAATATGACTGTCAACTTGTGTGACATTTTCTATTAGAAGTATTAATGGCATATTAAAAAGTGTGCATTTAGGATTAATAAAAATATGGCAAAAGTTGGGGAGAAAATGTTTATTAATGCAGTCTTTGGAATTAATGCAGTAATTTACCAGGCAACCAGAAAGATCTGCTGTGCAGCAATTTTCAAATCTGGTTGCTCAGAGACAATTATAGATTTTCCAAATGTTTTCACTGCTGATAAGAATTGAAATTTTGGGGTTGAATCACTGACAAAAGATTTGTATCTATCTTAGACCAAAATACATTATGGAACAAAATCAAACTCTAGTCTTGCACACAGATATTCTTGCATTAATTATTCAATAAATTTTATAAACTTTATTAAAAATGAGCACTAATGTTAAATCCCACTGATCAAATAAAGCAATCATGTTTAAAATATAAGCACTACACTGCAATTAGTCAAGGAAAATGACTCAAGCACTTTCTGATGACACAAGTTATTACACCTTTGCTTTAAATGACATAAATGAATCTGTGACATCTGGAGGTGTTATTACACAATATAGAAAAACATAATATGGCTTTACTCTGTGCCCATTAAGGTGAGGGCACAGGGGGGCATGTGACCTGGACCACCCTAGTTATGGGGCATCCCTGGTTGCTGTGGATAAAATTACATCTGTTTAAATAAATCATATATAGGTCTAAGCTAATACATGTACCCTTAACCCAATATAGCTATAATAATTATACACATATAAAGGACATTTTAAGGAAAGCTATTAGGGTGTATTTATACATTTATATCTTAAATGCAACCCCCCCCCCCCCCGACCCCAAAGCTGAAAAGCTCTACACCCCCCCCCCCCCTTCCCGTCAAGCCCTATTCAAACTTTGACTTTACTATCTTGCAGTATATAATATATCAAGTCAGGTGACATACGGTACACAAAACTGACATACCGGTATGTATCAGCTTGTTAATTCTGTCATTGATATGTATTTATCTGCAATCACCATGCTGTTAGGAAATGATGACATGGATGTAATGTAAAAACATTGGAAATCATTATCATCCTTCAGTCTTTTTTCAAAAACAAATTGTCAACATGTGTGTATTTCACATTACATGTACCACCTTTTTTATGTCTAACAAAAGCCAAGCAAAGTTTCTAGTATTTCATACAAAGTGATTCATAAAGGCATAAAAGTCACTTGAAAATGAGATGTAGTTCACTATGACCATTTTGTCTGTGATGAGCAGTTCCCACCATGAAAAATAAAGTTCCATGACATGTATTATACCAAAGTGACAGAAACTGAGCTTAATGCAAAAACCTGACAACAATGACAACACTGTTGGGAAAGTTATATCTATGCTTCACAGGCAAAATAAACTGAACAAAGACCACCTGTTATTTAAGACCAAACTATTACAGCATTATGAATCGTGGCTAAAAGATCACCACCAAACTCTCAAACAATATACAAATTAAGCAGACATCAGTTATAAACATCATCGTAAAATGGTTGTATTACTATATTACTGTAAAAAATAAATATCCATTATGCAATGACCAGTGTTTTACCAGAAGTTTTTCGGATCTTGCATGGATGTTTGCTTCAGATGTTTGTGTGTGTGTGTGTGTGTGTGCGTTTTTTTATCCGTTAATCCATGTTAATTAACTCATTAATCCGGACATATCCACTGGGAACGAATGTGTCCAGATTAACGAAGCTCCACTGTGTGTGTGTGTGTGTGTGTGTATATATATATATATATATATATATATATATATATATATATATATATATATATAGTTATAGTGATATAGTGATTTCTGCAGCGATGTTAAAGATCTAAACTATAATCAGACATTCAGTTGAGACAATGGGCGGGACTTAATTAAATTATAGGCCCTAAACGTCTTCACAAAACAGTTATCTGGATAGGTCAATCCCTGGGAAAAAGATTGGTCAAGTCAAGAGAAACCCCAAAGACAGCCCTTTGATGAAAGTTAAATATGTTTGAACAGTTGATTGAATGCAATTGCCCCAATATTTCTTGAAACATTTTCAAGATACAAAATGTGTTAAAGAGTATCACTTTCAATTTACATGTTCTCTGTTGCATATTTATAATCTCTCTGAAATTAAATACTATTTGCAAGATATGTTGCATTATATATTTATAACCCCCACATCTAATGTTATTTTATGATTCAGGATGAAAATTGTTACTATAGGTATTTGTGAGTTTATCAGATAGTCAAATTCTGTTACTGGTGATAAAGTCATGAATTCATTCATGAGAAACTTTGTTCATCAAAGTTCATTGTTGATCAAAGTTCATGAATATGTTCATGCACTTGTTCATGAATGATCATCCAATTGGAAACTTTTATGAACTGTTCATGAATTTAGTTCATGAAAATTTCATGACTTAACCATTTTTAGTTCAAGCATATTCATGAACTTTCTTGAATGATTCATGAACCATTTCACTCAGTGAATGGATCCAACCATTGTCTGTGACACTTGAACAGGCCTCAGAAAAGAGAATGAAGCCAGCTCCAATGGACATGCCTCAGGAGAGGCCTCAAGTATCTGAGGTCTGTCACCAATCTGTTTTCTGAATAACTGCTACAAGATTTCATTGCTATTTATAGTCAAAGATCAAAAGCCATCAGACATTTGCAAAAACTTTGTCCATATACTATCATATACACAGATTTCCAATATTCTTAAATTTATTGAAACATCTGAAAAACTAAAAAAAAATGTTTTGTTTTTATTTTCACAAGTTTGTAATTTTCCAAATTAATACTACCAATGTCATTGAGTTGTCCCCCTCTGCAGTTACCATATTATGTGGATGGCTCGCACTTGGGCTAAGGAAGAACCCAATCAATTTGAGGTCCAAGGTCAAGGTCACTGTCACTCAAAGAACAAAAATGATTTCTGCTCAATAACTTGATTTGTCCACATTTAAAGTTACCAAGAAAATTACAGAAGACGTGCACATATGGGTAACTTAGAATGTTATCAACTTTACTGTCAAAAAGTCAAAAGGTAAAGTTCTCTGTTATGAAAGACATATGGTTTCCACACAATAACTTAATTTCTGCATGATCAAAAAGACAAAGATCAAGGGCACTGTGACTGAAAGGAGAACAATGTTTTCTACATCATAATATTAGTTTTACATCATATACCTGGACCAAACTTTGTGGTTGGCTAATGTACTTTGGGTTAGGAAAAATCCATTCTATTCTGAGATTAATTATAAGGACAATAGTTAATTACTTTGTAACTGAATCAAAGAAAAATAGTTTGTAGAAAAACTTCACCTCATAACCATGAACCTTGACCAAGGTTAATGAAGAGCATGCACTTAAAGAATAGAAGAGACCTATTGATGGGGTGTCAAAGGTCAAAGTCACTGACTGAACAAAGAAAAATTGATTTTGCAGGGGGGAAAAAATGTTCTGGCACATGTTCTTTGTGCATGGTTTGCATTTAGAATAATATAAAAAAGATCTGAGGGTGAAATGGTCAGAGGTCACAGACATGGTAAATCAAATATAAAAATAGTGTTTTTTACAAATAAAATTAAGCATATATTGGGAATATTTTATGTTTCAGCATATATATACAGTGTGCCCTTCATATTGCTAATGCTTCGTTTTGTGACCAGTCTGCCAAAATCACAAAGAATAAATAACACAAACATTTTCAGTTAGGCATTCCACATTTCAAAGTATTACAGATTGATTTTCTATGACCTGACATCAAGGGTACAATGACCTATCAATTCTGTTACCTAAATAGTTCAGACAACTGACATGTGGTCAAGCCTACATACAATTTATGCCTAGAGGGAGCTTACCAATGCTAAGTCATGATTGTGACATATCCATTGTTCTTTTATTTGCTGAGTAACAAAATAGGTCAGAAACTGACTTATAATGGTGATGATCAATCAAATTCATTTGACCCTTTGATTGTTGTAGATCACTACATGCAAATTAAGCCAACAGTCTCAAATGCCCTAAAGGTAGTACTATTAAGCAACCCTGTCTTCAATGGTCACCTTTTCAAAATCCCTTAGAGCAAATTATTGTTGGAAAACACTGATAAATTACATACTTGTCCTATGAAAGCTGTTTCCTCTATCCTGGAGGTGACAACTGATTTAAGACCAGTTTACCTCTATTTAGGAACAATTATTGCACACACAAATTGTTCAACAGAAAGATTAGCAAGAGGCTATTGCAACCTTGAGCCAAGAACTGTCATGTTTATTTTTTGTTATGTAAAAAATGCAAAACATTAAAACTTTTACCTTAATGACCATAGCAGTAAAAAGGTTCAATGTTCAACAACACCCATAAAGACTCGCATATCATACAGGAATCCAGAAAAAAAAGTCACAGGAAAAAAAGTCACAGAAAAAAAGTCACAGGAAAAAAAGTCACAATGAAAAAGAGCCCTAGGAAAAAAAGTCACAGGATAAAAATAAGTGAGAATATCACACAAATTTAGAAACCATAAATAATATATTACGATGGAGATAATTTTAAATAAAATTCAAATATATACACTCCGAAAAATTTCAACTTGTAATGAAAACTAAATCCAATAGAACAATTATCTAGCTTATAATAACATTAAACGTTTGGCTGAAACCAGTATGTTGAATTGTTTAACAATCCCAGGCTACAAAGGGACATTACATCATAAAAATCTTTTGTTCTGCCAATGTAACAAATTAGTGTCTTACTTGGCTTCAGACCTATATTCATCTATTCCATATTGTATTCAATGAAGCAAATGCAATGTTTATTTCATTATTTGTTCACATTAGGTTGAAATTTTTTCGGATATGTATCTATTTGATTTTTATGTACCAAAATTTGTGTTATATTCCCGTTTTTAACCTGTGATTTTTTTCTATAACTCTTAATTCTTGTGACTTTTTTTCTTGCGACATTTTTCCGTAACTTTTTTCATTTGGCTTTTTTCCTGGATTATAATAATAATAATAATAATAATAATAATAATAATAATAATAACAATAATAATAATAATAATAATGACTGGTGAGTGATCTTTAAGGGGAGTCATAAACCTCTCTCTCTCTCTCTTCTCTCTCTCTCTCTCTCTCACACACACACACACACACACACACACACTACTCTTTATAGGTAAAGATACAATTCCATTTTCCATTTAATTTTTATACAGAATTTTGATTTACAAGAGTTTCAATTTCGGACTTGATTCCTGTTGGAACGTTATATAAAATTGGATGTAAGATTATAAAATTACAGTGCTCAACTTTTCAAGAGATTTGAATATCTAGCCAAAATTGTGACTTTTGTCATAGCCAGAATTGTGACTTTTTTCCTAGCCAATGTTGTAACTTTTTTCCTAGCCAAAACTGTGACTTTTTTCCGCAGAGTGTGACTTTTTTTCCTGTGACTTTTTTTCCTAGCCAAAATTGTGACTTTTTTTCCGTGACTTTTTTTCCGCGCACCATCATACAGTGCCTCACTAAATCCTGTGGACTGTATGGTGGTGAAGTCTTACTGCAGACATTTTACCATTATTATACAAACCAAAGGAAACATTATTAGTGCCAAAGCTTGTGTTAGGCAATCATCATACTTATGATCAATGCACCTACAACCACCTGTTCAGTCCTAAAGTAAATTAATGCACTAAATAATGAGTAAACTGCACAACTTAGTGCTATAAATGGTAACAGAATCATTAACCATGTAAACACATAGGCACTGGTGCATCTTGTGATAGCACATACACATGACAAGTACCACTACCATTATGTTATGTTTGTTTGGTTAGGATTTTTAACGTAGCTTAAACAATTTTTCAGTCATTTCGCTATAATGTCTGCAGTGAGGCAGTTTATAGTGATATCTAGCACTGGGGCCTCATGCTGCAGACACATTATAATCCTGACACCAGGCCAACCAGTCCTAACACTAACCTCTTAATGCTGAGCGTCAAGCAAGGCAGTTATTCGTACGATTTTTTGTAAGTCTTTGGCATGACTTGGCTGTGATCAAACACATGACCTCCTGCTTCCGCACCAACCACTCTAACCACTAGGCCATCGGAGCGGTTGATTATGTTATGTCCTGTTGCATTATTATAAGTTCAGTTTTTTTCTCATAACTTTACATCGTCAGAATGATGCTATATTTTCCCATCCTGTATGGCATTACATACTGCATGACATGTGTCTAAAAATAGTATCATGCATTTGAAAGAACGTTTTATTGTAACACACAATGTATGCTCATGTAGCAGCTACCATAGCTTTTAAGTAGTTAGATTTGTTCGTGGATGAACGTTTAAAACAAGCTTTTGGGTCCATTTGAAAGAAGAGGTGATAAATTTGACTATGTGGATGAGTTCCCTTGAGTTATGAAAGAAACTTCTAACCACGCAAACAAATGAATGTGGCAGTATTTCTAAGGTCAACAACATGCATAAGACACACATTATTCAAAATATTGTGATCATTTAAACAGTTATTTAGGAGAAATGTTCATAACTTCACAAATTGAATGGTTTTGATTATGACCCATGCTCTTAAAGGTCAATTTAAAAAAAATAGCACAGATTAAAGCCTTGCCATCCTGTCTCCTATAAAAGCGTCCCAATTTTAGTCGGTCAAAACAATAAACTTGAAAACAATGCAACTGAAAATGCCACGTTTTGGTAAAAAAAATCAAGAACCTCAGTTTTCAGCCAATAAGCCAAGACAATAAAAAAAATATTATTTCTGCTGGAGAAATGGACTGTCACTGCCAAAGCTGCTTTGCAATTTTACCCATTAAACTTTTCTTTATACAATGTTTAGATTTATTTTATTGATTGAAGTCATACAGAGAAGGGGTCCTTCCATATCAAAGAGCATGCAAATAACTTCCTAGCTGTCAGGTAATAGCAATGGCATTAAATATACTAATGTTTTTCATCCTGAAATTTCCCAAAAAGTCCTGTAATGTATTGTACTTAATTTTTTAACAATGATATACACATAACTGCAAACCCAAAAAGACTCATGTCATGTGGTCATGTAGATGCATTTACTCAAATTACATTATATGTCACTGTTGTTCTTAACTTTAATACTAATGTAGTTTCACCAATTTATTCAACTCAGGTATCCTGTGAATACTCTACACCTTAAATGTCATTAAGAAAAATATCTAGATAATTTTTTTTATTACAATGAATTATACCCTGCAGAGCTTTCATTTTGTTATCAGAACATTATAACATAATCTAGTTTGTAATAGATAACACCTTGACGTCGACCACATCCAAAAATGTCCATGTACTTTAACATCGAATTTTTTACTCTCAAAACATGTAAATTATGGCTTTCCAAAGGATTACTGATGTATGCAAATCCAAATAAAGCCAATAATCCCTATTTAAAGTGCAGTCAAAGTATACAACATGATATCCATTACTAAAATAGTTGGTACTGAACACCAACAACAAAAATAATACACCTGATGGAGCACTAAAGTATTATCACCAAATCTTACATGAGGATGCATGGTACTTATGTAGCACATGTATTCAGAAAGAATATTATTTCAGTTACAGAATTTTGTATTAGTCCACTAAATGAGACTTGAACTCAGGTTCACAGGTTTCATAGCCTATCACCTTGCCTGCACCCGCCCACATCATATCCTCATGACTATGTTGACAAATTTTGCCAACTTCATCGTATTCTGACTGGAAATAGAAGTTAGTTTTCTAAATTATCAACGCCAATCAACACTGGTCAAGTTTTGTATTTTGTTCTTTCTTAAAATCAACCACTATGATCTCAACAACTCTGTCATACTGACAAAAAGTTCACCTACCAAAATAGTTTCCTTTGAGCATTTGGTAGCTGTGTGTTGATACTCTTTAATCTGTACTATCATTCAGCTATTATTTAATTCACAATCAGTGAAAGTGTAGTTTTTCCCTATACTTTCTATGCGGTAATCCTTTCATGGAATGGATAGATATTCACTTCAGAGTAGCACAATAAAATGCACGTTAAACTGTATATTATGTATCCAATATGCAATACTTGGACTCTTAGCTATGTAAAACAATAATTTTTACAAAACGTTCAATACTCCATCTATTCTATGCTCTCCAAACTGACAAGCAATTACATGGGAGTCCAGACATTACACCAGACAACCTCAAATAATCCACACAAAGTTCTTAGGCAAATCAATATTAATTACATACAAGATCTTCCAACTGAAGGATAATAGCTGCCTGCAATGGCTAATTATAGACCCACTGTGAAAGTCAGCCCTTGAAATGTATATACTGTCAAAACTAACTGTCTGTTGAATTTATTTTTAATGTACAGATAGGCCGCAGTTCAAAATTGTACATCATGTCTATCCAGTATCATATATTGGACCATAGAACAAAAAAACAAAACAAAACCAAAATGGCAGAACTGTACTGATAATAAATAGTAAACAAACAATTACAGGCTAAAATTATCAAGTCTCAGTAAAAGGTAAAAGAATCTACATTTTAAAATCACTTTGCAGAGTCCCACACTATTATCTGGTGCTAGGAAACAATTACCCCCCACCCCACCGCTTTTTTCACCATTCTTTCCGTTACAGCTCTGCTTATTAATCCTTTACCTCAAGTTTCTCTTGCTTTCAAATTTTTTAATCATGTTTCACAAACAAACAGCAGAAATTAAACTGGTATTCATTGACCCGACTGATTGCAAAAACAAGAAATATGTTTCAGCTATAGATCAATGAAATCCCAAACTGTTATAGGCAAACTGTACGATACATGTACTGTAATGAATACATTTCCATGTGTAAATTGAAAGTAGGGGGATCTATATATGTGGTAAGGAATGGTGAGTAATAATAACCTAGCATATAAATGCCATGATGCATATAAGATTAAGGTGACATTCTAATAAATTTTGCAAAAATTGGTTTTGCCTATAATTAATGAAGCATCAAACCAAATAAAAACCTTAGTGAATATTTTGTTAAGGTTCTGGAGAAAAAGATTTAAAAAAAACAGAAAAAAATAACAACAAAGACTCGTCACCAAGAATAAGCTGATTAACGGATAAATTGATGATTTTAAAAAATAGTCTAAAATGCTGGCAGGTCTGTGCTGTTTGATTTACTGATTATTTTGAAGAAACTGCACGGACACGATTTGCTGGTGCAGACTACTTTTAAGCAAGTACATATAATATAGGAAACCATATGATACCCAACTTCCTTGCTATGTAATTGTCTCTATTCAATACTGCAGTGCTAATTAACTATGTTTGGCCTCTTTCTCCCATGATTCTCACTACTAACTTCCCTTCCACTAAACAGACAAGAAAACAATGAAAATACATTTTACTGATGGAATAATCTTCACTTTTATTTGCTGATAAATTTAAGTAAATTGTTAATATTTCATAGCTTTTGAAATGTTTACAGCCTCCCTGCCTCACTTTAAACAGATTCTGTTACAGAACTCAAATTGGGGGCTGGAGGGGAAGAGAATTTCTTTCTCAGTTTGAAAAAAAGGGGTGAAATTTCTTAATACGGGAGAAATCTAACAAAGCTTCAAAATCTAATGAATGATTTTCACTCCTCCAGTGCAATTCTGTCATACTGTGAATGCTGCCATCATGTCTTTGAACAGATCCTGTTACCTGTTCCCTCTCGCACATTTCAATATATCCACATTAACAGCCACTATTCATTAGAAAAAGATGTTCCACCTTACCTTCAATTCACTATCATTCATGAATCACTATAATCCCCAAAATCCAAAAAGGATGCAATGCACAGTGCAGCACTAGTTCTGCTCTGGAATTGAATGCATGAAACTTAATACATTCTGAGTCCAAGAGGAGGGAGACAGACTACATGCTGTATGGTGAGAGCTAAGTGTGATGAGTAATCACCCTACACAAATCTGCTGTTAGACAGAAGGAACAAAGCCTGGGGCTGCTTCAGGACCTATCCATTTATTGTATAATGATTGATCTGCCAGTATGGCCTGTGTAACCATTATCTCTGAATCAGATGTTAATATTCTGATATCCTTTTTCAGTTTCAAGAGAATGGTACCAAATTATATGAATTGCTGCACTTTTGTGCAATGTGAGTTTTTTGCATATATGTATGAAAACTGCACTGTCTTAAGTCTCAAAGGTCCAATGATTGTTAGCTTGTTTCATTGGTGCTCTTAGCACATTATTGCATGGCCCTGAGGAAATGGGTGCTAAAATGCCTTTCCAATAGGACACTGGTTTAAAGCATTGATGCTGCAATAAAGCTTAATGTTTTCAATTTTATAATTGATTTTCTGTTAACTGCTAGGTACAACTTGTACAAAGTTATACCCTTTTGATACTGTTAAGGTTGTCTTTACTCCATACATGTACACCATTTGTTGTTGTTGTTAAAACTGCCAATGTGCCAAACTCATTGATAGCTGGTATAAATCGATAATTAAATGGTACACAGAAAAGCCATATCCAATTCCCACCACTACAAAATATTTCAGATACTTATGCCAATTCAGTGTTTTCTCACATCACAGAAGTTGAAATAATGCACAGGAGTTGCAATAATGCATAGAAGTTGAAATAATTCATACAAGTTTACATAATGCACAGAAGCTGAAATAATACATAGAAGTTTAAATAACTAATGCATATTAATCCCTTTGCATAAATTTTGCAAAATATATTCAGAAAAATAATTTTTCAAAACCAGAGTAGTCTTATTTTTTTAATAAATGTTCCGCAAGTAAGCTGCCAACATTTTGCCAACTTCTGTTAGGCAGCAAAGAGATTTCAAATATTTACTAAGAATTTCAAAGTTTTTGCAAATATGATCGTCAACTTATATTTCTTAAGTTTTTGCAAACAGGTACCCGGAAAATTAACAATAACACTTGGTTACAGAACACAAGCAAGGATTTTGCCTACAAGACTTGACTGGTTGGTTTTATAAGTACTTTTGATACTACGTTTGATGATACATTTACATGTACCATTGTGAAGAAATGGAAGTCTGTGGCTTTCCTAAGAATACACTGAGACAGCCAACCTGGCTGGCAAAGGAGGGTATAGAAATCTTCCATAACAAACATCTCAGGAAGATTCTTGGCATCATCTGTTCCAACAGGATCAAAATAAAGATCTTCAACAAAGGACAGAGAGGATCAAAATGAAGATCTTCAACAAAGAACAGAGTCAACATCTCCAGTCCAGATTGAAAAAAAAGATGGCAATGAATCAACATGCATGGCAACTGTCACTGGATGCACATGCCAAGACAGCCCTCTGCTGGACCATGGATGGGAGACAAAAGGGGTTTTGGTCCAAATATAGAGAAAGAAATGAAGGCATGCTGCCTGATACAGTACACCATCTGATGTAGGGCTGCAGACCAACAGCATGTCACTCTCATCAAAACCTTCTGTGTCACGTAAGACACGAAGAGGGATGATTGAGTAAGCGAGTATTTTTCTGTACATCTTCTAACACTTTTGTTTATGGACACCTACATTTCTGCCACATTAGCTTTTCGTGCTTTGTAAAGTTAGGGCATCATTTTAAAAGAGTTTTACTGAAGTTCTTATGTTTTTGGACATAATTATAGTTCTGCAGTAATAATAATAATAATAATGACTTTGTATAGCGCCTAATCTTTAGAAGCTCTAAGTGCTTTGCAACTCTATAATGATATGACTACAAAAAAAAAAACCACCATGAAATTAGAAAAAAGAAAAAAAATGCTGAAATTAATTAAGGTAGAAAACATTATTAGGTCTTTAAGTTTGTTCTTGCAGTCAAAAAAATGTGAGTTTTAAGAGCACTCCTGAAAGAGATCACTGTCTATCTATCTAATTTCAATGGGAAATTCGTTCCATGTTCTTGGGCCCTGGTATGCAAAAGAAAGTTGTCCAAATGACTTTGTTTTCATAGTGGGAATAATAAGTATACGATTGTCAGAAGAGGAGCATAATGATAAGACAAGGAAAACAGACTAAGACCATGTTCTGGAAGTAGACAGTTATCATCCAGAAATTGCCACAAGTTACATAGATAATTCAAATTGCTGAAAATTAAGAGAATCACATTTTGCTATTCATAAGATTAATAGCAACACACATTGATACTATGAACAAACATTGTTCTGCACCTGGTCACATATCAGTCACATATATTCGAATTACTTTCAGCTGCAAGATCCAGACCTTGAGCCATGACTGGTCTCGTTTCCATTCAATCTGAGATGCCAAGTTCTGGATGTAGCATTCACTTTTATGTTTTCCAACACTAGAACTTACAACTACCAAAATATTGTGGAAACAAATTTTAATTATGTTCATTTAAAGCCAGGTTAAAGGTCATCAGATTCAGCATGTTATGTGTGCAATATAAGTAAAGTGATAGGCAAGTTGAAACATGCTTTCAAATTCAGAAATCAATGAATCAGACAATATGATGGATTCTGCCATGGTAGATATATATGTTGAAAATATATTTTTTAAATTTATTACTTGAGAAATAAATTATGCTTAAGGTTGATTATTTACTCACTAATATAGCCATTATTGTGCTGACATGCCCTTAAACTCTTAATATATGCATACTTATACAATAGATAAACAATAAGTCACAATCAATCAAATCCTATTTTTGACAACTTGTAAATCCAAGTAGAATAACACAACCCTAATATACCGTTGGTGATCACGAAACTTAATGTCAACGGTATATTAGGGTTGTGTTATTCTACTTGGATTTACAAGTTGTCAAACGTAGGATTTGATTCGGAAGTATGCTGTACATATCACAAAAATAACCCTTCAGCTGACGGAAGCTCAACAGCCGCGAAAATACCGGTAAGTGTGTGAAATATACGCTGATACGTGCAGACAAAAGTGTCTGCGGATAATTGCAGGTTTCAATGAATAGGTGAAATCAGCCCCTAACCCCAACATCAAAATCGTAACGGGTGAAGGGCTGATTTATCGGCCTAGGTCTATTATAGGAAGTAACTAGGGTTAGCCAAAAAGCAGAATTTGCAAAAAATAGTGACTTGTACTGACATGTCCGATAGTGTTGTTCTGATTATCGATTATAATCGATCATCAGTTGGTTGAGCAAACCAATAAGATAATCGATTGTGAAACTCCATAATCGATTGTGTGTAAAGGGAGACTACTTTTAGGTGTATGCAAAGCACAAGGGTTAGTTAAACTCCCAGCCGCTAAAGTTGGCCTGAAATTTATTTATCCCTTCACAACTACAAATAAAATATATAATGAGTCATAATTAGCAACATATAGTTATTATTACATGGTCAAGTTGTTAAATTGTAGAGTTAATAAATTTAAACACATTTGTTGATTTGTTTCAGTTAAAATGCAACATCTTTTGTAGCATTTATAAACAATGACAAACAAGAAAATCATGTCCTTCTTTACTTTAAATTACAGACACATCACAGATGAACGAATTTTGGGAGATTGTCAGTATTTCAGTGATATATGACTGATCAGCCATAAAAAGTTGCGTTCATTTAACAAAGTCATTGAACAAAAGTAACACACAATATAATATTATTGTCAGGTTAAAGTATATATGTCATTAAAATAGATTACTCCTGTACATTTATAAACATATTGAACTCTTGATCAAAGATATAACTGTGTAACAAAAAATTTAATTTGCTCTTAGTAACCGATTATAATCGATGATCAGTTGGTTAAGGGGAACTGATTATCGATTATAACTTTCTGACCGATTCCCATCACTAATGTCCGAACTTTTCTTGCTGCCACCATTCCCCTGCCCCTTTGAAAACATTACTTCCTTTTAACACTTGGGGAGGAAGAGACATTGCTCCCTTTAATTTTCAGTTCCATAACAAACACTACAAAATTCCAGAACAGACCTTGATCCTATTATCTGGATGCATACAGAATCTTCAGAACTGCCACCCGCCTACTGCCACCTTCATGATGCATCAATATTATGTTGGTTTTTATCCAAGGATTTCTTTCCCATTTGGTCACTGAAACGTGTACTGTCTAATTACATCATCTCTCTGATACAATGACACTTTTTTTTTTACTTTTGTTATTGTTACAGAGAAGTTATCATTCATGGCATTTTGTTTCTCAGAAGAAATACACTTTCAATCTATCACTCTTTCATACTGTACAGAATTATGTAGGTGTGAGCCATTACATTAAGGGGGCAGGGTCCAGTTTTTATGTACAAATTTAATGTCGCATGCACCTGCCTAATATAAAAATTCATTAAAAATATAATACACGAGTGAGGTCAAAAAGGTACATATTTCTGGATAGGTATTATGTAGTGCAACATAATCATATCACACACAGGACCTGACAAGTCTACTGAAGTTCTTAGAATAAAATATTTATGTACCCCAACCCTTATTTTATACATGCATTTTTCACATCCGAAGGTCATTTTTGACAGCATGTGGTGCTCACAGTACAAACGCAAGGCCTTTTCCTAGATGAAAATTTTGAAAAACATTGTCTACTAAATAGCTTGATGCAATTCATAATAGTTGTCATCCATGCCGTTTTTGAGATTTCTACTTGCCTTGAACCCACGTGTCTACTGCTATGGGAGGCTAGCTCTTCTTCCTAGCAGACTATTGGTATTTCACAATCAACATACTGCAGAGTAACTATGGAAAGTGTACATGTCTGACATCAATTTCAAGAACAACACAAGCCTGAAACACCTAGTTCACAAATTTATCCATATCTTTAATTATTACACAATAGTAGCTCAAAAACTCACACCATACCCTTAAGTTAAGAAATTTGCCTGGGGCCAATTTACGAAACTGGACCCTGCCACCTAAGGTCTGATGTTTAGTGCCTAATTTGTATACTGTACAGAATTATGTAGGTGTCACCATTAGATTCAGATGTGATGTGAATGTGCCTAATATGTATACTTTACAGAATTATATACATGTGAGCCATTAGATTCAGGTGTGATGTGTATATGCCTAATTTGTATACTGTACATAATTATGTAGGTGTGAGCCATTAGATTCAAGTGTGATGTGACTGTGCCTAATTTGTATACATAATACAGAATTATGTAGGTGTCAGCCATTAGATTCAGATGTGATGTGAATGTGAATAATTTGCATACTTTACAGAATTATATACATGTGTGCCATTAGATTCAGGTGTGATGTGTATGTGCCTAATTTGTATACTGTACAAAATTATGTAGGTGTGAGCCATTAGATTCAGGTGTGATTTGTATGTGCCTAATTTGTATACTATACAGAATTATATGTGTGAGCCATTAGATTCAGGTGTGATTTGTATGTACCTAATTTGTAAACTGTACAGGTGTTAAGTGATTCATGTTCAATGTGCAAGTACTCTTTTTTTTGTATCAATGTGTCATTAAATTTTTTTTATTTACACTTGGGATCTAATGAGTACATAACATTGTACCAAAAGAAAATCAACTAATTATTGGGAATGAACAGTCACAGTGGATGTAATCAGTTGCAACACTCAAAATGTTTCCACACTGATTTCAAACAAATATCAGGCACACAAAAAATGTGCATTTTCGATCAGCCAACCATCATTGTTTCTCATTGCCAATCTATTACATTTTTGTATGGTTTAATACACAACTCACAATACATCACATTAAATATATGTTTAAAACTGCCTACCATAATTTGAAACCATTGCAATATGAAACACAATTATGCGTTTTCTTAGGGGGTCATATAAATTGAAATTGTTTACAATTTATACCTATTTATACTATTTTTCCATCATCACAATGCAAACATTCCATGCTGAAATGGCTGTTTACACTGTTGTGGTGAGTTGAGCATTACATTTGAGCAGGTGGGGATGTGTTAATCACAAGATACCATAATTGTGTTTTTTCCAAATAACATGCTGGATATAAATAGTCACTTTTTTCCACACATTTGTGCAAATGTATTTTTTTTACAACAATCTGTGAACTGAAACTTTTTTCTTTCACAAAAAGAATTAGGTCAATGACCCACCCACTTAGTCTACTTAAATACTGATGGTTGATCCCTGTGGCATAGAAAGTAGACATATATCTATTTTGTCTGCATATTACGATGTTAAATAATCATGACAACCTCAATTTGAATGCAATAAAACTAAGGAATCTCCTTAACATTCTACCTGAAAATTTTACTTATCAAGTAAAAAAACTTAAACAATATTATCACTCCACAGACATGCAGTATCATGTCCCACCCAGTCACATTATCCTGACGCCAGGCCAGCCAGTCCTAACACTAACCTCTTAATACAGAGCATTTAGCGAGGCAGCTGTTAGTACCATTTTTATCAGTCTTAGATACGACTCAGCCAGGGTTCAAATCCACAACCATCACATCAAAGACAGATGTTCTAACCATTAGGCCACTGAAGCAATCGACTGAATCATCAAAATTGCTATTATGTAGAACTATTTATAAATACTGGACATAACGATTGTGGTGACATCACTTCATATGGTTACCAAATGACCATCTTGAATGTGTATTTTTTTCATCCCAGAGTCAATGAGTAATCCAAAGAAATGACAAACAAATGCTACAATCTTAGTGTTTTAACATCAAACATAACATTCCTGTTTAACTTATTTGTAAAGTCTGACAGAACCAAAACAATAGCTGCTCAGTTCTACTAAATCAACTCCAGCAATGTTATGTAAACCAATTACATGGCTTGTCATTGCAACCTTTAAGGCCTGTGCAAATGGACAAATGTCATAAATCTCACTTCTGACACCAATTATAAAATATTGCCACTGCAGTACATCATGTATCTTCAGAAGTAGTAAGTCCACTTGTAATCATGAGTTAATTGTACTAAAGGTGGTAGCTCCACTAAGTAGTTTTGCTTCTGATCAATCCTGTATGTATAAATTGTTTGTTTGTCTGTTTGTTTGATTATGATTTTTAACGTAGCTTTAAAAAAATTTCAGCCATATCGCTACGATGTCTGCAGTGAGACAGTTTATAGTGATGTCTAGTACTGGGGCATCATGCTGCAGACATGTAGCATGATGTCCCACCCAGTCACATTATCCTGACACCAGGCCGACCAGGCTGAGCATCGAGCAAGACAGCTGTTAGTACCATTTTTGTAAGTCTTTGGTATGACTCGGCTGGGGATCAAACCCACGACCTCCCGCTTCCACGGCAGATGCTCTAACCACCAGGCCACCGGAACGGTGTATATTAATTGTAAACATAATGAATAATGCTGTTTACTGCATACCTTTACTGTCAGTAAATGCATGTAAATTTGAAACAAAATGTAAAGGAAGAGAATTAATCTAGCATCAATTCATGTATTAAAACAATGAACCTTTATATTGTTCACGCCACCTATCAATTTGCATCCCAAACCCATAGTTACATAATGCTGCTTGCGCAGAATTTGTTTTTACTTTTTTGATTTGAAAAATATCAATATGTACCATCATACAAATTAAAATCTTTGATTGAAATATTTTAGGATACAAGACCTTAAAAAAAAAAAAACTCAACCAAGCTGAAGCCATCTGAAAATGCTGGTGACTAAATTAGCATGTGCCACTTGGAATAACAATTAATTAAATCCAGCTGTAACCTATAATGTCATGAAATATGCTCAGACAACAGTATGGATGACTAGAAACAATAAATTTCAACAAAAGACAATGAATGCATATATGATGGATGTCTTGGAGGAATACAATGTACTGCACATGCAAGTTCAAAAACTGATACAACATGACCAAAAATGGCCAAAGCAAAAACAACATCTTTACAGCAAAACTACTGACAGGAGGCTAAAAAGTGACTGGTCACACAAGGTTAGTAGGTTATGTGAACAGATAGGTATAATGTATCCCATCTCTGACACCCTATGTAAACAGTTCATTAATGCAACCTGTCATGTTCTGTTGAATAAATACCCGACATTCCTCTAGTAACAGATTTCACCATCTGTAGCCACAAATGAAGACAGCTGCCCAATTTTCCAAGGAAAATAGAATCCTGCTGCATTTTCAGTTTAATGATTTCACAAGACAGCCTTATTATTTACAATTTTATATGTTTCCCTTTCTTGCTCTGACAAAAAGTCACCTGAGAAGCTACTTATGAAAGAAGAATATTGCATGCTTTGTGGAAGTTACTTGCGTTCCATTCTGACAGGTTCAAGATTTTCAAGAAATATGAGGCACATGGCCATGGTTGCACTATCTTGAACTGTTTTCAACTATATGGCACAAGAGAAACCTACATCATTGCAATCATGTTCCCATATCTCAATAGTCATTGCATTATATATGAAAGTACAAGGTAGCCCAAAAATGCACTTTATTACGTCTACATTTTGTTAAAATGAGGTACAATGCAAACAAAGTGCAAGTGAGACTGACGCAAGTGGATTTAATTAAAATGATGAAACAGGACAGACCAACCAAATTAAAGCAATTATGTGTAATTTGTCAAAACCAATTAACCAGATGAGATTATGTCTTTTAAAGTGCATGTGATTAATTAATATCAAGGAGGATGTAGGGTATTCACCATAAATTACAGCCTGTTGCAACATACAGTACATAACTGAAATCTAGCAGTCATACATCACGTTAAGTGGATGGTCGGCTTATGCAGGTCAACTATACACGAAATTTCAAGGAGTCTGAAAAAAAATATGATTGTCTTCAGAAGCAATTGTTCACTTTATACATATAGCTATTGAAACAATTTTAACTAAATTACATAAAACATCAGAGGGAACCTTACAATGTGCTTCATAATATACAGCATTTTTTAACAGGTTTGTTGATTATAAACAAAGCTTAATATATTTACTTCCCTGCACCCCCTGCCAACCCAAGTGAACAGTTATAATTCTAGGACCAATGAGCAATGTTCAAACACAAAATCTCATCAGATGTCATGGCAGGACATGATACTGCCAACATTTCAAGTTGGCCGTCATCATGACCCCTTTTAATAGTGCTGTTCATAAAATCTAATAAACATGCATTAGAAGTGATGGAACCATATTCTGAGGGATGTTCCAACAATTCATATTACAGGTAAAACCCATTACAACGCGATGTTATGGGTCCAAAGAATAACGTCACAATATAAGTGGGATCACATTAACAATTATTTTAAAAACTTCCCCATAAAAAAAAAGCATTGAAACTTCATGTCATCAGTTTTAATTAACGTTACTCTTGATCAAATAATCTGCTAGGGATACAAATAATTGGCTTTTCCAAGAGCATGTATTTAGGATGCTTAAAAGAGAGGTCACCTTAAATTAAAAAATGTGAGCCATGCTGCCTTCATGTCTTAAGCTGATCACATTATAACGAACCAAGTCATAATGAGTTTTACCTGTATACATAAAAAACCCAAAACAAAAGTATTTTAAAATGACATTATAATTTATTCTAATTAGCCTGAAACCAGAACTTAATTAGTTTGATAAGACCCATAACAATTTCAGTATTATAAGTGAGCACCAAACACCATATGGAAAAAAAGGACCACTGTATTTCACAAATATTAGTTTTTGGAATCACTTAATTTTTTAAACAAATACGAGTTTTCAAATTTAAAATATACATACATTGGTTTACCACAATCAACCAACCACTGATTTTAATTATAAATTATTTCTATATGTTTTTTTTATAGGCAATTTATTTTCATTGTGGATAACAGTTGTTTTTTCTTAATCCATTAAGTCAAATGGTTTATTAGTATGTACATATGTCATCTTCCAGGTTGTTGGTACTTGAGCTGTATGAAACATTGAAAAACTATATTAACCAAAAAGCTTATTTACAAATTTTCCGTAAGATTTAATTTCAAAGAGTCACACAGTTAAAAGAAAAAGAAAACAGTAATTGTTTACATTCAATTATGGAAAATAATACCTGAACACACGTTATTTGACTTTGCCAAACATCAATTGATCACATTTATTATCTGTCACACCGCCAAAAATTGTCTTGTCATATCACCAGTTACTGTTACAACTCCATCATGAACACAAAAAAGTAAAGAAAAAAGAAGCAGTTACAGCTTTTCTTTTGCTCGGGATGAACACCCAATTTGAGGTGGACACTGAGATGGACGATATAAAAACACCACCTGCTTTATGCTTCCCCACATCAACGGAGCAATTTCAATGATACAATAAACACAATCTATTTTAAACTTAAATGCAGGAGAAAACATGTTCTGCAAGAAAATTCTGTATACCATAATCTCCACTTGATCACAATACATGCAGTGATTTCTCCAGCATTTCTCCACCATGGCATTTTCTAAAGAAGGATCTTTAAAGCTATTATGTGGAGAAAAAAAACAATGAATAGGAGGTAATGTGTTTACAGCATCTTGTTGATGGGGAATTTACAAACAGACTATATGGCAAGTTGTTCTAGCAAGTTATGTTCTAGCAGCAGTTGACACATTGGGTAACAGACGATTTTGTACGTGTGGGACTACTTCTTGTAAAATTGAAAACTTGGATTCAAATGCAGTATTGTTTCAAGGTACACACTTCCACCTTTTAAATAATGTATTTATTTGTTATGTTTCTAAAACGCACATAGCAAACAGGATTTTTTGGGTTATTGGTTCAAGAAGGTCATGGAGTGGGTGGGTGTTCATGTTGACATTTAGAAATCACATTTTCAAATGCATTTAGAGTCCAAATGTGTACCTTATGAGTATCACTTTCCTTAATTAAAATATTTCATTTTAAAATTAAAAAAATCTTGATACAACAAAATGAATGTTTTAAATAAAAAAAAACATGTTCCAATGTTTACAGAAATTACGCAGAATTACCCGGCAAGCAGAAATGGCAGACATGGTGAAATATATACATGTGTGCATTTATTAGGTTTAACACAATGTCAATAAAAGAAACAATGGCTACACGGTTTGAATTAAAGTTATAAACTTATAAATATATAGACCTGCACAAAAAGATAACCATTCCAAATAAACACCTGCACAGGAAGATAACCATTCCAAATAAACACCTGCACAGGAAGATAACCATTCCAAATAAACACAAATATATAGACCTGCACAAAAAGATAACAATTCCAAATAAACACAAATATAAAGACCTGCACAGGAAGACAACTATTCCAAATA
The DNA here is from genome assembly GCA_030141615.1 of Unio pictorum. Taxonomy (NCBI): domain Eukaryota; kingdom Metazoa; phylum Mollusca; class Bivalvia; order Unionida; family Unionidae; genus Unio; species Unio pictorum. The sequence continues at coordinate 11,134,850 of JARLTB010000166.1, read as the reverse complement.
AACATAAACATGAAGTAGTACATGTACAATATATGCTTACACTTCACTATGCACAATGGCCACAACAAAGCGTCATAAAATTCAAGTTAAATTATTTATAAAATTAATAATTACCTGACTGCTTATTCAAGTTTCTCTGTCTCTGTCTTGAATAGCCAAATGGTACTTCTTTGCAGTTTTCCTCTCACCTGCAAAGAAAAGGAAATCCAAGTAAGGTATAGTAGAATTGTTGATATAGCCTGACAAGTAAGCTTTTCTTATCAGCCCACAGTAAGTACCTTAAACAGATCATCTATTTCAATTAATAGGTAGCTACCTGTATACACTAGATAACAAACTGGTCACTGATATCCCAATCTACATAAATGATGTCAACCAAAAAAGGTGTAAACATCCTCATTTACTTTGTATGAAGGAATGTCAGTTTCATTGTGTAGGTATTAAATTAACTATAATTGTTTTGCACAAGCTCAGTGAAGAGAATTGGGGGGGGGGGTCTCATCAGTGTTTCCTTTTACTCTCATTTGAACTTCAGAGACCCCCAAATTTTTGTTTGTTGTTTTTATTTTGTTTTTAGGGTTTAATGCCATTTTTCAGTACACGATAGGCTATACATGATGGGCAGTATTACTGGTGGAGGAAGAACCCAGGAAACCCCCCCAGAAAGAACCACCGACCCACGAGAAGCTACTGGAAAGCCTTCTCACATAACTACATTAGCCAAATCTTAAAGACTCGAACCCATGCAGACAGAGGTGAGACAGCAGTGGTCCATAACGGAAAGCGCTTTAGACCACTCGGCCACCCAAATTTTTAATATGACCCCTTAGTTATAATACCAGAACTTACTCAATCTGACCAACTGTTTAAACACCAAGGAAATTTAGACTCATTCTTGCAAATTAGGGGATACACTGCTTATGTTAATAAGTAGAAGTAATACTGAAGTATATGCCATTTCCATATGGAAATTTTAAACTTGCTGATGTCAATGATCATTCAATAAAAATATGTACAACAAGAAAATGAAAAAAGCCTTCCTGTAAATTTCTTCTCAAAAATCCAGCACAATATGGCTTTCAATAAGAACATAATACAATATTGTACAGTCAAACATTGGCAACTCAACCACCACTATAACATTTTGCATCACTCAAATAACTTGCTCCGTGTGCACACAAGGCCCACACACGCATGTGACATTAAATTCAAACATCATAAAAACTATCAAAAATTGTTGGCCTGCAATGTTTCCAGTTAATGAAAAAATAGTGCATTGGTCTTTACCCTTTGGGTTGGAATTACAAATTCTGTATCTGTGTGGCGTTGCCAGACCCAAAATTAAATTAGAATCATCAAGTAAGTCGGACAAGCCACTGTTTATTGTTATACATGACCGCAGGCTAACACCATCCCTTACGTAAGTTTGCCATAGTTAAGAGAGGAAGCTGACCAAGGCCCGTCAGAAGTGTAATTAGCACCTTGGGCTGGAAGGATGTTTTGTACATCAAAGAAGCTGCCAGAAGGAGTGGGCGTGCCTTATCTTCTGGATACGCTGACGGACCGCCAGATTGAATAAGTCGAGTGGATAGGGTCCCAGCGCTACCCAATCAGAATCGAGATAGGGGTGGGACCCTGATTTATTCTAAAATATATATCTTTAACCCGGCCATCGAGCGTTAGTTGCCATAGTCGTTACAGAACGCACTGTGAATTGGAACTCCGGCGGCCATACGTTAATTGGTGGGAAAACCTTAGGAACAGAATTCTAAGTGTAGCTTCTAAAAAGGTCAGTGAGCTATTTGTTCGATCTTTGCTGTCTGTGACTGCATTTAATTGTAGATCGGGTATATACGTATTATTACTAAAATCGTAGTAGGAGTAATTATTTTGTGATGTTGATATGTTTGTATATTTTGAAGAATGGGTTCCTATTTGTAAAGAATCGTATTGCTTGCTAGCCGTAGTAAGAATTAATATTATTATAATTCACTATGTGGTTATTTTATAGTACAATAGCACATTATCCATGTAATTATAGAAATTGAATGGTATCTTTGAAATGATTTCACTGTGAGAAATTAATAATATGAATATTTGAATATTTGTGTTCGCGTGTGGGAGTGTAGTGTACAGACATACGTCTGGCTGTCGTAATATTGTAAGTACAATGAGATTAAATATATATATATATATTAGATATACTTATGTGATATGATGTATGGATATATGTATGATATCGTGCTATTACGCCATTGTTTCCCTGTAAGAGTGTGTGGGAATTTCGATGTGTATGTATGCGTGTCCTAAAAGGTAATAGCCTTATCTGATGGTTAATTGATGATTTAGTGTGAGGTGAGATGTGATAAACCCTATGTTAACGCCTTGTGATTTTCACAGGAAGCTTCGAGGGACAGACTAGTGAGTGGTCCCCGTGTCTCTGGTATAGACGGAGGAAAGAGAAGGAAAGAGGGAAATCTGGAGAGGAAGTTTGGGGACAGACCAGTGAAAGTGGCCCCAATAGTCGTGATAAAGGACGGAAGGAAAGTGAAGGGAGGAGAGGAGTCGGGAGAGGTGGAATCCAGGAGGAGTGAGAGGATCGAATAAATAGATGAGTACAACCAAAGGCCAGGTGGAAAATCGAACTCACACTGAAAATCATAAGATGAAATAGGCTATCACTTAAAGGACGAGTGATTGTGTGACATTTAAATTTATAGGCTTCATTAAATTGTTATTGTTGAATTTCATCTTCGTGTTATATATATATATATATATATATATATATATATATATATATATATATATATATATATATATGCATATAATTTAACCATCGGCAGTGCTGACTGGGGGCTCAGAGCCGTATACCTATTTGGTCTTAATTTAAATTTAAATTCACGAGCCAGGTGGAACTTTCATAATATTTTAATTAATACCTTGGAAGTACCCCACCCCAACCTTTGCAGAACGCCACAATCTGTCTTACTTTTGTGGTGGGTATAAATAATATTGCAATCCTATTACCCTTGGGTTGGAATTACAAATTCTGAATCTGTTTTACCCATTGTTTAGCAATTTTCAGTGTCTTGTCATAGAGGTCCCTCACAAAAACATCATTCAGAAGTGCCACTGAAGTATATTTTAAATATGAGTGAAATGGCTTTATAATGGGGTACATTATACAGAAACGAGATTACGACGAATGACACACTGTATGCCTGTCTTGCCCCCCCCCCATTTAACAATCTTCTATTAAGATAACTCAACTGTGCACAAATCTTTGTTCTTCATGCAGTGACCTTGACCTCTAACTCCAAAATCATTGAAGTTCATTATTACCCAAGTCCAAGCCATCAAGAAAGTTTGGTCCAGACTTATAATGCAGAACTGATGCTGTTTGATGACATCATTTTTCATCTCTTAGTCACAATTACCCAGACCTCTGAATTTTCGACCCCCAGATCAATAGGCTGTTTATTACATCAAGTGCAAGCCATCCACGAAGCTTGGTCAAAGTATATGATGAATAACTAATGTCCCTGTGTGGAAATCAAAACTCTATTTGGCTCTTCCTTACCCCAAATGAATGCCATCCACCAAGTTTATCAGGTGCAGATTGTGGAGAACTCAAATTCTTTAATGGAAACAAGTTTTCTTCTTTGAGTCAGCGACACTAACCCTTGGCGTTTTGACCATGAAATATATCAGGGTTTTTCTTAACCATGTAAGATATATCCACACATTTTTGGGGGAGAAATTGAATTACTGAGTAGAAAACATCTTTCAGTCACTGCATCCTTGACCTTCAACGCCACAAAAATTTATGTCTCTTCATTAGCCAAACAGAACTTACCAAATTAGTTGATCTTTGGCTAAAGCAAATGGATAATGGACATATGACTGAGATTGTTTTCCTTGACTTCAAGAAAGCTTTTGATCTTGTTGATCATGAAATTCTGCTGCAAAAGTTGAACTGTTACAGGTTTGACAATCCTTATTTAAACTGGTTTAGATCATACCTAAACCAAAGGTCTCAACAAGTAAGCATTGGCAATATTAGCTCTCAAATTCACACTATTCATTCAGGAGTACCTCAAGGCTCAGTTTTGGACCCTCTCCTCTACCTTATCTATATCAATGATCCATCATTAAAAAAATGAATCCACAAATACAGATTTGTTTGCAGATGATGCAAATTGTATACATCTAGTTCTGATACTGAAGGTATCCAAACAAGATTAAACTCAGATTTTATTAGAATCCAAAACTGGGCTCAACAAAATAGGATGGTAATTAATGAAGGTAAAACAAAATGTATGATCCTGGGATGACACAAAAGCTACACAAGTCAGGGAACCCAAAACTATCTCTTGCAATAAATAATCATCCATTAGAAAATGTCAAACATGAAAGGCTTGTAGGTGTGTCCATTGATAATAATTTATTATGGAATGACCATATTGATAAGCTTTGTAAAACAATGTCATCCAAAATTGCCCTTCTCATCAGAATCAAGAAATATTTACCTATGGAAACTTGCAATCTATACTACAAGTCATATATTCTTCCAACAATGGATTATTGCTCTAATGTATGGGAAAACTGTGCTAAATCTGAGCTTAACAGGATTTATAAACTCCAGAAACTAGCAGCAGGTGTAATTTTTAGATACATCTGTTGATTGTCCCTCAAAAGCATTATTTACAGAACTCAAATGGTTTACAATATATGACAGGATAGATTTTCACAAGGCAGTTCTTTTATATAAATGTCTACATGGAACTGCACCAGAGTATCTTCAGGACTTATTCAGGCCTTTTTCAACACAATACCAGTTGAGATCAATATCACATGGAAACCTTCTAGTACCAAAACCAAGAACTGAGCTATTCAAAAAGAGTTTTCAATACTCTGGTACAGTTCTGTGTAAAATCGGCTGAAAATATTAGAGTATTTAAGAAGATATATCATGAGCATGCATGTGTTTCTAATAGATAATAGAATTTAGTATTTTAATACTAAACATGTTAAAATAAACAGTAATTATTACTATCTTCATATAATGTGCATTGTTATACTCTCATTAAGTGGGCTCAAGGAAGAATAGTCCTTGATTAATGAGTCACACTCTATAAATAAATTATTATTATTATTATTATTATTATTATTATTATTATTATTATTATTAGCCCACCCATCCACAATGCTTGGGAACAGCCAGTATCAATCAGACTGACCCTGGTAATTGCAGATGGTGGACAATAAAACTGTTAACAGTTCTTGTTCTTGTTGCAATCTTTTAGTATGTGATTTTTAGTGGACAGCATATTTGGTGGAGGAAGAATGTAAGAAAATCCTAGGAAGAACCCCACCACCACCACCACCAAAGAAAAGTTACTAGTAATCTTTATAACACACCTATGTTGGTTGAGCCCAAAGACTCAACCCCATGCTAAGATGAGATATTAGTGATTTATAATGGTAAGCACATTAGGCCACTGGGCCACCCAGGGACCCCTAATCTGGTAACAGACAGAGAAAGATGTGAGTGCTAAAATGACCATTATGCTGGGCTTCTGCCAAGGTAGGCTAAAATAGAATTCCCAGCTAGGTTGATTAATTTTCTTATGCTGCAAGTCCTACTATCTTTTCAAGACCCCCTACTATTTAGAATATTTCAGTAGTAAATGATACCACCATGATTAGGTATCATAATAGTGTTCTTCTATCTTGAGACATTTTATGCATACACAGTAAACTAAGTGTATATACATGTCAGAAATCCATGCATTCCAGGTCATTCACCATCCATGAAATACATATGTAGGGCTGTTTAGCTTTATATAGTAAGATATGACAGCAATGCATGCAGAAGCATTTAATTTGCCAAATGAATCATTCCATACAATTATGTTTATGTGATACAAAATCTACTCATCCTAAGACATTCCAGTGACATGCAGTTGGAGCCATTACAGGTAGACAACTGTCACTAGTTATGAAAAATTTATTTCTTAAAGTACACCACATCATGTTATAGTAGTGGGATAAGCTAAGGCCCTTTGTTTATCCTTCTTTCATTTTTTTCTTCTTTCTTTAAAATGATCCATCATAATGCATCAGGGCATGTACACCATGTCTATATGTCCATTAACCTGTCCATCTGTCCTACCTGTTACATTTTGCATTCTGTTTAGTTTTCTGGGGCATCCCTGTTCCATAACAATTTCAACTGTGAAAAGTCAAAAGTGAAGAGTCAGCAGAACATGTTTGTTGTTTTATTCCATGCATGCAAAAGAGGCCCACATGGACCTATGATCAACTGAACTAGTTCACATCTGTCAGATATCCAAAACGCAAGATCAGTTAGTTGAAAATCGGAGTCAGCTGTATGCTTTCTCTTTACGGAATCAACTTTTTCAAAGTATTTATCTATTTTATGGTAAGTCAGCACGATGAGTGTAATAGTGAAAGGTACTTATGCAAGTCTGCTTTCTGTCATTCTGTAAAAATTGGTCCAAGTCTGCTTAGCATTTTTAATATATATATATATATATATATATATATATATATATATATATATATATATATATAGAGAGAGAGAGAGAGAGAGAGAGAGAGAGACAGAGAGACAGAGACAGAGAGAGACAGAGAGAGAGAGTTATTTAAATGTTCTTATATTTTTAGTAATGGCGGACATATCTGATAGCAGATCAGTATTATTGGTATATACATGTATCTGAAATGTTATGAAGCTTTGTCAAATTCTGTTCAGTGGTCTTTGAAAAGTTTTATTAAATTTAAATTCTGTTTTTATAACAGGAGCCATATCTGACTGCAGATCAATATTATTTATATACGGTAACTTGAAAGCCTATCATTTCAGGATGTTATCTAACAAAAGCTGGTAAAATTCTGCTGAATGGTTTGAAGACTTTTCTATTTTTAGCAATGGCAATAATATTTGGCACCAAATTAGTATCATTTTTAATATGAAAGTCCTTTGTGTTGAATGTAATCTAATTATGTTGAATGGTATGGAAATAAGTCTTTCACAGATTTTTCCATTTTTAGTATTAAAGAAGCTATTTTTTTGTACAGATCACCATCAATTGCACAAAATAAATGTCTTCATAAGGAGGCTTTCTGTCAAATTGGGGCAAATACTGCCAAGTTATTTTTGAGAAGTTGATTAAGGTTTTCCTGCTTTTTTAGTAAAAGTGGCCATACTTGTTAGCAAATATGCATTATTTGTATGGAAAAAAAATGTGTAAAGTTCATTTTACCATGATGCTTTCTGTCAATTCTGATCACATTCTGTAGAGTGGTTTTTAAAATAAATGTTGAAAGCATGTTTATATTTAGTTGGGCCTAACAGAGTAGATAATTTTCACCAAGTACCGAATCCGAGTATTTGGATATACTATTTTTGCTGGATCCGGGCACAAACCAAGTAGTAGGTGTGACTCCGGAGAGTACCATTTGTTTCATTATCGTATGTGAAGCTTAAACTTTTCATGTAACGTATACCGTATATATTGCCTATAAGATGAAAAATTTTATTATTAACTAAAATTATTATGTATTAAAAAACTTTTTTTAAACATTTGATATTTAATTTTTTTTTACTTGTAACCATTTGTGCGCGTATTATTTGCTTAGGCAAATATTTCCGAATAGTACCGAAAAACCCGATATTTGGCCGAAGCGAATATCCTAGGCGATTTCTGGTTAGGCCCTAATATTTAGCAATGGCAGCCACATTTGACAGCTGATTGGCATCAGGTGTGACAACTGAAATCCATTATTACTAGAATGCTTACCATCAAATTTCGTAAAATTCCACTGATTTTATTTCAAAAGATATTTATACGATTTTCTATTTTTTAGTAACAGTGGACTTCATTTGGCAGATCAGACTGTATAAATATGAAAGACATTGATGCAAGAATGCTTTCTGTCAAAGTGTGGTAAAACTCTATTAAGTTGTTTTTGAGAAGTCATTTAATGGCTTTTAGATATGGTTTTCACATTTGAAGGTGGATTGGCATCATTTGTAAAACAGAGTTGTCTCAAGTTAGGCTACACTTGATGTAGCACAGTCATCTTTAACATTAAGCATATCTGATCATGACGCTGCATAGGTCTCGCGCTTAAGCAAATTTCACTATATAACCTGTTGTTATTGTAGAGTTTAATGCCATTTTTCAGCACAAGATAGGCTATACATGGCGGCCAGTATTAATGGAACAACCCAGGCCCCCCTACCCCCCAGAAAGAACCACCGATCCACGAGAAGCTACTGGCAAGCTTTCTTACATACCCACATTGGCCGAATCTGAGACTTAAACCCACGCAGACAGGTGAGATGGCAGTGATCCATAAGAGAGAGTCTTTAGACCATTCCGCAACTCAGGGCCCCACTGATTGGCAAAATACCATGACAAATTTCACTAACTAATCAATAGAATTTTTTATTTTATTTCCCCTGTAGGCAACCTCATGATCCCATAAGATAGAATTGGTCATGGGATGATTCAGTGAATGATCCAGCGTCAGCAAGTCAGTACTTTGTCTTTTTCTCTAGTTTAATATTTTCTCGATTCCAGTATTTACAGAACTTCACTGCAAACAAAAGTCATTAATGAAACCAATACAATGTTTGATTTTTTAAATATACAATGGACAGCAAACCAATTAAGTTCAACTATTGAATCATGCCATGTATTTTGATCCCTGACCATATGGAAGAATGGTTTACTGCTTGTCTAACACCTAGATAAATTCAGCATGATTCAAGCAGGGAGGGTGTTAGACATGCAGTAAACCATTCTGCCACATGGGTCTATGAACTTTGCAGTGGCACTTGACATATAAGCCAGTATATAGGGTAATTATGGGTTCCACAAAGCAACCATTCAGTTTCTATGGTTTGGTAACCCACCTACATGAATTCTTATTTATAGAGGTCTCTGTTGGATGTTGAAAGTAAAGATTGCATGGGTGAGATTTATCCAGATACTGAAAATCCAGCAAACAAAATTTAGACCAAATACACAAGCTGAGAATCAATGACCTCAAGGTCTATTCAAGAACAGAAAATTTAGTGGGAAGTTACCACCCACAGATCTTAAAACAAAGGAGAGATTTATCAAATTACAGGAATGGGGTAAAGATGAAATAAATGAAGGGTTTGCAAAAACGATATACGATATGCACATGCTCAGGACCATGGTTCTTAAGTCTCAGCTTTGTAACTGTTGTTGTTGTTGTTGTGGGATTTAACGCCATTTTTCAGCACACAAAAGGCTATACATAGCGATCTGAATTAATGGTGGAAGAAAAACCCGGTAAAACCCCCAGAAAGAACCAATGACCCACGACAAGCAACTGGCAAGCTTTCTCACATACCCACACTGGCCGAATCTGAGACTTGAACCCATGCAGACAGGTGAGATGGCAGTGATCTGTAACAGATAGCGCTTAGACCACTCGGCCACTTGGGGCCCCTGCTTTAACGACATCTCTGTTCCTGCCTCACAGATTTAAGTTTAAAATGCAATCTGCAGATAAGGAATGATTGGTACTGAAGTACGAAGCAGTCAAAACTAATAAACTTGGCAATATTTTTTTAATGAGAAATTAAGGAAATATAGTCAATATAAGACAGTAACTACAACTCATTTCTCTTTTAATAAACCATCTTTCCTTTCCCACTGCATGTCAACAATCACCCATTGCTGACAAGATCTATTTAATAAATCCCCTTAAACTTTAGAAATGTAATTAGTAGTTTATAATCAGGCAAGTAATAAATATTTGTATACAAAAGAGTTCTATGTTTATTGATCTAATCAACAGCGGCTCTAAAAGCAGACCAAGTTAAATGCAAACAAAGGAGCTCTTTGAATCCCTTCTCTGTGGACCCTCAGGGTTTAAATTTGGTCAATACTTCTTGTAATTTAATACCCTTATATTCAATTCACAGATTTTTGTTTTGCATATTTTTGGGGGTTAAGTATTTTTGGAAAGACCAACCTCTTTTCCCATGAACAATAAATGACAAATAATGTTTTTAATAGGATTTCTAAATCTGAATTTTAATGTTTATCTGTACCTGAATATAAGTATCTGCCACAAACTTTGGATTGGAAGTATGGCCAGTAAAAATTGGTACATGTACTTCAATATGACTCGTACAGTAGCAGGATGTTTTTTAATACAAGTACAGTACATGCATACATTCTGGAAATTATTTCCAAGTTATCAACTTTATCATGTTCATGAATACCTCCCATCCCAAAACACCAGTGGCAATCTCTGTACTTAAAGGATATATATTTAGTGATCTTATCAGCCACTGATGCTCAAAGAGAGATACCCTATTTTCCCACAGCTGTGCTAATCTGAAAACTTCATATCATGGGGAAGAAGGGGCATCAGCTTTCATTCAAGCTGCCAATATTAAAAATCTGCCTGATAAAAAGTCGCACTGAAACTTTTGTGGGGCCTGGTTTTCTGAATAATGCATGGCAATGTCTTCTGATAAGAGCTGGGCAACATGTAAACTTTGTATTTTTAAAGTCCTGGGTTTGATGTCTGGTTCTGACATGAACTATTAGAAACAAGAAAAAAATTGAAATTAATAAAACTGCACACACTCAATGTAAGTAGAATAGAAGTCATTTCTCGTGTCCTGTTTAAATGCATTCATGTCCAGAATAATGAAAAAAATTGTAATGAACTGAGAGATTTTGCGTTCTGCTCATACTTTTAATTCTGAAGAATTCTGAGTTAGCAATACCAGCAATACGGGATGTCAAGGTTACAAAAACGTTGAAGCAACTAATAGTACATGACATAATCTTATGTAAACATATGTTTCGACTCATTTGAATGTGACAATGAGGAATTTTGTAAGCACAAGATAATGTATTTCCCATCTATTTTTTAATGAATATGTGCATGTCAAGCAAACAGTTTGGAGAGAGATAGAGAGAGAATGCAACAGAAGTATTCCTATCTAAAATTTAGCCACAATAAACTAGCTGATAGTGTCAATTATGCCCTCGGAATGCAATCCTATTCTAGACCTTAAGAGCATCAATGAATCAATGGTCAACATGTTGGACATGTAACCAACGTAGTGCAGGTCTAAACCCTACCTTCAGCTTATACCAGCCACCAGTGTCAATTTAAACTACCTTATCACTATTTAATCTATCTGTGTTGATGTACCATAAAACAACAAACCAAATCGATCATTTTATCTAGATTTAGCTGTCAAAATTTTATGCAACAAAGTTCCCTCAGTTGCACCTGTATAGCACATAAAAATGACCCAAGAAAACACAGATAAAAGTTTTCTATGGTTGATTTTAGATTAAATGAATTAAGCACATTCCATGCTTACTGAACAGAAAGCACTCATTACCAAAAATGGAAAAGACGATGAATTTCATTGGCTGACAGAAATGTCTTAATGATTTGCATTGGCCTGGGCACCAAATGAGAGCCAACAAGCTAAATTGTTACTTGTGACAAAATCCTTCTGGTAATGGTGGTGGAAAATTTGCAATGGAATGAATGAATTTAATTAAGTTGCACATTATCATGTCAGTTCATGTCTGCGGTTGTTAAGCAATAAAAGGCCATATCTATCAAATAAACACATATTTATATATTACATATTTATATATTACAAAAGCTGAATACATACAACCAAACCTAGACTGCAATGTTATCTGGCAAACACTTCTGGCAGGAATATTTGCAAATTATTCCACTTTCAAACAAGAATTTGCAGACTCATCCTAGATAATGCTGAAAACATCCCATAATGCAATTAATAATTGATACTGAAATTTTAACAGCAAGTGAAGGAGTAATTTGAGAGAGACTTAACTTGCGCACAAAGTTTCAAACAAGATGGCACCAAAAGATAATAAAGAACTATTTCATGTTTAAAAAAAGGCAATACATGTACTCGAAATTTCAGATCAATTCCATTTAACAATCTTTCCATTCCAAAACCAAATAAAGAACTCTTTCAGAAAGTTTCCAATATCAAGGCCACACTTATGGAAGAAAGGATAATTGAGAAAGTAGAAATCTGATGCATTTTTTTATAATTGGATTCATTATGGATGAAAAGTGATATCTTTTGGATTTGCAAAGCAAATAATTTAAATTCTTAAACTCCCCATTTTGTTGTCTATTTCTATGTTGTTGTTGTTGTTTTAGGGTTTAACGCCATTTTTCAGCACACAATAGGCTATACATGGTGGCCAGTATTATTGGTGGAGGAAAAACCCAGGAAAACCCCTGGAAAGAACCAGCGACCCACGAGAAGCTACTGGCAAGCTTTCTCACATAACTACGTTAGCTGAATCTTAGACTTGAACCCACACAGACAGAGGTGAGACAGCAGTGATCCGTAACAGAGAGCGCTTTAGACCACTCAGCCAGTCGGGTCCCCCTTCTATTTCTATATACTGTACTGTATATATCGATAATGTACCAAGCTGGCACCAGTTCTTAAAATTTTTATATTTAAAAAGTCAATAAATAAATAAAGCTTTTTATTATTGATTTGTTTTTGTTTTGTTAATGTTGGCTGTGATGGCATGACATTGGTTGCTCTTTTTTCTACTTATTTTCTGCATGAAGTTTTATTTTATTTCATATTTTTCTTAAAAAAAGAATTGTCATATGTGCCTTTACTGTGTGAGCAGTGTGTGTGTGACTTTTTATTCGTACCGTAGCACTATCAATATTTTAGTCATATCACTATAATAATGTTTACTATGAGGCAGTTTATAGTGATGACTAGCACTGGGGTATCATGCCGCCGACATGTAGCATGATGTCCCACCCAGTCACATTATCCTGACACCAGGCCAACCCGTCTTAACATTAATCTCTTATTGCTGAGCACCTAGCGAGGCAGCTGTTAGTAACATTTTTATAAATCTTTGATATTACTCGGAGTTCAAACCTGCGACATCCCACATCATAGCCAGACGCTCTAACCACTAGGGCACTGGAGCGTTCCACTGTGTGAGCAACTATGTATTATATATTATTATATATATATATGAATATAAAAATGGCCCACAAGGAGGATTAGTTCCATGGAACTAAATGTTACCCTCTTAAAGGCAAATCTTTATTATTATTATTATCATTATTATTATTATTATTATTATTATTAAAGTGCCATTCAAAATCCCTGTTGGATTTATTTCTTTATTATTATTATTATCATTATTATTATTATTATTATTATTATTATCATTATTAAAGTGCCATTCAAAATCCCTGTTGGATTTATTTCTTTATTATTATTATTATCATTATTATTATCATTATTATTATCATTATTAAAGTGCCATTCAAAATCCCTGTTGGATTTATTTCTTTATTATTATTATTATCATTATTATTATCATTATTAAAGTGCCATTCAAAATCTCTTTATTATTATTATTATTATCATTATTATTATTATTATTAAAGTGCCATTCAAAATCACTGTTCGATTTATTTCCAAAGCAGCATAGTCAGGAAAAAAGACTCAAATGTCTAAAATAAATTCCAGAGGAGAATGGTTGTTAGGGATGTGAAACTCAAATCACAAAATGGAATGGCATCTGAAAAATGGATTGATAATGATCACAATTTCCCAAGGCATGGATTTAATCATTTCTGCAAGAAATATTTACAAACATAACGACAGTGTTTAGGATTCAATTTACTTCTCAATATTTCTTTATATAATCTTTAATCTTTATAATTACTTATATAATGGTAATCACAACCATGTCTTGTTTTGGTGTATAATACAAACTACTGGTCTGCAACTAACCATGAAGATCATGAAAACTTCTAAGGGACTGATGCTCAATTGTTCCAAAAGAATTTCAGAATTTAAGACAAGGCCATTTGTTCTTTTTCACTACAGAGTGTTGACACCATCTCTGATATTATTCAGCAATAACAAGATTTTCAGATTAGCTACAATTGATATACTGGATGTCTTATTGGCACCATTTTCATTAGGACCAAGCAAACTCCATTTGAAGTCTTGAAAACCAGATTTCAATATGACCACCCATTCAGGTGAAGTTACAGCAAGATTTTTGAGTCAGTTACTACTGTGGTAGCCATACTGGACAACTGGCAAGATTTTCAGTTAGGACCAGCTTAGGTATCACAGGATGTTTAGGGCCCCAAATGACCAAGTGGTCTAAAGCGCTATCTGTTACGGATCACTGCCATCTCACCTCTGTCTGTGTGTGTTCGAGTCTCACATTCAGCCAATGTGGGTGTGTGAGAAAGCTTGCCAGTAGCTTCTCGTGGGTTGGTGGTTCTTTCTGGGGTTTTCCTAGCCTCTTCCTCAACCATTAATACTGGCCGTCATGTTTAGCTTATTTTGTGCTGAAAAATGGCGTTAAACCCTAAATCATAGGATGTTCATGTAGCCATTCCTTGGGAAGATAACAAAATTTCAAGATGGATGCAGTATTTTTAAAGGTCAGTTTGCATAATTTTCATACAGGAAGTCTTCTGATGAAAATCATGTCAAAAATTACTTTCCATTTAGAGGGATAGAGGTAATAATTTCAAATGCCCACCATAGTGGCCAACCTGGATGTCAGATCAGCACCATTTTAAATTATGATCAACTTGACATGACATAAGCCTTAAGGAAAACACCACTGGTAGATAATAATAACAAGAATTTTGAGCTGGCTGCAATGGTGGTCATACTTGATATAAGATACCAGTTTAATTTAGGACAACAAGACAACATAAGAAGCCTTTTGGCGAAAGCACAATATTTTGTCAATATGACCAGCTATCTAGGAGGAGAAAAAACAGCTATCTAGAAACAGAAATGGGCATTGTGTCTACCATACTGGAGATCAGATGGGCATTATTTTCATTATCCATACATCATTAGAAGCCTTTCATTGAAAACTCTATAGCAACATGACCATTTAGAAGAAGTAGTAGTGATAAGCTTTTCAAGATGGCCATCGCAGCAGCCATGTCTGAGCTAGACAATTTTTATTCAAGACCAAACTAGACATCATTACAAGTCTTTTTGAAAAACCTCATGTCAATCTGATGATCTATTCATTATTTCATAAGGTATATCAATAACATGATTGTCAAGATGCTGGATAACTAGATATCATAAGATTTAGTCTTCTGGTGAAAGCCTTATGTCAATCTGATGATCTATTCAAGGTATATCAATAACCACATTGGAAAGATGCTAGATAACTAGACAGCATAAGATTTAGTCTTCTGGTGAAAGACTGATGTCAATCTAACCATCCATTCAGAAGAAATAGCAATAACAACATTTTGATCTTCTTTTCAAGATTGTTGTCATGCTGGTTATATCTGATGTAAGATCGACAACATTTTCATTTAGGACTAACTCGATATCATAAGACGTCTTTCAGTGAAATTCCCACATTGATTTAACCATCAATTCAGAAGGACTGTAAATAACAATCATTTCAGAAGGACTGTAAATAACAATCATTTCAGAAGGACTGTGGATAACAATCATTTCAGAAGGACTGTGGATAACAATCATTTCAGAAGGACTGTGGATAACAATCATTTCAGAAGGACTGTAAATAACAATCATTTCAGAAGGACTGTGGATAACAATCATTTCAGAAGGACTGTGGATAACAATCATTTCAGAAGGACTGTAAATAACAATCATTTCAGAAGGACTGTGGATAACAATCATTTCAGAAGGACTGTGGATAACAATCATTTCAGAAGGACTGTGGATAACAAGATTTTCACTCCATAAAGAATGTCTGAACATGACATTTTCCTCTTAAGACCAACTAGACCAGTCAATCGTTTCCTAAAAATGGACGATTAATGGCGAACAGACCAGACATGCTAAAGCTACACAAAAGCTATTGTTGCCAATAACAACAACAGCTGATTAATTCTGACTCTAATATTAATCATTATCAGTTTCAACTTCTAAAGTTTATGATAAGTTATACCATACTATAGACCATATATGTACTTTTAACAGGGACAAGGGTGGCACAGTTGTTCAAGCACTTGCCCTTGCACAGCACTGACACCACATCTCTATGTGATCAGAAATAAAACTCAGCAATGTAGGTATGTGAGAAAGCTTGCAAGTAGCTTCACATATGTGTGAATTCTGTGTTATTCTCAGGATTTTCCCAGGTTCTTCTGCCACCAAATATACAGGCCATGCATGAAATTAAACCCACAAAACCCCAGCCATGTACTGTATCGTTAACACCAAAATGGGGAATAACTCCGGAAAAACACAGTACGCATAGACAGAATATTTGCATGTTGATGCTTCATAAATAAAGTCTGTAAAGAGTAGTCATGCACCCAAAAATTGCACAGGGCACACCATACATCACCATACATTATTCCACAGGAGTCTGACATTTTATCAATAAAATACAACTAAAGTTGTGACAACATGAAATAACCTCATATTTAGTTAGTATTTACTATTAATCTATAACTTCAGTTAAGATTATTTCATGCTGTAACAAATTTTTGTCACATTTTATTGATACAATGTTAAGACTCCTGTGATTATCCATGGTAAGTGCATTAAAAAGTTAAAGCCAAACAAAAACTGAAGCTTAGCAGAACATGCAAAGTTTGCATTTTTAAAGGAAACTAAAAACAGTACTCAGTATATACATGTAAAACTTTTCACATTCCTTATGGATAACTGTTTATACTTACTTGTTACTCTGTCCCAAAAACTATAGATACTGATCTATTTTCACATAATGCACATGCAGATCAGGGTCTATGATGGTCTACTGATTACTCCTAACAAACTGCATTGATCAAGACATGACAATGCATTCTGTGATGGCAGACCTGGGTCTGTAACTTTGCATTTGGACTTGGATGTGAGCATACATGGAACCCCTTCTTAATGTCAATAAACAAAGTCCATTCCATTTATTTCTGCAAATCTCAATAGTTTATTGTAACTGGATACTGCCATTCACTGATAAACCACTGTTTCAGCTCTTATTCTATTAAAAGACTTCCAAGGGTGTTGAGTCAAGAAAGCCTGCAGGATAAACCACAAGTGAGGAAATATCCAAGGTATTTTATCTCTGCCTATCAAGTTTATTGCTAAACAATCCTTATTTGAGAGGTTTCTATTATAAGAACAATATACTTATAAAATCCAACCTAAATACTGATCAGAAATGAAACTATTATGTAGTTATCAAACAGGACAGAAGATCAACTGACCATCTTGTAAACTCTCATAATCAATGACGCAAAATTAAAATGTTTAAATTTAATTTAATTTATGGATAATCACTTTTTTTCCATAAGAAATTGGGAATGACAAGGCTCCCCTGGCACTGCAAATCTGTCCTTTTATAGCCCCCCCCCCCAAAAAAAAAACAAGTATTTGTGCTTACCAATTATCATTAAGTTAGGAAGGATCTGAATTCCAGGTATATATATATATATATATATATATATATATATATATATATATATATATATATATATATATATATATATAAATGAATATGAAAAATTAACATAGTATGTTAGTCTAACTTGGCTGTTGACCAATGGTCACTGGCAAAGATGCTAGACATCATATGGTTTACAGGAGCTGTTGTAGTGCTTAACGCCATTTTTGAGCACACGATAGGCTATACATGGTGGCCAGTATTAATGGTGGAGGAAGAACCAGGAAAACCCCAGAAAGAACCACCGACCCACAAGAAGCTACTGGCAAGCTTTCTCACATACCCACATTGGCCAAATCTGCGACTCGAACCCACACAGACAGAGGTGAGATGGCAGTGATCCGTAATGGACAGCGTTGAAGACCACTAGGGGACCCAGTTTACAGGAGTACTGGCAGCTGTTGAACATTCGGTACCCACCCGATTACCGTAAATGCTTGCTTAAAAGTTGAGTAAAAGTTAAAAAAAAACAAAGATGACACTTTGATGCATTTTGTATGTTATAATGATTATTCCTAACTGCACACAAGGCCGACAAGATGTGGGGGGAAGGCGGGAATATATCCCTGAGCCTGGGCTGAACACTTTAATTTTATAAAAGAAAATGTTTGATTGAACAAGAACTCGGAGAAGCCTGGATGTTTCTTACCCAAGAGCCTGTGATCACTCTCTACGGACTGCACAGACCCATATTTGTCTATAAATTATGCAATGGCAGTTCTCAGTCTGTGCATCTTATAAGCAAGTATATATGGTACTGCAATATACCAAAAAGCTGATGTGGTCACAACCATTCTGAACTATTTTTAATTTTTAATTACATGTACACACACAAAACTGTCTCAAATTGACATGGGTATTAGTACAGTAAGCATGGTTATTTCTGGAGATGAAATAGAGCACTTAATTACAATCCTATGTTTTGAGAATGTGACTCCATTAAAAAAAAAACAGGCTTATTAGAAATCACTCACATTACCAGATGGCTGATACACTCACCTAATTTCTTCCAATTCTGTTGGTTGCATGAGTTAGTAAAAACAAATAATTCAATGTGCAGCCACCTTTTTTTGTATTTTCATTTTTATGCCAGGATGTTTTCAATCAAGTCTGGCAAAGATCTGTTGGCACATTTTGCATAGAAGTCATTTAAAGTTTTATCTGTTAAACTTAGATAATGACCTACCTTTTACAGTAACCATTTTTCTTGCTACATTTAAATTTAATTTTTAGAAACTTCATTGGAACCAGGCAAACTAGATTGCTTGTAAATTTGATAATAACAGCTATTATGATCATTTCTGGTAACATTACGTGCATCTAAAATACAGGTAGGACAAAGTATTTTATGAAACTAAACCCCTCAACTGATGGAAAAGTTTCATTCTATTAGGAATGTTTTTCAATATTTTGATCTTAAAATTCATCCTAGGCATTGTCAATTAATCTTTCACCCCTCATTTTTTTTATCATTTCTTTGTAAACTCTTCTTGTAAGGCTTCTGGTGAATTAATCCTATAAAAAAGCGGTTATGGGGTCTATTGCGCTAAAAGATAGTCTCTTATTTCTCATGTAAAAGATCCAATGATTGAAAAAATAAACAATCTATGACTTTTCATAATAAAACAAAATTATATATTGCTCCCAATTATATATATATATATATATATATATTATTTTCCAAAGTGACTGTTCTCCGCATCTCATTCCAACAGCAATGTTTAATTTTGGATGGGCAACATGTAGACCATGGAGTATGATGCTATAGTTAGTTAAAGGCAATCCATAGGTAATGGTGCACAATCACTAAGTAAACAATTTGTTATAATGCTCTCTAATTAACATTTAATGATAGACTGATTGCAGTCAGTGATTACTCTTTCTTTCAACAATGATCAATTGCAGTATTTTCTCTAGCCACATCTAGCATGGCACAGTGCCATCCTGTTTTCTTAGGCACAATGCTTTCCTTGGGTGCTATGATTATTAGACTTTCCACAGTATACCTTTTCAATTAGACTGATAAAAACAAACCTCAGACATGGAGATGCAAGATCATCTGATTAATATCTCACTTATTATAGAACTCCTCATCATCTTCAAGATTGATAACCTGTTTACTGAGTTTGATCAATATTGGGTCATAGATAACATCTCGCAAGTTTCAAAAAGCTCTGACAATCCGGCACAAGATCATGTTAATATTAATATGCATAAATCTTGCTCATAATTATAATCATTTGATATCTTTATATATATATATATATATATATATATATATATATATATATATATATATATATATATGCATATTTCCCCAATTTATCAACCTAAGATCATAAAGATAAAAAGGTTGCTATCTAGCTGACAACCTTAACCAATCACATGCATGGTCACCTCACTGTTACATAGTTAAGCTCTGATAAATAGTAACACAGAAAAAGTGAAAACAACAAGCTTTATAAAATCTGCAGTTTAAGAATCAAATCCAAAAATAATCCAAGAATTATTAAATCTGCAAATTAAATTTTAAAAGTCCAAGCAAGGAAATGTTCTAATGAATTAAAGTTTGAGTCTGAAGTAAAATCTAAGATGGAAGATGTTGAAGTATGCTGTAATCTGTATTGTGCTTATCTAAAGTCCCATGTAGAACTGCAAGAAATAACATTCCAGTGTTTGAAATCCAAATAAAAATTTTACAAACTCTTTGTCCAAGAATTGAGTATAAACACATAAAAAATTTAAAGATAAAAGAATTAATTAAATCTAAATGACCTGAAGAAAAATTAACATGAACTCGAAAACTGATCACAGACAGACAGTTTCCTGTGTAAAGTAAAAGCCTGGACTGAGAAATTATTATGTAACATATGAGGGCCATGCTGCATTATTTACATTATGTATTCCAAACATGACCGTGATGAAAACCAATCATTTTACTTTAAGAAAATTATTTAATTAGTAAAAGTCATCCACAAGCATAAGGTCATTATTATTCTCACAATTAAAAACAGAACTTGTTTATGTGGTTTTACTACTAATTTGGAACCAAGGTCAAGACCAAGATCAACATTAGGTGTTTACTACAAAATGGTCAGGTCAAACAAAGTTCTGAAAATTGTCCAATCCCCAGTAAACAAAATTACATTTATTTGACATATAAAGAAATTAAAACATAACAAGATTTTTTAAAACTTACAATTAAATTAAAATAAATATATTAAATCAGATATACCTATGAATATTCATAGATGTTGCTCACAATTGTACTTAGTCTTATGCCTGCTTACCAATTTTATCAAAATTGAATCTAATCCAGTCTCCAGACAGACAGCAAGCTCGGCAAATCAGTTGCAAATTCACGTTCTTAACAAGTGTGAGACCTTGCTGATATGTTGTTGTTGTTGTAGGGTTTAACACCATTTTTCAGCATAAGATAGGCTATACATGGCGGGCAGTATTAATGGTAAAGGAAGAACCCAGGAAAACCCCCAGAAAGAACCACCGACCTACGAGAAGCTACTGGCAAGCTTTCTCACATACCCATGTTAGCCGAGTCTGAAATTTTAACCAATGTCGACAAAGGTGAGATGGCATTGATCCGTGACGGAGAGCGTTTTAGACCATTCAGGGCCCCCCCTTGCTGATATCAGCCTTTATTCCATGTGTAATTAAAGCTACTTTCTTACAATATATATTGGTATACCTCAACTGTATTTAAGTAATAGAAAAAAAAGCTAAACCAGCAAGTTTAGTAAATTTTAACAAATAATTTATTCCCTTGAATACAAAGTGAAAATTTAAAAGGAACATGCAGTATTGTGAATTAAATCCCAAACAGTCATAAAAGTTCTAATTGTACTTAGTCATATGCCTGCTTACCAATTATCACAAGACAGTATGTAGTGTTCTGAATGAATAACAGTATTGAACGTGTTGATGTACCAACAGTCTTGGATAAGCTGATGTGCAACATTCTTGACATATTCAATGATATAATCCAGAATATCTTTGATTTAATTCACAATAATCTCCAAATTGTACTTTAGTAAAAAAAAATCAGTAAGCACTTTGTAATTCCAATGAATAATTTAATTAAATAAATACAGTAGTCCCCCTCTTGAACGGACCCCTGACCAGAGGCCATCTGCTTCTTACGGCCAGAATCCCTTGGCACCGACGAGTTTGTATTCAAAAGTACCCCTCAAGAGCAACCACCCCTCTAACGCGACCAGCGGCCAGCATTTTAGTACAAAAAATGAAAAATGTCCCCCTCATGAACGGCCACTTTCGTTTCTTTAAATGTATCCAGAATCAATAATTAATTCAAATCTTGACGTAAGGTAAGCAATTTTGATTATCTCTATCGTTGATACACGTCTCCGAGTGTCAAGTCGCCGTTAAAAGTGTCGACTAAAGATTTATAGTATATCATTATCTATGAAAGTCAATGTTTACAGAAAATGGGCTCAATAATGTTATGATAGAGTTTGGGGTTTAACACCTATGTCGAGTTCTTCTCGTTGATGATTATAACCAGACGTAATTGTTATAATCATAACAAGGTCAGCATAGGCTAAAAATAGATTTTGTACATTGGCACACACAGACAACCTTAAAAAAACAACAGGGTACCAGACAAAGACCGGAAAAATCACGTGACCACACATTATGGCTTCCTTTACGAAGGCTGTGTTTCGTACACTCGACACAAGTTTTGTCTGCATAATTAAATCGCATATAGTCAGCAATAACCGAATAAATCATTACCAAACATTAAAATGTCATCACGTTAACGGATACATTATTTTCGAAGAAAGTCGGTTATTCTACTCGACGACATCAGGGAAGGGCGGGGTGGGTGGTTGGGTGATGTCGAACAATTTTTATGTAGAAAAGACTCGTAAAAACAAGTTTATGTTTAAATAATTTGAATAAACAAAGTAATAACCGATAAGAAGGTTATTCAGCAGCAGTGGGAAAATGGAAAGATAATTATATATGTACCAAGATGTAAATGACACTTTTGAATCCATTTCCAATGTGCATGACAACAATACCCGCTCGCATATCACACTTACGCCAAGAAAGCAAAAATAGTAACGTATATTCAGTTGAAATAAATTTGTTATTATAACAAAAAAAAACTTTTATTGATTAATGTTTCATTTAGACGAAGATATTTCATGTTTTGAAGTATGTAGCTTTCTTACTACGTACATTACATATACATGTAATTCTCATAATAAATTTAGCCCCCTTCTGGAACGGCCACCCGCCTTATAAGGCCACTTTCCCGGTGCAGCAGGGGTGGCCGTATAAGAGGGGGACTACTGTACTCTCATTTATAACTGAACACAACTAAACGACTGATTCCACTTGACAGATGTTCAAATAGGTATTAATGATATTAATGTAATCAAACCTCATGGACAACAATTAGCTATGTAATATGTTGTTTACAAATGATCATTACAATCTACAATGATGGACAAAAATTAAACACACATTGTCGATATACATCACAATATATACCATGGTTCCCTTAACAACAAAGCATGGATGCAGAAAATGGGTTGATGATATATCACTTGTAATATAATTGGCTCTTTAACTTGTGGTAAACTATGACCAATAAAAGCCAAGTATGAGTTATACACATGGTTATCTTTCCATGTTTAGTTCCTTTTCTGTCTCGGCCTTCTTTGTGGTTGGCTGGACCTTCTCGAGTTCAATGACAATTGCTAAAATTGGTTCAGGTTACAAAATACATCTAGTATATTTTAATATTTTAAAAGTTATGGACATGCCAAGAATACAGGCTGTAAATCTGAACAGTTTTATCTTGCTAGTGACAATGTAAATTGGCTGCAATTTGTGAAATTAATATCCTGTATTTCAAAAATAAAATCAGGATTACATTTGGCTCATTAATCACTGAAAAAAGAACATAGTTCCCAATCCCTCTGCAAGACATAGCCAACATGCTTAAAGTACCATTAATAAAACCAACAAAAACAAACACATAATCTTTTCATGGCTTCATGTTCACACAGACTATCAAATCTTGACAAGTAGCTCAATTCTGATACTACTGGTCCTGGAAAAGAGGATGAAAAAAAATATTATCAGTCAAGCAGTGGGGGGTGGGGGTGGTAGTACAAGATCATAAAGTTACAAAATTGAATATCACAGAGTGGAAGTCAATAAATCCAACAAGAATGTGTACCATGGCAAAGGGTAACCCTTCAGGAGACATGCCAGTGTCTGGTATACATGTACTAAGAATCTCAGTTAAATTAGAATGCCACATCTCACCCATTATCAAATTTATTTGAGATATTAATGACATGACCCTGTATTCCTAAATTTAATCAAACTGGCATCAATACTCAAAATATCAGACAGCCTGATGCCTGCTGGCATGTTGCCCTTGCCAAAATTCAAAAAGTGTTTATATATAAAATTTCCTTTAATTACAGCTATTGCCCATTCTGACATAAGACCTGGTCTAATATACAATACACCAGGTTCAGTGTAAAATGGGTCATATGTAGGAGGATGTAATAGGTGCAATGCAAAACTTTTGTACTTATGTTGCTGTGTATGATTTACTTCCTCCAAGCTATTGCATTTTTTGCAACATTAACCTTGCATCACCTACCTATGACAAAGCCTCGAATGTGCCAGAAAAATGTGGTATTTTCATTTTGAAGACTTTAAAAACTTTGGAACATTATTTCTACTCATCCCTTTATGTATATACTTCACCCATTGAAGACTTGACTTGCATCTCTGACAAAGCAAAGCACTTGACCTGTAAAAGGTGAATAATAATACCATCGATGCTTACATACATGAAGAGTCCAATTGCAAATAATACGGATCATGCACCTGCAGACCAGGGTATATATTCTTTGTTCTACTGATTACTCCTAACAACAAAGAACCAGATCTGTCAGCACATTATGTAACCACAGATCTGGCTCTATGCAGTTTGCAGCTGGGCTCAACTTATAAGCAAGTATATACAGTATCTGTTTTCCATTTTTCATTGGTTACCTCCAATTTGCAAGTAAGTTTAATGTCTCAGATTAACTGTTTGACAATTAACCTAAGCAGGGGGATAAGTGACTTTAAAAAAAGCATTTTTTTCAACCTGAAGAAATACACACTTGCAATGCATTTTAATCAATTTAGATCAAAGAGATGTCACTGCTAAATCTACTGATGTACACAGTGTGTGACTCATGTACTATGAAAAACAAATCACAAAACTTTTAAGGTGACTGAAATGACATACATGTATAGTTTTAAAAAATCTCTCAAACTTCATTTGTTTTGAGCTACACTCAATCAACATGTCAAGATTTATGCAGCATTCAGAAAAAACAAAACTCCCATTTGTCCTCTGAATACACTTCATTGAAGATGGTGATTAAATATACTGATATTACCTCAACTAAAAGGCCAAGCTAAAGAAATACACATACATACAAACAGTAATACATCAGAAGGTTTACATCTGAACATGGATACATTGTGAAATTGCTGAAACCATGTTAGTTGTGAGCCACTCTGTAGCAGAATATCAAATTGTCAATGCGGGTTCATTCTCATGAGCAATAACAAATGATAAAGTCAAATGAAAGTGTTAAAGCAGGAAAAACTTCAAATGTTTATGAAAATTTACTTAGTGATTAAAGCAGGAAAAACTTCAAATGCTTATGAAAATTAACTCAAGTGATTAAAGCAGGATAACAGGAAAAACTTCAAATACTTATGAAAATAAATCGGTTGATTCAGTCAGTGACAAGGACATGAGTCAACTCAAACTTGCCGACATCAGGGTCTGGGAGAAAACATTCCTTTACTTGACACAGAATCAAAATTTGAGTCTACAAAGACCAAATGTTCTTTGGAAACACTGTGAAGTAGACACTCTTTTGGCACAAAGAACAGGTTTGTACTAGGATTTGGTGAAAACTCTACTTTAAATAAGTCAAAAAAATTCTAACGTTTAGAAAATATGATCACTCATTTTTTGAGGCAAATAAATAATTATAGAAAGTAAATTTAAAGCATATTTTTATTTTTATTTGAAGTTCAATGCCATGTCAAGATAATACTTAAAACATCGCTCTTTAGAGTGAGGAAAATTATCATCAGGTTAAGCGATTTTTTTAAAGTCACATGCCTGTGTCTGAAATATTTTCTATGGCCCCTGAGAGAAAAACATAAGCCATCCACATATTTAAAAACACCTGCATACATCTCACTCAATATCAAATTCAACCAAGAACTTTATAGCACTTATTCCTGGTTGTATCAAAATCTGGCTCCTGCTATTACCCATTTGCTCATTTGGTCTTGAAGCCATATAAGACAATTGAACAAGGATTACAGCCACAATGTATAGATCCAACCTGTACCCAGTAGAAATTTTCTTAAATATTTCACAGCTTTACAAATCAGTCAAGATCATCCAATGTTACAATAAACATCAGCCATGTTTTATCCATGAGGATTTGGTGAAAATACTGCAGCATAATTTTTTTTTAAAATATTTATATGCAAAGTGGTACTACAATATGCATGGGTAATTTCAATGTAGATTTCACTACAATTTTTTTTAAAAATTATAAAAAAATAAGTAGTACTAGAGAATAAAATTAGAAAATTATATTCATTAAAATTGTCTTCAGATTTTCTATATTCCGAAAACTAACTCACCGAACATGTACAGGGTATGCTTTTGTTTCAATGTATCTCAATGTCCGACCTCTTTTAAGATATAACTGTAACATTTGATCAGACAAATATCTTGCATACACGGTTGGTAAGGTAACGGCTCATGTCATATTTGTGTTAAACTTATACAAGTATCCCCCTTGCCTTTTTGTTTGAGGTATTATGCTGTCCAACTGATCTGGAACAGTTGGGAAATTATGTTTGATGTTGATGTTGTTGTAGTATTTAACACCATTTTTCAGCACACGATATGCTATACATGGCAGTCAGTATTAATGGTAGAGGAAGAACCCGTGGAAAAGCCCAGAAAGAAGCACTGATCCATGTGAAGCTACTGGCAAGCTTTCTCACATACCCACATTGGCCGAATCTGAGACTCTAATCCATGCAGACTGAGGTGAGATGGAAGTGATCTGTAACAGAGAGTGTTTTAGACCATTCTGCCACTTTAAGGCACCTCGAAATTATGTTTGAAACATTGTAGGTACTGAATAAATGCTGCTACATGGTGGTGGCACTGATGTCCATTGACCCTGCAAAGATGTATTGTTTATACATAATCATACACTATGCATTAATTAATAAAATAAATAAACTCTACCAGCGTATGTATCTGAAACATGCTGCTTATATCATAAGGTGATATTCCTGCAAAAATGTTTATATATTATTAATCAGTTTTACTAACAACAGGTGCCAAAGTTGCATTTTTTTTGTAACTTTACCCTCCACTGACATAAATTAAAATAAAACATTTCTTATGCCTTGTTCTTGTTTGTCTTGAGTAGTGATGTCTGAGATTTCTTTACATGAATATGCTGAGTTATACTGATGAACTTCATTTTCTAAAGTACAATTCATCCAGGTCATGTAGTCATTCAGTACTATTTCATTAATGGTTGTTATTTTCCATAACTTAATCACATGTACCTTTAAATGGAAATTATCTGCTTTATTTACATCCTCATACATTTATATTCCTCTGGAAGGTCATTATTTACATGCCCTGACAAATACATACAGCCCCTCCCAAAAAAAAATGTTAAAGGATATTTTGGACAATGTCAGCATAAAAAAGTCCAGTAAAACCAAACTTAATACATGTACCACATCAGTTATGTCGCAAAGAGACTTGAACTGTTTTGGAGAAGAAAAAAATGTGTACTGCCTTTTTGTGGGAGTGTCACAGTTGGCCATCATTTTTCTTCTACATGAATCTTATTTTCAAATTTCGATCTTGTGTATATAGCACTGCATAAAGCTGAGACCCTCCTGTGATAATTGACTGGAAAAATTATCTTCATCAGGTATTTAATTGAAATGTTATCAGGAATGCTTGTGAGAGAATCTGACATGATGTCTGTATTCTCTGATGATTCTGGCATTTTAATGGGAAACTTCATATTATAGTAACATTTTCTAAGCAGACAGGGCTTATCTAATCATTTCATATCTATGCATTATGACAAATAATTTAATTTGAAATGCACATCCTTCCATTTTCTTACATATAGCAGCTTAAACTCAATTGCATCTACTCAATGGCATACAATTTTATATAATAATGACAATAAATTCCCTTTTTTAAAAAGCATGTCTGCATGGTCTTAAAAAGTGAATCAAAGAGGTGACCAATATCCCTAATAAATACACAACCCAAATTTATTGACTGTACACACGACAGTGTCAAATGTAGCGAGTCAAAAGCGAAAACAATGCAATTACATCTACCCGGTACTGGTATATGACAAGTAGCGGAAAGCCTTAGGCGGGATATTTTTTCATAGGGTCAAAATAACCCATTATATTTTTGCAACGGTCAGAGAGGGAAAACAGGAGCAAAAGTTTCTCTGTTACGATAGATAAAAGTCACTATCAAAGAAACCACTTGGCTATTACATACCTGTACTGCGTTGCAGGTTTCGTTTTATACTCCCAACTGCAATTGCAAGTCCTCTAGTGTTCAGTTTTCTTATGAACTAACCAACTACATTTACTTTCCATGCACTCAGACCATTCCTATTTCCACACATTTTTAAAACAATTTTTAAGTTTATTCAAACTTTGTATGTCCTGGTCTTTCAGTAACTCTAGAGTAGATGCCATGTTGTGCAAATATAAAGCTAATTAACTTAAACTTTGTAGAAAAATCACAATTAAAATAACATTGAGCATTATAAATAACAACAAACAAGTGCAGTACATGATATCAATTGGACTTAATGACCTGCGAGCTGTAGCACATTTATTGTTGATAACTTCACTGAAGCTAGCTTCAGTAAGACAGTTACTAGGGCTCTCCTCCTAATTCCTTTTTAAAATGTTTCAAAGTAAAAGCATACGAGTTATCCTTTGTGATTTTAATGTTTGGAAAACGTGTGCAAAATAACTCACCAGCAACACTAGTAACTGAAGGAAGAAGGTTTATTTCTAAAAGAAATTTAATAAATCTAATTTCGATCGAATTTTATTAAGGTTCTCTCTGGTATTTATATATTTCGCAAGTTCAGGCCGAGTTGTGTGTGATGAAGCAAGAACCTGATGTTTATTAGCTTTTTCGTGCCCCTTCATGCCTGATACTGAAATCACATTACACAATTTGGAAAATGTCAAGTTTTCTCCATTACTATATGGCTTCACAAATCTACACAAGACAGCATAATTGTCCTTCCAGTTGTTTCCTTCTCATTTCCTGGAGAAATTTCTGAATATTCCTCTTTCCTACTTAACATGATTAGAAACTGAACATTACGAAGACGAGATACTTCGACAACGGTAACAATTTGCGAAAACAAATATGCCGGATAAAGACATGCATGGTAGCCTCGATTTCAAATGAACCAATCGTATTGTAGAACAATATTCCTATATACTAGCGATACATTCTATCAAAATAGAACCGAATGCACGTTCTAAACTGAAAATTCTAAAGAAATTGTTTATTTTAATTAAAAAACGTATTTTTTGCCCCCCCCCCCCCTTCCAGAAAAAAAACATACAACTGTATTTAGGTCCAAATGATGGGAGAAATACGGAAAAAAAAAACTGGACAGTTGGCAGCTATGCAACTGTTAGTTTTTTGGGGGTTGGCTTGATATTGTGTGGATAGCCTGGGATAGCAGCTGACCATGTGTCAGGTTACTACCTCATATTCTGGTACAAGTTTTATTTTCTTGTATGATTTTTTTGTGGAATTGCAAAGTTCAATTATGGCTTACTAAATGCTGAGAAGGTTAAATGTTCCTTGACCTACCTGCATATTTAATGATTAAATAATGAAATCTTATAGTTGCAATGTAGTGGAAAACAAATCTGTTCAGCAAAAACATTATGATAAATTTCATTGTTCAAGTTTATTCATTCACTGCATGCTTACCCATGGTTGCAGAATGTGCACCCTAGCTGCAAGCATGTGCATGCTAGTTAGATACATGCATGGTCTCAATCTTTTACAAGAATGGAAATATATGAAGAAACCTATTGCAAGCTAGTTAAAATTTACTTTCTGAAACATACAAGAAAACTTGTGCAAGCTAGTTTTACTTTCTGAAGCAAACAAGTAAGCTTGCGCAAGCTAGTTTTATTTTCTGAAGCAAATAGGAAACCTTGTACAAGCTTGCGGTTATATCCAGCTGGTATGCCTTAAGCCTACACTTGTTTGTACAAGCTTGCGCAGGCATCCATGTTAGCTTATAAACATCAAATTAGCTTATCGCAAGCTTGCCACAAGCTTTCGGCAAGGATGCTTTTGGTTTGGGGATTCCCATGTACCTGATTTTTTGCAACCTAGTTAAAAATTTGCATCCAAATGTTATGAAACATTTTCGAGACTTCTGAGTCAGAATTTAAAATGATCACAAGATGGATTTACTTCTAGATGAACTAATTAGTCAGCAAACAGGTATAGAATAATGACTAAAGGATATATATAAATTATTGAGTCAATAAAGTATCAGGCATTGTTACAACACTAGGGGGCCTTAAACTATGTAAGAATAAAGTTTTGTATATTCCAATAGAGCTACATGTATAAATCTAAAAGTCCTTGAATGTTTCACAGTAAATCTGTACTGTTATTATATCACCAATTAGTTGCTAAATGAATGCTGTAGCACTGCAGTTAAAATGAATGATGTTAAATAAATTAATCAACCCATTCATACAGCTCTTACAAGACCAGTAATACTGTTAAGGATGAATGATTCCATGTAATAATCATTTTATATTCATGTACAAAGCTAACACAATTTCTACAATGGCTTCTGAATGAATCACATGGCATTTTGAAACACTCAAAAAGTCAATTGTTTTAGTTGCAGCCAATCTGAAATAGGATAGTTTGACCTTTCAATAGAACTAATGCCATTGTTTTATTATGTAATGTTGTCTGAATTTCAGTACATCTCGACCTTGACACTTTTGAATGAAACATATAAACACTATTCATCTTACAGTACAATGATCACAAGAATGTTAGCATAAAAACTGTCATTATGTAAATAACCCTTACATTAACTATTTTTATGACAATAATATACATACTATAGATACAGATAACAACATAAATATTTCTTTTCACACGTGAACTGCATTCAACCTGTGATTCTGAAGTCTAATTGAGAAAAAAACAAAACTGTCATGCTTTTGTTCGATCTTTACCTTTGTCTTTGCACCTTTCTTATTTAAATGACTCAGACACCATTTATATGGCTTTCGAGCATCAAGTGACAAAAACGTAATAATTGAACTAATGATAAATAATTCTACAGAACACACAAAAAGCAAGTGCTATAACCATTTAAATGTAATATTGGAACATTATAACAAAGACTTTGGAATACATAATAATGAGGAGTTTGGCAGTAGAAATGAAACTCAAACACTATACTAGGTTAAAAAAACTGCATTCAAAAATGTAATAACAATCTATACTGTACATAGTTGTACAATAAGTGCTATCTAAACTCTGTACTAGTTGTACAATAAGTGCTATCTAAACTCTGTACTAGTTGTACAATAAGTAATATCTAAACTCTGTACTAGTTGTACAATAAGTACTATTTAAACTACTAGCTGTACAAAAAAGTACTATTTAAATTCTACTAGTATAATAAGTAATATCTAAACTCTACTAGTTGTACAATACGTACTATCTAAACTCTGTACTAGCTGTACAATAAGTACTATTTAAATTCTACTAGTTGTACAATAAGTACTATTTAAGCTACCAAAGGCAGTGTGCGGGGTCCAAGGCAGCAAGCAATGAGCACAGGGCCCCAAGCAAAGAAATGCATTGTGGAGTGGATTTCCTGAAAGCGTGGGCGGTTGTCTCATTCACCTTGCCCTTAGGTTGGGACTGTGTGGAAATATCAAGATTGGTTAGGAAATTGTACAGCAAACTCGGACTCACTGGTCTACCTGGCCTGAATATACAGTATCCCCAACCTAGCATTCTGATATCCTTTGGACTCCAAGAGCAAAATTGGTTTAATCCTGTGACACAATTTGTTTAAAACCATGTTTACAAGTTGGATCCCTAAGCTCATCATGAAAGAAACACTGTACATATAATTTTATTCCAAATGATTACCATTAGGTCGCTAAAACAACAACAAATATATTTAGACCCAAGTTAAAAAAAAGGACTGCATATTCAGAAGTAAAGCAATATATTGTTCAAGCATTCAATTAGTATTTAAAATGCCATTCATCAGTGCATCTTTAGCAACTTCTAGGTCCAATTCCAGAATTTAAATGAATTTGTGACCTGGAAAGAAGTTGAACTATTGTCATCTAAGTTTAAACTTTTGAGTAGGTTGAGAACTGAGTAATATACCATGATGAAAGTCCTACATGAAAGACCTGACGCTGATATTCATGTTTGGGGTGTCAGGTTCTTACTGCCTAACGAACAGCACTGTGTAGTGTGTTTTGAACTCTACTGACAAGAGAATAAGAGGTGAAATTTTCATGATTATCATATACTTGGCAATAAATATCAACATTCATCAACATATTTAAGAGTAATTGATATACATGTACTTACTTTGTTGTCTTGATCGTGATCAACTCAAAATCTGACACTAGCAAATGAATGCATTTTTATGTTCCTTTGACACACATCTCAATTGTTTGCAATGTGATGGTGGCTGAGGAATGCTGAAGTAGGTTTCAACAAAGCCGTTTTATTTTAACGAAACGAAAGTATCAAAGTATCAAGTATTTGAACAGCAAGCAATGTTTCGTTTCAAGAAACATTTTCCGATTGGAACCTACTTGAACACACTTCGGCATACCTCGACAACTGTCGCATTTCAACAAATTCAAATGTATGTCAACTGAACAAAAAATGCGTCCGTTAGCAAGTGTCAGATATTGATTCCACCAGGATAAAAACAGCACAGTAAGTATATTAAACATAAATTAGTGGAAGAGTGTCTATATAGGTTGTCAAGTATATGCAATATTCCTGAAACTTTGACTACTCGTTCCGATGTCAATGACATCGGAACTGACTACACAAGGCTGTTAATCAGATCGTAAGACATAGCACTTAAACAAAATCAACATGTGCTATGTCTTACATGTAGAACTAACCGTTATAAGTACCTTGTATACAATAAACCTGAGACTGAGAATAAACAAAACGTTTAGGATACAGTATTTTCAAAGCCTCAACAGTAAAAGTCATATAAGTTCGCTTTTAATTAATCCCTCACCATCCCTCACCATCTAAGACCAACAAGTAATTCTTCGATTTTTATTCGAAAAAGTACGGTGTCTCGGCTTTATTAATTTCTTCTGACAGTAATATCAGAAGAAAAAAGCGGAGACCTAATTGATGGTCTACTCCTCCAAAAAACTTCAGTTCCTTGGTATTTTTTTTTTTTTTTTTTTTTTTGCCACATAACGTTACCAGGCGAAAACAAAAATAACAATACATATGAAACTTGACAATATAACAAGCGATCAAAAAACTATGCACTTCAAACCACGCAAGAACGGGTAAACTATCTCGTAGTCCTACAATGTAAGACGTATCACGCGTTATTTATGTTTTAGTGCTACGACGCCCAAAACATAAATATCAGCGTCGAGGTCTTAATATAGTATTACCCATCTCGTTGACAGTACGGCTTGCATACTTGGTGCAGCTGTTGCAACAGTCAAGTGTACGTTTCAGGCCATACAAATAACTGATACGTTCATGCATTCAGCAATGAATGCCTTCTTTGCCAAAACAAGACTTACAATCTAAAACTTACTATTCATTACCTACCTACAACAAATCTGTCAATTATTGTGACCTAAGACAAACTTGCACACATCCTTTTCATCGGAAATCCAAATTTCCGGCAGCATGCGCATTAAAAATTTATTGAAGGGATGTAACTCATAATACGTAACGATTCAATACCTTACAATGGATTACTCCCCATGACCAGTAAAATCTCTCTCTCTCTCTCTCTCTCTCTCTCTCTCTCTCTCTCTCTCTCACACACACACACACACACACACACACACACACACACACACATTCTCTCTCTGCCTGTCTGTCTCTCTCTCTCTCACACACACATTATGTCTGTATGTCTCTCTCTCTCTCTCTCTCTCTCTCTCTCTCTCTCTCTCTCTCTCTCTCTCTCTCTCTCTCACACACACACACACACACACACACAAAACAATGGTATTGCAAGACATGTTTTTGGACCCCATAGACAAATTACCTATACAATATTTAGAATAATTTCTAATAACAATTACTTTATTACAATGCTTCATATGGGCCTTATCATATCAAGAGATGCCTGTTTGTTGCTATAGTTGATATTCGAATCATTTATAATTGTCTTACAGATAATCTTATTGTGAAAAACAGCAGGTCATAAGCTGATGTCAATGCTAACATTATTCAATAAGACATGTTATAACTTATTCAGTGACAAGTGTATTTAACATTTCACCTGTACAGTTTTCATTTGATCGATGTCTGCATTTTCATGATTAATGAGATAGGACAAATTTTCTCATTCATTTCAATACTAGGGGTTAAAATGGATGAATACAAAAAAATCACCGATGTTCTTTCTTCAAGTACATCCACCATTCCATTCCAAAATATTCAGTACTGGAAGAAATTTGGATCATACAATTAGATATTAACACAGCTAATTATTCAATAACAGTTTGCATTCTTCATAATGGGAAATGGCATCCACCTGAATACTGTATACCGTCTTCTACCTACATGCACACTTATTCCCTTGACTCTCAGGTCAAGGTCACAAACAAAATTTGTGTTAAAACGTGTGTGAAAGCGTCTCATTTTAACATTTTTTTAAAAAACCCTTTGATAGATTTTATTCATTCATGGGATGAATCATTATGAAATTAAGTCAATTTAGTGACATTCATGCCTGCACCATTGAAATTGTTCTCAAGGTCACATTCACAGAAAAGTTTTAATAGATTTGTGTTAAAAGTTTTTTCATTTTATTTTATTTTCCTAAATTTCCTGATGGACTTTCTTCGTACTTAGGATGAATTATTATGAAAGCAATTGATTCTGTGGCATGTTTGCTCAAGCATTTGATCATGGGGTCAAGGTCACACATTTTAATGCATGCAGGTCCAGGCCTTCTTTCTGTAAGAATTCAATCAGACACTTAGCTAGACAAGGAAATCTTTATGAAATTAATCTTTAATATAAATTGTCCTAAATTTT
Organism: Unio pictorum; assembly: GCA_030141615.1. Lineage (NCBI taxonomy): Eukaryota > Metazoa > Mollusca > Bivalvia > Unionida > Unionidae > Unio > Unio pictorum. The sequence goes on along the minus strand of JARLTB010000166.1, from coordinate 11,099,822 downwards.
TCATTTCCAAACTAATGCTTTAGAAACATTTTTTTCTAGCAAATATGGATGATAAATGACATGACATATTTCCACCATGATATGTCCTTGCTTAAGGATAAGATCTCTCCCATTTTGACAACATTTGACAGCATATCTTGACTAATATCTGTTAAACGGAATACTGACTACTTTTAAGCATATCTTGACTAATATCTGTTAAACGGAATACTGACTACTTTTAAGCATATCTTGACTAATATCTGTTAAACGGAATACTGACTACTTTTAAGCATATCTTGACTAATATCTGTTAAACGGAATACTGACTACTTTTAAGCATATCTTGACTAATATCTGTTAAACGGAATACTGACTACTTTTAAGCATATCTTGACTAATATCTACCAATAGGACTACTGACTACTTTTAAGCATATCTTGACTAATATCTGCTAATAGGATTACTGACAACTTTTAAGCATATCTCCACTAATATCTACCAATAGGACTACTGACAACTTTTAAGCATATCTTGACTAATATCTACCAATAGGACTACTGACTACTTTTAAACATATCTCAACTAATATCTATCAATAGGACTACTGACTACTTTTAAGCATATCTTGACTAATATCTACCAATAGGACTACTGACTACTTTCAAACATATCTCGACTAATATCTACCAATAGGATTACTGGCTACTTTTAAACATATCTTGACTAATATCTACCAATAGGACTACTGACTACTTTTAAGTATATCTCGATTAATATCTACTAATAGGACTACTGACTACTTTTGAACATTTGAGGCTGACCTATTTGTTTTATCATTAGAAAAATATTGTACAGTAATCAAGACCATATTATTAAATCTGAACAAAAACTCTGGCTCCAGCTCAAAATCCCAAATTTTAACATTCTGTATGTTAATTTATAATGTAGATAGAAATTTTAGGAATGTATGAACTTTAAATATCTATTAACATTCTAAGCTTAAATTACATACACTTAATGAATCATATATGATGTGGAGGGGGGTAAGTTATAGCTTTAGCATTTTTGTTCCAAGTTGAGAGCATGGAGTCAAGAAAGTATTTGTGTTTTATATGTATGTATGTATGTATGTATGTATGTATGTATGTATGTATGTATGTATGTATGTATGTATGTAAAACATTGTTCAGCTTGTCTTAATAGATAACAAGAAATAGGTATCAGTTTTCTGTCTATACTTTATTTGCTGACAACAATATTGAGGGTTGAATGATGCGGTTTGCAGGTGGGATCTCCCAATCCATAGAAATCTCATTTTAGTATTTGATTTATTTGATGTTTGCATGTTTGTTGTTAATTAAAAATAATGACAGCTGTTTTATGCATTTGGACTGTTTATGTTTTAAAAGAGAGATCAGATTTTACTCTTGGTTTACAGGTGTATTAGGTAAAGCTATAAGGTCATGCATGCATTTGACTGTCTATGCAGGTGTTAACCCTGCAACTATGTAGGTTGTTGAGTGGCATATATATATATATATATATATATATATATATATATATATATATATATATATATATATATATATATAGTAGAACCTGTCTTGAAAGACCACCCCTTCTGCCAAAAAATAATGGTAAATAATGGTCTCTGAAGACAGGTGGTCTCTCAAAACAGGTCATAGCACTTGATAATCAATAATATGTGCATTGAGATTATGGTCTCCTCACACAGGCACTTGATTCTAAGTAAATTCATGTATACACTCACCATGTATACATGAATTTACTCAGAATCAAGTGCCTGTGTCTCCTCAAGACAGGTTTTACTATATATATATATATATATATATATATATATATATATATAATAATAATAATAATAATAATAATAAACACTAATACATTGAATGTGTGACTGGTTTCACTCTTCTGCTTCAGACTGAATTCAAACTGAATTCAATATCATTGCTTACATCATTAAATATATTCTGTTTGTAAGTAATCAATGATAGAAACAATGCAACATAAATAAGATGACATCATAGCTTGCATTTTTAATTGTCTTATTGTTTAACGAATAATTGACATGGAAATATACATGGCAAGCAGATTAATGATATTTTAAAATTGGATCTTAAAGATATATATCTCTGTTGATAACTATCTCAAACATTTATGAACATTTATTATGTATAATTAATTTTTTGAAAATATTAACAAAATTAAAAAATATAAAATAAACAACAAAATAAAACATAAAACAAATAAAATTACAAAATTACAAAATTAATAAATCAATAAATAAAAGGAAAAAATAACAGATACTAATATGTAATATTTTGATATATTATGAACTAATGTTCAATATTTCATCAGAATTCAACTTATAATGATGTCGGGCATTTCTGCGCACGTAAGGTTTCCATCCCCAATACGAAGCAAAACGCATACAGAATTCAAATGTTTGAGAGTAATAAAATAATGTAATGCTTACCATTTGAAAAGATGCAATCGTCACCCAAATATTCTGTTCAAAGTAATATTAGTTTGGGACACACTAGACCAGCGAAAGTTGGTCTCTAAACCTTTTTTTTTATTTTGACTTTGCGGCTTAGAGACCAACTTTCGCTGGTCTAGGGACACACGGGATACCACCCACTGGGGCTCGTATCGTTGCTTACAATTGATATGTCTGTCATACATGTACTGTACAATAACTAACAAAGGAGGACACTTGTATCCTTGCTCGCGCGACCTATTTAATAATAATAATAATAATAATAATAATAATGACTGTATAACGCCTAATCTTTAGGAGCTCTAAGCGCTTTACAACATTTATAATGATATGACTACAACAACAACAAAAAACACCATGAAATTAGAAAACATTCTATTTAAAAAAAACATTTAAGAATAAACGCTAATATTTCAAGCTGGGCTTTGCGTAGGTTAATAAATTTGGCACCAATGTTGAACTCAGGCATTCGACTGTGTATCCCTATCAAAAGTTTTACTTAATATCGTACCTTTGAGGAATGCCAAATCATTTTCCCACGCTACCGATCCACATGGCCCTGACTGCGCCCGCAAGTTGATACATTGGGTATCAGACGATTTTGTATGTGTGGAACAACTTGCTAATATTGGAAAACTGGATTAAGATGCAGAATTTTTGTACATTTCCAACTTATAATGTATTTATTTGTATGATTCTAAAAGATACATAGTAAATAGGATTTTCTGGGTTACTGATTCAAGAAGGTCATGGAGTGAGGTCTTCATGTCGACATTTTGAAATCATATTTTCATACGCATTTCGAGTATTTTTTTACACTTTATGAATATTACTTTTCATAATTAAATTATGATTGTTATTTCTTGATACAATTTTTTTTTTAGTCGGGGTCTCCCTTATTTGATCTTTTCAGACCAGTACAGGAGCCCCCCTCTTCCCCCCACTTGTATTGTTGCCGAAGCTTAATTTTATACTTTTTGTATTATTGGAAATATTTTTGCATCATCTCTCTCTCTCTCTCTCTCTCTCTCTCTCTCTCTCTCTCTCTCTCTCTCTCTCTGAGCCTTTATTTTTTTTCTTCTCTTCTTTTACGTTTAGTGTTGAGCTTTCTATTTATCTCCCTTCTGTTCGTGGTACTATTCTTGTTACTGGCGTGTTTTCTTTTAGCGGTTTCGATACTTCATTGTTTTTTTTTTTTATGTTTCTCTTGGTTCTTGGTAGTGGCATGGGTTTCTCAATCATTTCCAATACTGGTCTTAAGTAGGATTCTCATCTTGTTTGCGGTGGTGTAATTGTTGTTGATGTTGCTGGTGGTAGTATTTTATTTAACTCTTGCTCTTGTAAGTTTGTCGTTGTCGTTATGGCCTCTGTTGTTGTTTCTCCTCTTGTTTGTGGTGGAGTCGTTGTTGTTGTTGTTAGTGGTAGTGTTATATTTAACATATCCTGTACTCTTGTTGTCGTTATGATTTATCTCTGCAGCTGATTATTGAAACTTTTGCATTTTGTAAAAAAAAAAAAATTCTTGTATGTATATCTGTTTTGTTGTTGATCTTATTACTTTCTTCTCTGGTTTGATATTTTGGTGTTCTTCTGCATTTTTACTTGTGGTTGATATTTTTGTTTCTGTTGATCCCTTTGTCTTTTGATTAGGGTACTTTGTCTTTTCCGCGCCTTATTTCTTGTTCTCTTCTTTGTTGGTTGGACAAATGTGTGGTGTTTGGCCAGTGTCACTACCATGGTTCATATTAAAAACTTGAATATTCATCAGTATGTTGAATATTCCTCACGTCATCCTAAATCATGTAAAAACGGGATACCATATAGCCAAGCAAACAGATATAGAATAATTATATCAGATGACAACTGTTTTTAAATCATCTTTGACAGAGTTAGGTCAGCAGTTTTTAAATAGAAATGACCCTGTTGAAAATAATTAATAGTGCTTTCCAAAAAGTATCTTGTCTTATACAACTTGAATCTGTACAATATAAAATAATTAACAGAACTGAAGATATCATTCCTTTTTCAACTGAATATTATCCAAGTTTGCCTAACATAGGTAAGATTATCAAAAAGTTTTAGAATTGTTTAAAATTAACATGAAATGCAAGTGTAAAGTCGCTACACGAAAGCTAACTCACACTTGCTTAAGAAATGACTACAAATCGTAAAAAAAATTCCTAATTAATTCTAAACTAGAAGAAAGCTTTATTAATTCTAAACTAGAAAAAAAAAACTTCATATTAAAAGGGATCATCAACTAATGTAATAGACCGAGATGTTCGCACTGTTATTTTATTAATGATGAAAATACTTCTTTCAATAGTAATAATACGAAAGAAACGTTTAATAGGCGTTGTGATGCTGATTGTGCAACATAATGTTATTTGCTTTGCAATATTTCACCTTTGAACCTATTGTTTGTTATAGCTGATTCTGAGATGGAACGTCTGCTAAAGGAAACCTATTGGATTCAGCGATTTAATATGGTATATCCAAAAGGTCTAAATTCTAAAGCATTATACGATATTTATTGATCTTTTTTTTTTTTAAAAAATATGTACACTGTTTACAATTAGTTAAGAATATTCAAATATTATTCTAATTTACAGAATAACTTAATTAGTGAACGTAATAACTAAACTCATAAGTATTTCAAACTGAAAGGTCATTTTAAAATTATTTCTTAATACATCAAGATTAATTATTTACAAAATACTTTATTAGTAGTATTTTGCACATCATAATTTTATTAAATATATACCACCATGTCTGCCAATGTCGGGTAATTCTGCGCAATGATACGTCATTTCTGTAAACATTGGATCACGTGTTATTTTGGGTCTGATACTCCTTCTTAATAAGTTGTTGTTATTGGGTTTAACGCCATTTTTCAGCACACGATAGGCTATACGTGGCGGTTAGTATTAATGGTGGAGGAAGAACCCGGGAAACTCCGGAAAGAACAGTGTAAAGGTATAACAATGGCACGTTTTAAATGCGTATTTTCCTGCAAATAGAAGTAGAAAACCTATTTAATTATTTACAAAACGTTTTATGGAAAATTTAATATTAGGAGGAGACTTTAACTGGTCCGGAGATGATAACGAACTTAACAAATAATGACAAGCTTTTCAAAAAGGAAATGATTAATCTATTTAATAAACATAACCTTAAGGATATATACAGACAATAAAATCTAATTAGACTAGACTATACATTGGAATATAAAGAGGGCCAGGCAAGTAGAATTGACAGATTTTATTGAACAAATCATAACTTAATGGTATATCAAAATGTAATAATAACCGATCTGAAATTGTCTGACCATAAATTACATTTTATTGAATAAAAAATATTTTTAGAAAAAAAGGTAAATGGTTTCCATGGCAATGGAAAATTAACAACAAAATTCTAAAGGACATATAATTTATAAATATAATACAAAATGATAATGCAGCTTTCAAAGAAGAGTGGAATAATAACATAATAAAGGAATAGGATAATCTCAAAAGTACAAGAAAAATAAGAACCAGTCAATATTCTAATACATGAGCGGAACAATTAAAAAAATTATCAGAAACAACTAAAAACAATTTAAGAAAAAACATCAGAAAAGATCGAGAGAGAGAGAAAAAAAAATTGTTTAAAAGATAAATTGAAGAAGAGGAATTTCAGGGAAACTAATCCGGACAGAGAAATTCACGGATATAAATATATATTTATATATGAAAGCTTATAACCTATTTAAACGAGAAAGAGAGGGTGGGGATAATATTTTAGATAAAATTTAGGTTAATAATGTGACGTATACTGAGAAAACAAATATTTATACACGTCACAATGTATAGATCACGACACAATTGATAACTGCCATAGTGAAGTCGCATGTAAGATGATATCAACAGAACACAGAAACTTGAGTGATGATTTCATCTCAGACAAAGAAATAACAAACAGTATCACTATACTAACAAAAAAGAAATCACCAGGGAATAACGGGCTCACCGTGAAATTCTATCAAAGATTCCACGCTGAGCTAACTCCGATTCTGAACGTCTTATATAATAAAATTTTCTTAAGTAGCAAGAAACACTATAAAACTGACTCACTGCAGATGTGGTAGCGATATGACTGAAAAATCGTTAAAGCTACGTTAAAGGTCCTAATCAAACAAACAAACAAAATTGCCTTCTATTGAGGGATAGCTGTACACACACACACACACACACACACACACACACACACACACATGCATACATACATACATACATACATACATACATACATACATACATACATACATACATACATACATACATACATACATACAATTCTTCTTTGACATCCTTTACCTTTAATAAATAAGTAGTTAACCCTTTTCTCAGCATTCGTGGGATTTGTGATGATTTGCATTCAAATAATATGCTTGGAATACAATTTATAATTAATAGTACATGCAACGGATTGCATAATACGCCCTGGCTAAATCACCTTCAGTGTTAGTACATACAACGGATTGTATAATACGCCCTGGCTAAATCACCTTCGGTGTTAGTACATGCAACGGAATGTATAATACGCCCTGGCTAAATCACCTTCAGTGTTAGTACATGCAACGGATTGTATAATACGCCCTGGCTAAATCACATTCAGTGTTAGTACATACAACGGATTGTATAATACGCCATGGCTAAATCACCTTCAGTGTTAGTACATACAACGGATCGTATAATACGCCCTGGCTAAATCACCTTCAGTGTTAGTACATGCAACGGATTGTATAATACGCCCTGGTGTAATCACTCTCAGTGAGTAGCACATGCAACGGATTGTATAATTCATACACTCAACATTCAAAAGTAAATATTCATCTGAAATTTAAAATTATAAATTCTCAAGGTTAGGAAGCAGAAGGAAAATTCTCTTAAAATACCTTACTCGTCTTAAGTAGGTACCTAAAAAATAAAAAAAGAAGAAATTATACATAAATATAAAAGAAGCGGAAGAACCCTGTAAATAAATGCCTTAAACAATATGGATACTGTATATATTTATTACGTAATATACTAATTAGATAAACAATGAAATTGCCTGAAATAACGGGCTTTCATGGCCCACTTAAATGAAGTTATCATTAACAGGTGGCCTAAAATATGAGAGAATATAGCGGCTCGTATTGTTGCTTTTATTTTACCTAAAAATCATATTTTACTGATAATATTGGATCTTAAGACATCAATAGAATTGTCATTGAAAATAATCCATTAGAATTGTGGGGTTTTAAATATTGTAATCGTAATTAAAAGAAGAAAAAAAAACAGTTTGAACATTGCACGCTTAATACTGCTTTTAAAAAAAAATGAGGTTACATTCAAAGACTTGCATTGAAGCTTATTATGAGGAAAACCCATGTAATGTGTACACATATGTAGTAAACTTATTACGCCATATTGACTAACCCCGTCCACCAGCCAATAAAATATTGCGTACAAAAAATACCCCACAAAACAAAATTTAAAAAATAAAAAAACTTTGCCCCAGGTGAGGATCGAACTCACGACCTTCAGATCGCTCTCGTTTTGTGATTATGAGACTGACGCGCTGCCTGCTGCGCTACCGAGGCTTGATACCAATAGTTAACAATTATGTTTATAAAGTTGCATATAACCCCCATATATTTAATATCATTATTTCTTTTGGGCATAGTATAATTTGGAAGCTATGTTTAATCATCAATACTATGAATTATTTACAATACAGTCACGTTATACGGATGATTCATGGACCACAATGGTTAACGTCATTTCAATTAAGAGATTATTCGTTGTAAGAGTTGTGTCCCGTGTATTACCGACAGGTGCTCCACGCGAGCTTGATGTTGAAAAAAGCAATGATTAGAAGAATAAATATCATACCAAGCACACACACAAAATTGCTTTATATTGACAGACAGGGTTCTATGTCAGAACGGTTCATGGGTGCAAGTTGATGCAATTTTTCCCCTTGGTATAATATTTTTCTTTCATATAGATAGATAATTTAAATTATAGTGAAGCCGGCAATGAGAGGTCATATGTTCACTGGTTTTCATCAATATAACATTGATGATTTAGTTTTCCCGTGGGGAAGGAGTCCCCACGAGCATTTATGCGCGCAAAGTGCGCTAGTTAGTTTTGGCGTCATGTCATACCACTAAATAGTAGTTATTGACATGGATGTAAGCCCCTGGGTGGGTGGGAATGGACCCAAAACACACCCACCCTATCAACCATTCGGTGAGCTTGTTACAAAGCGGAGGTGCAATAGCACCGAATAATACCGAGAGAAAAATAGTCTTCTCATATCGCTATGTTGATGAGTTCTGGACGAGGAAAAGGAGGAAAAAGTCCCGGAGGTCGGCCAGCCGATGTCGTAAATAGTTGTCGTTTACGCCCTGGAACGCCCTAGCCATACTTATTTCAAATTCAGTCCAGTTTTACTAATGGACAAAAAATAATACCAATAACGTGTCAGCCACCAGTGCAATTGAGTCAAATTCTATAAGTTATAGAATTTTCCTAACACTTAACTTCGAATATTACTAGTACATAGTGCACATAATGTAAGTCCCTAACCTTTTAAGCTAAAAATGTCTATGTGACATATATAGTTGTGTCACTGTTAGATTGGGATAGCTTGTAAATTTTGATGCGGTGTTTCGAAAAAATCGTATTAGGATTTTCAAAAGAGCTTGTTCAAAGAGGGTTCTCTAGCCAATTGTGAACCCTATTGACAAATAAATGGCAGTGATTGAAAGCCCTTAAAAAGGCTAGTACTCAGCGTAAGAAAAAGTACCACGCTTTTCCTCAATTTTCACCAATTTGGCGGCAGTTCTCCCCTTCTCCCGTGTAGCTCTTGGAAAATAAATTCCGTGGCGGGAGGCGATGTAGTTTGCTGCATCAATTAGATGTTGTAGGGATCGCTCCTGATAGGCCTCTTAGTAGTGACGGGTGAGTATAGTAAAGGCGAAATGCCATTGCTGAAGTCTCGGTGGCGAAGTTTGCAGCGACCGGAAGCCTATGTAGGTTACTGCCGATAAAAACCCAACTGCTTTTCTCTTATCCTTCAAGAGTTGTTCCAGTCCTAGTTCGCTGCATAACTTCCCCATCAATTCCTCCTTGTTTTTTTTTTCTGGCATTCTCGCCGTTCTCACCGGTTTCTCCCATTTTTCCTTTGGGGTGGTGGTGGTGGTAGTTTCCTCAAATTTTTTGTCCAGGTTTACTGCCAAACCTGTCGGATGAGTGGGGGTGGGTGTTGATGACGTTATCACCCCCTTTTTCCCCCTTCCATTTTCCTTTCTTTGTTGGGGGTGGTGGTGGTGGTGATGGTTCCGGTACAGGTTATATAATTGGTGACGTGGCCACCTCCGCCGTCCCCCGTTCAAAGAAAATCACCTGTAGTTGTTGTGACAGCGCCGCTATCTGGTCTTGAAGCCCCTTGTTAGAGCCCTCGTGTACAGCAGACTCCACTGTGGTAGTCTTGGGGCTCGGTGCTTCTTGAACTGCTGGTTTAGGGGTGGGTGTGCTGTGGCCCGGCTCGGTTTCCTGCCACCGCCGTTGTCTACCTCTATTACCTCTGTACTTAGGTTCCCCTCTGTAATCCTTTTGTCTATCTTCTTTATCCCAAATTAGCAGCAGGGAAGTTCTTTTTCCTGCTGCTCTAAGGCTCCAATTTGTTGCCTCAAGCAGCACAAGGCCAAATATTACTTGGAGTGCTTGCTGTGGGATGATTTCCATCGCTAGCGTGGTCAGTAGTGCCATGTTGCTTCTTGCTTCGTTCGCTGCAGACTATAATGATTTTTCTTTCAAATTGTTTTCTTCTTTTTTTTTTCTTCTTCAACATGCATGCGTCAACATCATGCCCATAAATCAAAGCGGCTGTATCAGTAACTTTATAACAACACGCACTTGCCAACCAGGTTATTCTTTTATTTTTCTTTCTATGCATGAAAACTATGGTCAATCTTTTATGTGAAATCCTGCAACAGTATATAATAAACTCCATTTGCACACGTTTCAGTAGCTGGCGACAACATAATATAATCGGTATTTCAATTAATGGAAAATTTGATTTATAATCGGCAAGATAAAAACAATTAAATGTTAATTCTGATGAGTTTTTTCTTCTTTTTTTTAAAACCAACTTGCGTAAAAACAATAAAGAAGGTGAATTTACGTGATTTGCAAGGCATACAAAACACAGCATAAGACACAAATTGAATAACACCAAATCACATAACGCATAAACTATACGCACTCAAATCACTTTGACAAAAAGAGCATTTTAAAGTGCTTTTAGTGTTTATGTAACTACAACAAAGCACATGGTATAGTAATTTTCAAACAGGTCAACGCTGATTATTTCAGTTCTGGGTGTCATTTGTTTGATTTTGATTCAATATACTGTTTAATTTGCAAATTATTCACTTTATTTCGATCATCATAAGTCTATCATTCATTTGGAAGGTCATTTTTTTAGACGCGCCAAGAAGTACATACGGCAAGATCAATGTTAAAGTAACAGTCTTCTAGCTACATGTATTCAAAACACCATGCATCGAGCTAAATAACAGTTTTCAGCTACTTTAAACATCATGTATCGAGCTAAATAACAGTCTTCCAGCTACTAAAAACACCATGCATCGAGCTAAATAACAGTCTTCCAACTATATGTACTCAAAACACCATGCATCGAGCTAAATAACAGTTTTCAGCTACTCAAAACACCATACATCGAGCTAAATAACAGTTTTCAGATACTTAAAACATTATGTAACGAGGTAAATAACAGTGTTCCAGCAACTCAAAACACCATGCATCGAGCTAAATAACATTCTTCCAGCTACTCAAAACACCATGCATCGAGCTAAATAACATTCTTTCAGCTACTTAAAACATCATGTATCGAGCTAAATAACATTCTTCCGGCTACTCAAAACACCAAGCATCGAGCTAAATAACAGTCCTGCGGAAAATATCAAGTGAGATACAGTTAGAAATCTTAACGGTATATACATTTTCTTTTAGTCCTTCTCCCAATCTTGGAGTAAACGTGATGAGTTTAAACCAGCCATATGTAAAAACCGCCAGCATCCGTTCATTTGATTTTCCGAGTAGGAGCTTACATTTAAAAAAAATAAATAAATAGGAAATGTCTCAAATTTCAAATGGATTGAAAATAATATCATTCCTCCGACTCTTAGAAGAACTTATTATATCAAGCATGTCTAAGGGAGAGAAAAAATTTCTTGTGGTAAACGAGTTTTTAAAACAAAATCTCGCTTGGAAATAAAACTCTCAGACGATTCAAAACGCTTAGCAAATATTAGCATTAGTTTCAGAGTGCTTACTATACTAACACTACCATACCAGGTCGACTGTGACTGACTGACACCCGCACCCTACCACACCCCGCAAAACAAATGCGGGCACCCATGCAAACCCCCCCCCCCCCCCCCCCGATATGGTTTGTCCCTCACGAGTAAACCATTTGTGCACTATAAAGAAATAACAGGAAACAAGCTCTTTTTTTTTTCTTTCTAACATTACATTTTAATTGTTATGAGACATTTGTAATTTGATACATATTGTACGTTTTCGGCATCTCTAATTGTCAGCTCCAAAGTCGCGTCTCGGAAGGAAGAGGCACGAACAAAGCCCACATTTTTATTAATCATCATTTACACACACACACACACACACACACACACACACACACACAACAATTTCTAACTGGAGTTTTGTGGCACGATAATTAAAAATTACGTTAACCGATTTCTTCTCTAAGTCTGAAATGAAACGAGCTTACAAAAACATTTGTTCCATATAATGATTCAAATCACAGGATTCTCTCGTTATATATATATATATATATATATATATATATATATATATATATATATATATATATATATATATATATATATATATATATATATATATAATGTTATAACTGAGCATTTTCGAATCGCAACGAGTTTTTTCAAAGGTAATAAGAAAACTGAGAGAAACAAGATAAATACTACACATTAAAAATACAACAACATCAAATTTACATAATTCTACATGATTCGGAATCTAATAAAAACGTTATTGAAAAATTATAGAGCCTTATTGCTTTTTGATATGGTCCCTTTCAGACTTCATCATAAAAAGGAACCCTAGTGCCGAAATTTGAATGATTTTATGTTTTGTTGCCCCATAGTATATGAAGTACATTCAAAAAGGATTTTGACAGAGAATTATTAAGTTGGATCAGGGTTTTGTACACCGTCACACTCTAGTGTTTATAACTTTGACATTTTCCATGTATCGATGTTGTCCATTGTATGTTATATGCGTATGCTATATCCACTGTATGCTATCCGTTTTTTAAAAAATATTTTGTTATGGACTGGCTCTATAATCACGTTTACGTTTAGAATTGTCTTTAGTTATGAGAGTAACTATGTAAGAAAAAGGGGTCCCGAGTGTCCGAGTGGTCTAAAGCGCTCTCCGTTACGGATCACTGCCATCTCTTCTCTGCGTGTGTTCGAGTCTAACATTCGGCTAATATAGTTATGTGAGAAAGCTTGCCAGTAGCTTCTCGTGGGTTGGTGTTTTTTTTTCCGGGGGTTTCCCGGGTTCTTCCTCCACCAAAACACCAAGCATCGAGCTAAATAACAGTCTTCCAACTATATGTACTCAAAACACCAAGCATCGAGCTAAATAACAGTCTTGCGGAAAATATCAAGTGAGATACAGTCAGAAATCTTAACGGTATATACATTTTCTTTTAGTCCTTCTCCCAGTCTTGGAGTAAAGGTGATGAGTTTAAACCAGCCATATGTAAAAACCGCCAGCATCCGTTCATTTGATTTTCCGAATAGGAGCTTACATTTAAAAAAAATAAATAAATAGGAAATGTCTCAAATTTCAAATACTTGCCGCCATGTATAGCCTATCGTGTGCTGAAAAATGACGTTAAACCCTACAACAACAACATGTAAGAACAAAATTAATTCCAACTGGGGAGGTCCTATATTAGCACGTGCCAGTGGCATGTGACTTTTAAGTCTTTTTTTTTTTTTTTCACACACGCTTCCGTGAAAAAGGCCAATACCTTCATACCCGTAATTTGAGTCCTTATCTAATGTGACAGTGATTGGTGTAGAATAAAGAGGAGTTTGAAATAACATAATCAAGAGGAGAAAGAAAAAAGAAACATATTTTTATTGCTGAGTGCGTGTATGTTGTACGTTGTATAGCTCATAGTTCTAGTAGATTGTATATGTACCCCCGTTTTTGTGTTTACGTAATGTTCTATAATTTGACCTTACCTAAGGGAAGATCCGATCCGATCCGTGCTACCTCGCGTGAGCCACGTAGCTTGGGCATCGCACCGTCACCTGCTCCTTAATCCGTAAGGCCAATCCCTGTCCCAACGTTTTTGTTATTTTTGTACCTATCAATGTTATTGCTTATATTAGTTTCTACGAGGTATTCAGGGCTTTTATTAGTATGTTATTTTATTAGTCTTAAATTCAGTATTGATGTCAATATCAAAATTAGTTACAAAAGTGAAGACGAGAAGCTCGTGAAACATTTCACATTGTGTCTGTTTCTTTTTTTGTATAATATATATAATGAATTTATTTTCCTTTATTCGGAATGTTTTAAAATGATAATTGTTATAGTTATTTATATAATCTTTTGTTATAAGAATATATTTCCAAAATTAGTTACGAAAACGATGCAGAGAAATTACATTAGATAAACTCTATATGAGAGTTATTACATCTCGCATCGTGTCTGTTTCTGTTTTTATATCATATAAAATAATTTTATTCAAATTAATTTTAAGGTCTGCGTATCATTTCTAAAGGTTTTCATAATTTCTTTAATAATGTGTGTTATTTATCTCTAATCTTATTCATGATTCTATACTTGTCTGTAGAAGTTTGGATAATACTATGATTTATAATTTTAAAAAAAAATTGTAAGGGTTATTACACATTCTGCAGGTGGTATAGTTCTTATTAAGTCGAAGGCCACCTCTACAGTCAACCAATTCTCATGCAGGTATGGTAACAATGTAATTTGTATGGAGGTCGATCCTATATATTTGCCCATTTATTCACCAAGTTTAAATTTGGTTGTCGTAGCTCTATCTCACGTTTATCATTGAAAATTCTATCGTTTAGTATGTTATATATGTTTTTACCTCCCATCAAAATCTCACTATTGTCTCTGTACAAATATATTAAATGTCGTATTCTTTTACCACATCATGGTGGTTC